>JAMPIV010018249.1:417500-767500 GCA_024509875.1 Oreohelix idahoensis | reverse complement strand
TATATATATATATATATATATATATATATATATATATATATATATATACATATATATATATATATATATATATATATATATATATATATATATATATATATTGACATAATTGTATACAGAGAACAATCTTCGTTGTTGCAGGTAGCTGGAACAAAGGAAAGCATTTTAACATTAGTTCTGACAAATTTACATGTTTACAGGAGCAACCACACAGTTATCGTGAGCAATGGGACAACCGGCTTCTAAAGAGACAGAAGTGGTATGTGGTTTGTTAATAGTAGATTTAGGAAAATATGAGACGAAAAGTCATGTATAATAAAAGATAGTAAGACCACAAGAAAACAAAGCCTAAAGGTAGACATGCTCATATATTCTTAAAAGAGCCATTCAGAAAGTGTCAAAGTAAAGACCTTTGTACAAATATCCCTAGTTCTTGTATGGGCTATCAAAGGCAATTACAGCTGCAAGCGACTAAGAAACGAGTTAGCCTCCAAAGTGTTTGTGTTCATTGATTGCTTGATGACAAAATCCCAGACAAGTGTCAGTTAAATAAGAAATGGGAAGACGCTGGAGATGGATAGAATACACAATGAGGAAACTTGTTGATAGCAAAACAAGGACGTCCTTGGTCTGGAATCCCCAGGGAAAGAGAGGACAGTGAGACCAAAGAATACATGGAGAAGATAACTGGCGACAGACATGAAGGAGATGAAGAAAACATAGAAAGACCTTGACATGACGTCACGTGATTGGAAGATTTGGTACAAAGTTTGTTGAAGGCCTATACTCATTCACCCGTGTGTTACCGTGGCCCGAAAAGGAGAGCAAAGAATAGTAACACATTACCCAACCATGCGTGTCGTAAAAAGCGACTATGGAGGGTTGAGCATGGGTTGGTTACCAAAAAAACTTCAACAAATATGGACGTCAACCACAGAATATAAATCAACTCAGCCGCCCAAGACAGAAAAAGGTGCTCTGGAAAGGAAGCGTATGAAGCAACCGAGAGAAAGCCCAAAGGAGTCTGGGTTGCCGACTAACCTTTTTTCGTCTAAGAAAATCTCCAGGATTTGCACCTGGAATGTTTGTACTCTATGTGAACAAGGGGAAACTACAAAGGTAGCAGCAGGAAATGTCAAATTCCAGGATTGATATCCTGGGTCTCTACAAAACACTGTGGAAGGGCAAGGAAAAAAGGAGATTTCATCCCAGGAGAAATGGTGTTGTCCTCAGGACATGAGGAGGAAAGAACCCACCACAGTGAAGGGGTGGCTCTAATGCTGTCTAGGAAAGCACAGAAGGCACTTATAGAATGGGTAGCAATGGACCCCGAATTAAAATAGAAAGGGTTAAATCGGCCAACAGGAAAGTAAATATAAACATCATCCAATGTTATGCACCAAGAAATGGTAAAGAAGAATCTGAGAAAGAAGACTTTTAAATCAGACTACAAAATGTCTTGGACAAAAAGAAATGAAAGGACATCACAATTTTGATGGGGAACCTAAACGCGAAAATATGAACAAACAACAACAGTTTTGAAGAAATCATGGGAAAGCACGGATTAGGTATGATTAACGAGAATTGGGAACGATTAGCAAACTTCTGTGTTTCAAATCAACTAGCAGGAGCCGCGCTAGCGTAGTGGTTACAACACCGCTCTGGCGACCGGGTGATTCAGGATCAACCCCGGGCGACGGCATTTGAGGATTTGTCGTCGACCGGGAATTGGACTGGATTAACTCGAGACCTGGCGATGACATTTGAAGGAGTGTTGTCGACCAGGGAGTGGCGGCTCCTGAGCCGACCCAGCTGCAATGGGTACCTCCGAAATCGGAGAGTATTTGCCTGAATGGCGAGGGACACCTGTCTCTGTACAAGTAAAAAGGGATACTCACGTAAAATCAATGTCAGGTTAGACATAGTAATAACCTGAGATTTCGCCTCGAGTATTAGCGGGCGTACGCAAAAAAAAAAAAAAATCAACTAGCTATAGGAGGAAGCATATTTCCACATAAAAGAATACATAAAGTAACATGGATATCACCAGACCACAGAATCAGATTGATCACATATGCATAAGGAAGAAGTTTAGGTCATCATTGCATGATGTAAACAGTATGTAGAGGAGCAGATGTGGGATCAGACCACCATCGTCTGTTGGTTAAAACAAAATTGAAATTCAAGAAATTTACAACAGTAAATAGCTATAGACAACAGTATAATGTGGGATATCTAAGAAATCAGGAAATAAGAGAAACATTTTCAATCACAGTATCCAACAAATACCAACTACTCCAACAGCTGGAAGATGAAGCAGATAAAGAAGACCACTGGCAAAAAGTAAAACATATATGGAACGAGACAAGTGAAGAAGTACAGAGAAAAAGAGATTATCAACACAAAGCATGGATAACAATAGAAACCATTAGTACGATAGAAGACAGGAAAAACAAGAAAGCAGAGTTAAACAGTAGCATATCCAGAAGCTCCAAAGACAAGGCTCATGAAGTGTACATAGAAGCAAACAAAGAAGTAAGAAGAAACATCAAAAGAGACAAGAGGAAGTATATTGAAGAGTTGGCAAGGGAAGCAGAGGAAGCTGCAGCCAAAGGAAATATGAGGGACCTGTACAACAACACAGAAAAGCTAACATGGAAATATAAGCAAGCAAATGGCCTCATGAAAGATAAGAATGGACAATTGCTTAGTAATATACAAGAATAAATGAAGAGATGGACAGAACATTGTGAAAAACTTCTCAATAGACCAGCTCCAAATAATTCACCAGACATTCAGCCGCAGAAGAGGAGCTACAAATCAGCTGTGAACGACCACGTAGAGAAGAAAGAAAGAAAGCCATAAAGCTTCTGAAAAATGGAAAAGCAACTGGTCCAGATGGCATTTCAGCAGAAGCCATCAAAACAGATATTGATACCTCTACAGAGATATTATACAAACTGCTTGGCAAAGTCTGTTAGAAATAGGAAATACCAGCAAAATGGAAGGAAGGTTATCTGGCCAAGAAGGGAAATTTACAAGACTTAAAATTATAGAGGAATAATGTTACTATCAGTGCCAGGAAAGGTATTAAACAGAATCATCCTTGAGCGATTAAAATAGTCAATAGACAAGCAACTGAGAGATGAACAAGCAGGTTTTTGACAAAACAGATCCTTTACAGACCAGATAGCCACACTGAGAATAATAGTTGAACAAAGTCTGGAATGGAATTCGCCGCTATACATCGGATTCGTGGACTATGAAAATACGTGACAGTGTAGACAGAGAATCACTTTGAAAATTGATGAGGCATTATGGAGTTCGCCTGAAGATCATTAACTTAATAAGGAAGACCTATGAAGACATGGCATTTAGAGTTCTTCATGAAGGACAACGTACAGAACTGTATAGGATTATAACGGGAGTGAGACAGGGATGCCTCTTGTCTCCATTTTTTTTCCTACTAGCAATAGATTGGGTTATGAAACCATCGACATCACACAACAGAAATGGAATCCAGTGGAATTTGACTAAACAGCTTGATGATCTGGATTTTGCAGATTACTTGGCTCTTCTGTCCCACAACCACAATCAGATGGAAGAGAAAATGAAAATTCTCGATGAGAGGTCACAACAAGTGGGTCTGAAAATACACAGGGAAAAGACAAAGATTATGAGAATAAATGTAAGAAATGATAACAAGGTTGATCTTGAAGAAACACCACTAAATGATGTAGAATCATATCTTGGCAGTAATACAGCCAAAGTTGGATGGACAGGCAATGATATCAATATAAGAATACAAAAAAGCAAGAGGAGCTTCCGTTGCATTGGGAAACATATGGAGAACATGAGAACACGAAAATAAGAATCTTCAACTCAAAATCAAGTCAGTCCTACTGTATAGCTCTGAGACACCGAGAGCAACAAAAACAATAACCAAAAAGCTACAGACTTTTATAAACGGGTGCTTGCATAGAATAGAAGGACCTAAATGGTATGACAAAGTCACAAATGTGGAACTGATGACAAGAACCAGACAAGTGCCAGTGAACAAGAGTGGAGAAGAAGACGCTGGTGATGGATAGGACACTCAATGAGGAAACCTGTTGATATAATTACAAGGCAGCCCTTGTTCTGGAATCCACGGGGAAAAGAGGCAGAGGTGGACCAAAAAACAATTGGATAAGAGAACTGGATACAGAGGAGATATTGAAGGAAGACACGGAAAGAACTTAAGCGGATGGCACGTGACAGGAAGACTTGGCACATTTTTGTTGAAGGCCTATGCTCCTCGAGGAACTAACGGGTATTGATTGATTGATTGACTACACTCCTTGGGGAGCTGAAGGGTGATAATTTTCCTCTTCTTCCTTAATCCTTAGCCCCTGACTGACAAAGCAATCAGTCTCCATTACGCCTAGTGGCGTCTTGTAGGGCTGTTCCAATTTTGCTCGGTTGGTGGCCATCCTTCCTGCCGTGTCCAACTCTGGTTCATGCTTTGCATCTCAGCCTCCGCTGTTCTCTGCCAGGTTGTCTTTGATCTGCCTCTCTTTCGCCATCCGTCTAAGGGTGATGCAGATTACTATAAAAATCGTTCAATAGCCTTTATGTCATGTCTAGACTGCAACAGGCATAACACAATCCTGTCAAGAAGGAACAGACAGTTAATTAGCATTAAGAATAATATGGCTCTGAGCCATACGTTACATTTAAACAAAAACACAGCAACATTAGACAACGTTTCCCATTTTAAATGCCTTCTTAAATTGTATTGTTCACAGCAGCAGGACCTGATTATTGACGGAAGACTAAACTTGTTGTTAATGGGGAAGACGGGACATGGCAAAAGCGCTACTGGGAACTCCATACTTAATAGGAGCATATTTAAAACAAGTTCCAATATGACGTCAGTAACACGAGAGGTCAGTTCTGGCCACGTAACATTTGATAACTGTATACTTATGGTAGTTGATGGGCCTGGTTTGGAAGATACAGATATCAACAAAGTCAGTGACACGGCAGCTGCAGAGAAAAACATGGACAAAGCGCTGGCTATGTGTTCTACAGGCGTGGATGCATTTCTGTTCGTCATCAAGTTTGGCGTTCGATTCACTGCGGAAGAAGTATCTGTACTTGAAACTATTAAAGGGATATTTGGGGAGAACTACTTTGACCACGTCATCGTCGTCATGACTCATGGAGATTTATTTGAAACAGAAATGGAAGAAGACAACTGTGGCTTCAGTTTTGAAAAATGGTGTCGTCAACAGACAGGAGAATTTAGTCGGTTGTTTAAAGCTTGCAGTGGTCGTGTTGTGTTGATTAATAACGTAGAGAAAAATGAGGAGAGAAAGCAGGCACAGAGACAACAAATAGTTCAGTGTGCATACAACATACGAACCCGCCATGGTCGCTATACTTCCACATGTTTCGAAATTGCTAGACGCGAGAAGTTTAAAATAGAACTGGATGCACTTATACTAAGAGAAGAAATACAAGAAAAAATTGACCTTCTTAGTGAAGATATAGAAAAGCTTCCTAAACAGCCATCAAACAGTGACAGGAAAAAGATGTGGAGACGTATCCAGGCTCTGAAGCACGAGATAGAAGCATGTGACACAGGTCACGGCACAAATGATGACCTGATTAAACTGTTAGAGCACATTAACAGTAGTCTTCACGATACCGCTGAACTTCAGCGCCTGGAAAAGAACTTAAAGAAAACCAGAATGGCAGAGACGTCTTGGAACTTGATTAGACCGATTTGTGCTTTCTGTAATGGTGTACTCAGACTTATTATGGACAGGGTAACTGAAGTAGCAGCCGGGGCAAAATGCAGCTTTATGTCACGAAGTAAGGAGAGAAGAGACACTAAATAGACGGCATGAAGTAAAGACATGAAACATTAATTTAGCAGTTTGAATACGACCATTGGATATTAGTAACAATATAAAAAATGTAATGATGTATATTTTGATATTGACAACTAAACAAATTGAATGTTTGTGACTTAATTGAATGAGAAGGTGCACGATTTTCAGACAAAACAGCTTGACAGTGTAGACGACAGATCTAACAGCTTGACCGTGTAGAAGACAGACCTAACAGCTTATCCGTTTAGAAGACAGACCTAACAGCTTGACCGTGTAGAAGACAGACCTAACAACTTGACCGTGTAGAAGACACACCTAATAGCTTGACCGTGTAGAAGACAGACCTATAAGGTTGACCATGTAGAAGACAGAGAGTAGACAAGCTTCCTAAACAGCCATCAAACACTGACAGGAAAAAGATGTGGAGCCATATTCAGGTTCTGAAGCACGAGACAGAAAGCGTGTGACACAAGTCACGGCACAAATGATGACACATTATATTGTAAAAGACAATGACACACATCAGATAGAAACATCTAGCTGAGTAACATCGTAGAAAGTAGATAAACATATGTTAGTTATCGTACAGAGAGATTTACCTTAATGATTATGCCAAAGATACACAAATGCAACATAATCATAGTTAAATGAAAAAACCTAACATATTGAGAAGGTAGATAATACACAGGCCTAGCTGAGTTACCGTGTAAAAGAAAGACAGACCAAACTCATTATCTTTGCTATGTAGAAAGACCTAATTAAATGACCTTGTTAGAGATAGCCAGGTCCAGCAGTCAAAGAAAATAAAGGTCTTCTAAAACTGCTGCATTGATGTAAATAGTAACAAGGTGTGATTCCTCTTTGAAGGTACTATGTTTTTACATGCGTCTTTTATATCTATGATCTAGCCCGGATCTACACGGGATGCAGATATTGGAGTTGTGAATGCTAACCCTGTATCATATATAGGCATGAGATCCGTTCACTGTTTACAATTACACATCCCTAGTTTCGGAGAACAAACGGGGTGAGCATGGGGTGACTTGGGATCAGTTTGCCCAATCAATGCACAAAGGTTGGTGTGCATGCGCCATGTGAACTGCATTCATGTTCAGGCTTTTAACATCGGACGTAAAACAAAAATTTTGGTTTTTTACACTGGACAAAGAAAAGTGCGCAAAGGTTGGTGTACATGCGCCAATCCCATCTCTCTGTGAACGGTGTGCATGTTCAGACTTTATTTAATTGTCAGACCTAAATATCTTTCATATTTGGACATGCGCCCTAATATAACCGATAGGTCGAACGGGACCTGCCTCGACAAAACACCGGATGTAAAACACATATATTGGTTTTTAGTACGGGAATAATACAAAAATGGAAGAGCATGTTGATATTTATTCTCACTGTCGTCACCTAAATGAATTGTATCTGTTGAAGAGACAATTGTAGCGAAATTGTTTCAATATGTATCTTCGTATACAAGTGTTTAGAGATGTATAAATACCCACACTTAATGTATACAGGCGTTAATTTCCTTCAACGAGTAATTTTGTACACCAAGAATAATTAAGCTTTAGATATGAATAGATAAATCTAACAACACATCCGGGTGAGCGAGAGATCTATTATAGTTCCGATCAAATAGTATTTGAACATCCCAGTGATGTTATGAACTATCAGGCCGATTAAAACAACAGAAAATCAAGGCGCTCTTCTGATGGACTAACGGATGATCACACATAACATTATTTCCCCTCAAGTATTTGAATACATAAAATTGAAGTTAAGTATTGGTGCCTTTGAATTTAATTCCCGTCATATAACGGAGGACCCTGTCTGTTGATGCTTCCACCATGGCACCCCTACGACCCATGACGGGTTATGGGTTGAGTTGAGATGAGATGAGATGATGATAACGGCTTTTACTCTAGTTGTTATATTAATAAATATTAATTACATTTGGAACTATTTTATTAGTTTAAAATAGTTTTGCTTATATTTTCTGATTTACTATTACCATTCTTAATAATATTTTGTCAGTTGAGAAGATCCTTCTCTGTACATGGGGTAAGGTGATATTAATAATTACGGAATTGGCTGTTGTTACTAGTTTTATACTGTGATAACACACAATTTGTGCTTTTGTTTTGTCCCATGTTGTAAATACATTTGTGCAAATCACACCATTAATAAACGTTATTGAATTTGTTGTTGTTGTCGCTGTTGCTGTTATTGTTGCTATTAATGTTGTTGTTGCTGTAAACACTATTGTTTAAACAAATATTATTATTATTTGCTGAACTAGGAACTAACCCGTCAAAAATGATGAGAAAGATCTATGGTGTCGTCTTTCTGCTTCATGTCCCGAAGACTGCATTATTTCTTCAGTGTTCAGTGTTTTCCTTTCTGATTCCCTTTCACCTTCAGTGGATCTCAGTAATTAAATCCATCTGGATGCATTCGCTTTGAAGCCACGGCGTATTACTTCAAAAATAAGGTGTGAGAGATTAAACAAATAATAATAATAATAATAAATTCTTTAAGCGCCAAACACGGCGCATAAGGCAGAAACCAGTGCTCTCCAGGTTGTTCGTTGTGACGCCACTCCTCTTAGCTCTTGCACATTATTTAGGCCCAACGTTCTTCCTTCTCTTATTATTGTTCTTCTGAGTTAGAAACAAATACAACCCAGTAAATACAGTGTAATATGTTTAATTACTTGATATCGCTTTTATCACTATATTTTGTGTGCGTTTGTGTGTGTGTGTGTGTGCGTGCGTGCGTGTGTGTGTGTGTGTGTGTGTGTGTGTGTGTGTGTGTGTGTGTGTGTGTGTGTGTGTGTGTGTGTGTGTGTGTGTGTGAATGTACACTTCTCTTTAAAAAATGTACTTTGCTCTAAGACTGTCTGGGTTCCTTCCTCGTGTAATCGCTTGCATAAAGGTGACAATGAGCAAACACTTGTTCTGGCAGGTATACGCCTACATGACCAAATAATGATCACTTTTTTTTGTTGATTGTCATAGCAAAAGTTAAAATCACAGGAAAGTGACGACATCATACGATGAAAGCACAGATTGACTCTAAACTGATGCGTGGAATGAAAACTCTTAAGAATTTAAAGTTTGCAGGCACATAGACTGGTTTGGTTTGGTTTTATGGAATATCGTCTTTGCACGTGGACTCCATCAGTGTTCCAATCTCTTCCCTTAGATCACACAAGGAGGATCTCAGTACAGTGCACGAACTCTGTAGCACCGGCGAGAATCCCAATGTGTATATATAAGGATCATACATTCTATAAATATGTTTGTGGTGAGTAGGTTACTAATTTTCAAATTTGCCAGGGAAGCTGCCTTACAGCCTTTTCTTTAGGATTTCCAACTGACGTGGGATTTTTAACGTGCGCAACTTGCACACGGAACCTCCTTTTTTCGCCCTTAACCGAGAAAACTACGCATCCGATCTCACTACCCAGGAGACCAGGGGGGAGTATAACATCATTAGGACAACTAGTTCTGAACAAAATTCCAAAAGTTATATTCCCTCAACTGGGAATCGAACCCGGTACCTTCAGAATTCAAGTCGGGCGACATACCTCTTAGTCACTCCCACCCGTAGCCACACAAATTACCGAGGAAAGGAGATGATCACATTCACATACTTAAATCTCGCGACACCATGCGTCTGGTTATGAGGATATCCGACCCACAAGTTGGTCGTCGAACACCGAACGGTGCTTGCAATATCCATCCTTCAAACAGTGTATACTTATCCTTTTTTTGTGTCTTTATTGATGTTCTTCTTTCGTTACTTTTTCCACTTGTATTCTCTCCTCTTTAATATTTTTTTCTGTTGCGATTGATAACGCTTACAAGGTTTACATGAAAGGGTTGAATAAGATATAGAGAGAGTGATGCGTGATGCCATATGATGATGGATGGCATCCGCATGTCTGGTTTTGTGTAGTGTGTAGATGTGTTCAGTCAAAACAATGTTCATGCAACAATAACAGGGCAATCCACATAGGACGTCAGTAAACTCACGACGTATAAAGTCAATGAGTCTTGAAACAGCCGTTGACGTTTTTCTTCATTATTTATTGTGGACGCCACAGTGACAAAATGGTTACGCAAATGTGTAGGCACATCAAACAGTCATTATCACAGCAACATTCAATACAGCAATAAACGGTAGACAGCATTACAATGATGAGTCAGATGCATGTTATATTTCATAGTGCTGTAAATGTAGTCAGGTGAACAACTCCATCCTTTTCTATAACAGCCAGGAGATAACCAGATGTATGAGATCAGTTCACTCTCCTTAGTTTGACTTCAGCAAGACAGACACGTCTGCCGAAGTATAAATAATGTCCTCAAGAATATCCTCTAGATAATAAAGGTTTTCTAAACCTAGTTCATTTAACAAAGTAGCAAGTAATGGTCCTTGGTACATGCATCAACCGATGCAGTACAATGCAGCGACATGTGAGCTGGGAAAGAACATCTCGTGACGACGACTTTCGGAGACAGGCTATGAATCGAAATCGCTCACGACCCAAAATCGATAGAGTTAATGAAAAAGTCAATTTACCTTGCTTTCATGAAATACACAGAAATATCACGCCTCCCGACATGTGGGAAAACACTAGAGGTATTATCTCGACTAAACGAAATATCCATAAGAGGACTACACATCCCTGACAGAACAAAAATAGCGGAGATCCCCTCTTCAACGAGGCATCTCTTTCGCCATTCCAAATCGCTCACTCCCACTAGTGGTGGGCGGAAACCGATCGACAAACAACAAGACAAGTCATGCGCAGTCCAGCGCAAAAATGACCACAGCTCAAAAGTTAACTGCATTCGATACCAACGCGAGAAGACAAATGCTTACCGAGAAAAGTGACTATAAATTACAAGCAGTTGTTGCCCTTGCGTTATAAAACAGATATTGAAATAAAACGATGTTGCGAGAATTTATCACGCAACATATCACCACCTCCTCCCGATAAAAAAAAAATGTGGAACATATTTTTTTTTCAATATCAAAGAGCAAGCGATAAGCGGCTCAAAACGCACGAATTATGCGCTGATAATTAACTAAATTGCCAAACAATAGGCTAATTATAGAGTGTCTGGTGAGGATATACCTCAACAGAAAAATAAATATGTCTCAAAAAATATTCACATCGGTTCAGCGTCGAACTTTGTGACCTGATTCAATTTGCGATAATCAACGCAAATTCGTATGTTCTTATCCTTCTTCCGGACAATAACCATGGAAGAAGAATATGGTGAAGTCGATGGTTCAATTATATTTAATTGAATCATTTCATCCAATTCCTTTTCCACTTGCGACTGAAAGTGTATAGGAATAGGATACGGCCTAACCCTAATTGGATTATTGTCGGTAAGAATTATGTCATGTTCTATGACATCTGTGTGTCCAGGAATGTCAGTGAGAACATCCTGAAATGTTTGTAACATCGACGAGACTTGTCGATGTTCGTCACCAGAAAGATTAGGAGAAACAGAAACGTTTTTCCAAGATTCCGTGGAATGTAATGGAACCACTGGAAGGGGAAGGTTGACATCAGAGAAGGTAGCTTCCTCATCCTGAATGACAGACAGGGATGAATAATGACCGTGAGGTGCAGGAGCATCATCCGTTGCCTGGAAAATAGGCAGCAAATAGTCCGGACGTTCGTGAAATTCCGAAAGCATGTTTATGTGGAAAGTTTTATGCTTTCCATCAATATCGACCACATAGTCAACATCGGAAATCCGAGAGACTATTGCATACGGACCTTTCCATGCAATAAGAAGTCTATTTTCCCTACTGGGGAGTAGGACGAATGCTTTGTCACCTGGACAAAGTTGTCGTAGACATCTATTCTTGTTAGCAAACTGCCTTGCCTTCTCTTTAGCAATTTCTGATGAAGCAGTTGCTAGCTTACATGCCTCAATGATCTTTTGTCTAAGAGCAATGACATACTCATATGAGGATTGAGTTTCATCGCTAATATCATCGGCAGTGATGAGATCGTGTAATAAAGACATAGGGCCGCGTGGACGCGCGCCAAAGACAAGTTCGAAGGGAGAAAATCCTGTGTGTTCATTAGGGACTTCTCTATAGGCAAAGAGAGCCGCGGGTAAAACCCTGTCCCAATCTTGAGGATGATCTTCAGTTATCTTACCAAGCAAAGTCTTGAGCGTTCTATTCAGACGCTCAACTAACCCATTAGACATAGGATGGTAGATACTACTGAGAGATCGTTCAATATGTAAGGTAGACATTACCTGTGACATAGTGTCAGATATGAGTTGAGTGCCATGGTCTGACAATATTTCTCTGGGGAACCCCAAGCGAGAAAATATCAACCAAAGAGCATCTGCGATATCTGTAGTAGATATGCTCTTAAGAGGAATAGCCTCTGGCCAACGTGTGCACATATCGACACATGTAAGGATAAACTGATGTCCTCTGGCCGACTTGACCTTAAAAGGGCCAATAATATCTATGGCCATTTTCTGAAACGGCCGAATAGGAATGTCAGCAGCCTGGATAGGCGCAGCATGTCGTGGTCCTCTAGATTTGACCTCCTGACATACCTTGCATGATCGGCAGTAAATACGAATGTCCTTATTGACAAAAGGCCAAAAGAAAGCCGCAAGGACTCTCGACTTCGTACGGGCAAAACCCATATGTCCAGCACATTGCGAGTCATGAGCATGTTGTAATATTTGGACTCTCATGCTCTTGGGAACAAGAATTTGCGAATGTGCCGACGTAGTCGAATCTTGTACCATACGTACAAGTACGCCGTTTCTCATTGCAATCCAAGATTTTCTATTTGTATCCTGATTCGGATCACCTTTCTTCGCAAGAACGAAGAATTTTTTTAAAGAAGGATCTTCTTCTTGCAATTTTATGAAAGAGTCACGAGTGATTACTAAGTGACTATCTTGGCTATCAACTTCATTATCACTATTCAGTGAAGTTTCGGGTGTTTGTAGAGCTTGTGCTCTTGTAACTACTGCATTTGTAGCTTGCATGTTATTATCTTCCCAAGCAGCAATCTGCTGTGGGGTACACTCCCTAACTCCGTGAATACGACCAATAATAAGGTCCGCAATAGGATTAGGTAAGAGACAAGCATGCACATCTCCAGTAAAGAAAGGAGTGGCAATGCGAATTACAGCAGTAGGATATTTTTCTAGAGTGCCGCCAAATGTGACACATTTAATAACCCTTCCTGTAGCACAAGATGGATCTACAAGCGATTGTCTAACACCAATAGTGGTGCATCCGGAATCGAAAAGTAGTGAGACCGGAGTATCATTAACAAGACCCTTATGTAGAATTAAAGAACCCCTCCCGTCATGCGCAACAGCAGCAGGAAGAGCGGGAAGTGGGTGACCACAACTCAAAGTAGTTATGGTACCCGGTTCGAATAAAGTACTGCATTGGGGGCATTTGTTTGCTCTCTCAAAGTCAAAAGCAGAACTAGTGACAGCGTCAAAGTTTTTACTATCAACAACATGATTACAGGCTCCCTCAGTTTCCTGTTGTACAGCATTAGCCTGCTGATATCTCTTTTTTTTTGTGTTGAGATCTACCCCGACTATTATTACCTCTGAAGTTATCAGAGTTATTATTATCTCTGCAGTTATTATTGTCTCTATTGTAATTGTTATACTGGTTCGAATTCCAGTTTCCACGATTACTATCATGTTCACATTGATGCGAACATCTATTTGTTTGGTTCTGAGGTCTTCGGCAGGAATAACCTCTATTACCATATCCTCTTTTGAAATGCTTATAATTATTAGGGTGATAGTAACGAGTACTATCAGGTTGTCTCCAATTCTTCGAAGAAGAATCACCATGAAATTGGTTTCCATGATTTTGACAGAAATTACCGCTGCCCTTTCTATCAAAATTTTGTTGGGATCTACGAGCAAAGTTTTGACCATACGGAGCTGCCGAAGCAACTGGTAAACCTTCTTTCACCTTAGAGTTACCCATGGTTATGTGTGGGTGCGCAGTTACGTATTGGCAACAGAAATCTTCCATTTCTTTTATTGTTTTAGGTTTACGTTCATGAAGGAAAGCAAGGAAAGACTCATTGACAGACGACATGACTTTGTCTCTAAGTATTAAGTCCATAAGTCCTTCATAAGTTTTTTCCGTCTTAGATAGTTCAACCCATCGTGAGAAAGTAATGCGTATTCTTGCAATAAACTCGGAGAATTCAACTCCATTTTCAGGTAACATGTTTTTAAATTGTAGACGATAGCCGTCTTCGTTAAGCTGATATTTCTTTAACAAAGCGGCCCTGACAACCTCATAATTGTTCTTGTCAGGTTCATCCACCATATTTAATATACTTAGAGCTTTACCTGTCAGTATCCCTGATAACTGATAAACATATTTTGCTTTGTCTATGTTATGAGCTGTACATGCTTGTTCAAATCTGTCCAGATAGAACATTATGTCATCACTGGAAGGACTAAATGTTGGTAACTTAATCTTAAAAGTATCATTATTAGCCTTACCAGAAGATGAACCCTTGTTTGAATCATTACCATTACTCATGCTCGTCAATTTCAATTTTTCCAACTCTAAAGCTAAGAGTTTTTCTTCATGTTCCATTTTTGCTTTCCTCTCATCAGACTCTCTTTGTAACTTCCTTTCTTCAGCTTGAGCCTGCATTTGAAGTCTTTCATTTTCAGCTTCTTTTTCAAGTCTTTTATTTTCAGCTTCTTTTTCAAGTCTTTTATTCTCAGCCTCTAGCTGTAGCTTTCTTTCCTCAGCTTCTGATTCCCTTTTTTGTTTTTCCATTTCCATTTGGAATCTCTTTTCATCCACCTGCATCTGCAGTTTCTTTTGTTCAGCTTCCATATGCAGTTTCTTTTGTTCAGCTTCCATTGCTTTATCATATCGAGCAGTTGCAAATTCTTCTAACTTATCACCAGTCTTCCCAAGCAATTTACCCTGCTCAATAAAGTGCTCAAATGTAGACATGTTGTCTAACATATGAGTCCAAAACCTGAAATAATTAACTAATTTATTTCAAACCTAAGTGTAACAAGTCTTAATTAAGCACTTGTATATTCACATCACCTTATATTATCCCAGTCTCTGTGGGAAACAAGTCTCCAATCAAAGAACTTGTATATGAAATATCAGCACTCAATTCTTGATCATAAGTGCACTTCTCATTCAATAGTGCACGACACTATTCATCATTCATTTATCATCAGTATAGTAGTAACAGTGCATTAGCATAGCCCATTAACTAATTACTATAACTGTAAACAATGACTATGTAAACACATGCAGAATGTAAACATTGAAAATGTAAACAATACAAACAATGTAAACAATAACAATGTAAACAATAACAAAGATCAGCAACAATACAAAAACTTTCGCAGAAATCAACTAAAAATAAAGCAGAAATTAATGAAATATCACAAAAAATGTGACGATATCTGCGATAGAATTAAACAAAATACATGACACCACAGTGTATAAACAAAAATGTTGTATGAAACTAAATTATAGACAAGAGTAGGCTAACAAATACAAACAAATCACAACAAAACTAAAGAATGTGAAATAATAACGAAAACAATATTAAAACATGTCATCACAGCTAACATAAATAGCAACAGAAGTCGCTTAGCAAATTCCAGTATCGGAAATTTGCAAACCCTACAGAAAACGCTCACAATAGACGACCTCTATGACGTGGCATAATCTAACGGAGACACCACCCAACCGAGAACCCGCTGAAATATAAACATATAAATATACAAATAACATATAGACATATAACATATAGAATGAGATGATACACAGAAGACTCAGCAGAAGTATAAGGGCACAGTTTACATACAAACAGGCCACTTAACTTATAGGCTTCCAATCGTAGAACAGCAGAAAAAACGGATGTCAATCAACGTCCTAAAGAGCGAAGCTCCAACGATGATGGCACATCTGAACTGCTTCCACTGCTAACACGATGGTACAAGAGCTTCTGAAATACTGTGTGTTGAGTTGTTTCGGCACTTGACCTTCTAATCCAAAAGTAAGTTGATGGAAATCGGTACTTGGCCTTCTTCAGAAAACAACCCGTTTCAACCGGCACTTGACCTTCTCAAAAAACGACAGCACTGGAACCTTGACAGCAGCAACTTGCTTGACTTGCGTAAAAGATAACAGCAGTCCGAGTTATCCGGCAACATGTAACAACGCCGGGTACTGTCAAATTCTTGTTTCCGTCAAAAAATTGAAATTTTGACTTTTACCGGGCAACGCCGAGTACTTTGAAAATTTTGAAGATGTTGACTGTATTGAAGAATGTTAATTTCTTGAAGGATGCTGATGAATTCTTGTTGAAAATGAAGTGGGTAAGGGACCCCGTGTTTGCTAGTACCAGAATCAAACCAGCTTATGGCCACCAAATGATGCGTGATGCCATATGATGATGGATGGCATCCGCATGTCTGGTTTTGTGTAGTGTGTAGATGTGTTCAGTCAAAACAATGTTCATGCAACAATAACAGGGCAATCCACATAGGACGTCAGTAAACTCACGACGTATAAAGTCAATGAGTCTTGAAACAGCCGTTGACGTTTTTCTTCATTATTTATTGTGGACGCCACAGTGACAAAATGGTTACGCAAATGTGTAGGCACATCAAACAGTCATTATCACAGCAACATTCAATACAGCAATAAACGGTAGACAGCATTACAATGATGAGTCAGATGCATGTTATATTTCATAGTGCTGTAAATGTAGTCAGGTGAAAAACTCCATCCTTTTCTATAACAGCCAGGAGATAACCAGATGTATGAGATCAGTTCACTCTCCTTAGTTTGACTTCAGCAAGACAGACACGTCTGCCGAAGTATAAATAATGTCCTCAAGAATATCCTCTAGATAATAAAGGTTTTCTAAACCTAGTTCATTTAACAA
The DNA here is from genome assembly GCA_024509875.1 of Oreohelix idahoensis. Classification (NCBI taxonomy): domain Eukaryota; kingdom Metazoa; phylum Mollusca; class Gastropoda; order Stylommatophora; family Oreohelicidae; genus Oreohelix; species Oreohelix idahoensis. Next base: position 750,625 of record JAMPIV010018249.1, on the reverse strand, counting down.
AGTAGCAAGTAATGGTCCTTGGTACATGCATCAACCGATGCAGTACAATGCAGCGACATGTGAGCTGGGAAAGAACATCTCGTGACGACGACTTTCGGAGACAGGCTATGAATCGAAATCGCTCACGACCCAAAATCGATAGAGTTAATGAAAAAGTCAATTTACCTTGCTTTCATGAAATACACAGAAATATCACGCCTCCCGACATGTGGGAAAACACTAGAGGTATTATCTCGACTAAACGAAATATCCATAAGAGGACTACACATCCCTGACAGAACAAAAATAGCGGAGATCCCCTCTTCAACGAGGCATCTCTTTCGCCATTCCAAATCGCTCACTCCCACTAGTGGTGGGCGGAAACCGATCGACAAACAACAAGACAAGTCATGCGCAGTCCAGCGCAAAAATGACCACAGCTCAAAAGTTAACTGCATTCGATACCAACGCGAGAAGACAAATGCTTACCGAGAAAAGTGACTATAAATTACAAGCAGTTGTTGCCCTTGCGTTATAAAACAGATATTGAAATAAAACGATGTTGCGAGAATTTATCACGCAACAGAGAGCCTGAGTTGATGCACGAGAAATGAAGACGGCGTACAGTTGTAGAAGGCTTATATTTTTTTGGAAGCTGAAGTGTCAAGATCAAGGGCACTTGATGATGATAATTCATATCTGTGTGGTCTACAGAAACTGTTGGGTTTGACAGGACAGTCAAGATCCAGGGTACTAGATGATGATGATTCATATCTGTATGGTCAACTGAAACTGTTTTGTTTGACAGGACAGTTAAAATCTAGGGCACTAGATGATGATGATTCATATCTGTATGGTCAACTGAAACTGTTGGGTTTGAAAGGACAGTCAAGATCTAGGGCACTAGATGATGATGATTCAAATCTGTCACGGGATTGCCTCCCCTTGCTTTACAGTAGTGGTCCACTAATGGTCACAACGCAAGCGTATCTAACAGTAGGTCGTCCAAGGTATCTATCTTCGCGCAAGATTACTCTTGGCAAAGATATAGATGGAAGATGAATGGCTTTTCTACCTTAGGGGAGCCTTCAGTATTTTACTCCAATAGTTTGATGGTTAATTCTTTTATTTTCTTTGATCCTGAATTTTTCCTGTTTCATTGAACTTTTCATACTCACCTTTATATAAGAATTGTGAATATTTTGTTCTAACACTGAAATTTTTAAATATGTGAATCGCGGACCTCTAGTGTAGGCACATCAATCGTTTCGCTGAAACATACCACGAGGTCTTTTCAATTAGGCGTGCGCTCTAATATAATTGACGATCTGTGTGTTTAGGGTGAGCAGTGAGTCTCGCCAAAATAGGAAATTTTGTTTAGAAATAGAGGTCACACATAAGGAAAAGGAAACATCTTAGTTATGTGATAGCCCTTTAAGCTGTAGCATTTTCCAGACAGAGTCTTCAGAGTGTGCAGTTCTGACTAGACAGAAACCAGTCTGGAGAGACAAATGCAGCTCTTAACACCAAGATAAAACGATCGTGTATGTATACTGTTCAAAAAAAGAAACGCTGAACTACTGAAGGCACTCACATAGCAATAATTTTGACATTCAATAATTTTTTTAAAATTTAATGAGTTAATTGTTCAAATTGCAAACAAGAATACCTTAGGGTTCAACCAATGAATTGACAGTTGTTTTGCATCTGGGTCACGAGAGTTTTTTTACGTACGGGCTTTCCCGTTAGTATGGTGTGTGGCCTCCTCTTGCATCGATCAGCGACTGGCATCTCCTGGGCATGGATGCGATCACACGTCTGATGTGGGCCTGTGGGATGGCTGCCTACTCTTCCTGGAGTGCCTGGAACAGATCACGACGATTCGCTGGAGCAACGTCTCGACGACAAACACGTCTATGCAGCTCATCCCACAGGTGCTCAATCGGACTCATGTCTGGAGACAGGGATGGCCAGGGAAGGCTGAGAATGTTGTTGGCAGTCAGGAACTGCGTGGTCAACCGTGCACAATGGGGTCTACGTTGTCCTATTGAAACACAAACCTTTGGGCAGCCAAAAGTGGAAGGACATGGGGTCGAAGAATTTCATTGACGTATAGTTGCGCATTCAAGCCTCCTTCAATGTGCACCAATTGACTCCTCCCGTTGTACCTGATCATTTCCCACACCATTGCACCTTCACCACCGTGCGGCGGAGCTTCATCAACGCAATTTTGGGCAAAACGTTCATTTCGCCTACGGTAGACCCTACGCAGTCTATCATGACGCTGCAACAAAAAGAAAGATTCGTCACTAAACCAGACACGTCTCCATTGATTGTCAGTTGCCCAGGGACGATGCTGGTTGGCCCAAAGAAGTCGATTTTGGCGATGGCGGCGCGTAAGGACAGGTCTCGGTGAGGTCGTTGTGCCCAAAGTCCAGAGTCATGCAGTCTATTCCGGACAGTTTGATCAGACACATGACGTGCTGCAGGCAATGACTGGGCAGTTGAGCAAGCTGTTGTAAACCTGTCTCTGAGGTGACAAAGCTGAATAAAGCGATCCTCCGCTGTTGTTGTCACTCTGGGTCGTCCACTGCGATGCCGGTCTTCAACTGAGCCAGTGGCTTGGAACCGGTGCCAAAGTCGACTGATGGTACTCTGATGCACGTTTAGATGCCTGGCAACCTGACTTTGACTTTCGCCTGCATGCAGTCGGCCAATAGCAATGTTCCTTAACTCTTTCAGTCCCAAGCAGAAAGGTGGGTTTGGCCCAAACAAAAATGGCCATACCAGTATGTTTTTATTGTTTTTGTTTGGAAATAATTTTTTTAAATGTTCATATTCATAAATAACAAAAGTCCATAATGGATGGCTATACTTTAAGAAAATAGCGTTTTTGGGTTGTCAAAATTAGAAAACAGCCCTAGAAAGGATCAAGAGATACGAAAGCCAGTATACTGTTGATTGGGCCAAATGGGTCTAGCGGGAAGTACAGTATACTGGCTCTTGGGGCTTAAAGAGTTAAATTTATCGATAGAGGCGCCATAAATGTCTGCTCGAAAACGAACTGAATTTTTTTTGTGTAGCGTTATCATTTTATAGGGTTTCAGTTGCGTAATCAGTGAATAGTGTTCACCCCAAATTTTGTTGCTTTCACGTGCGCGCAACTTGAGCTGTGGTCAACAATTGCGTCATAAACACTATTGACCACTGCGTTGTAACGATTACAAAAACGAACGCAATTCAGGTCAACTCGTACATTTGACACTGTAAAGAACATTTGAGGCTGGTTTTTATATACCCTAGCACTAAATTTTACTTCATCATCTCAACTCGTAACCCGTCATGGGTCGTAGGGGTGCTGTGGTGAAGTGGGATGTTATAAATATTTATATGGGACTTAGTGTACTGACTGAGATCAGCTGTGAAGGTATCTATATCTATTAAGAGTAGTGTATTATAGATAACCTTACTTGCTACCACATATCTATATATCTCAGTCAGAATTATTCTGGAATAGTGTGATGACTACGTTATGTGTCTAGGGTATGTGTATGATGAGGTGTAAGTCACAACAACAGACAGATAAACAATTTAATTTAATCCACTACTCTTGACAACACTGTGACACTCACATACATATAACACTCTATGAGAATATCTTAAGGAGTCACTGATAACTTTTCAAATAACAATATGTATTCATGGTTATCATAAAGGTATATGTGTCCTGATTCAATTACAACGGAACCAGGAATCACAATCAATTTTAATTACAAGTATATGTACAGACTTTATCAATATGAATATTGTAGTGACATATATTATTAAAATATCCTATGTGTGTCAGTTGTGTAGTGGTAATATGAGGTAATACTGGTTTTGTTTTGTTCAAGCTCTGTTGGTATTTGTCATCATGACTTCAATAGTTTGTCTTTTGGGACTAGTATTGGATATGTTCTCAGTTCCTGATATTAAGACAATTAAATTCCCCTCTGAATGTTATTTTTACAAAGTCATTTCAAGATGAGGGGACATAATGTTGAGCTCAGCTGGCCAAATCAGCTTATCTTGCGTGATGGCGGCAGGAAAGGACTCCTCTGCTCGAATTCTCCTCTGGGCTCTGGAGACACCTCACATAGCTAAAAAGACCAAGGAGTATGCTGTCCGACTCTGGATTCAGCAAAGCTCTGACCAGGTGCTGCTCAGTACCATCAATACCACGGTCCCACAATTTCATGGAAATAAACACAGATACGTTGATTAGCAATGAATTCTGGCACAATTACTGGCACAAATTCCCATCTGCTTATGTTCCAGGCTTTTATTTAACACAAATATGAGCTGGCTTCAACGCACTGTTGCTTTATCAAGATTATTTGCACTAGTGGTCTCGAACTAACGCTCCTAAGTGAGTATATCAGCGAGTCTAGCCAATGAGGCCACGTTTCGACAAGTGTTTGAAAAAATGTTACCTTTTCACGTCTCCCCTAACAACGAAAGATAGTATTTATAGCCCGACCAATCGTGGTTAGTCTTTCATTTGTTGCGCTCCAATCAATTTGGAGTTTACATGGTAGGCTAATTCTGTAACGTAAGATTTTTTTCAAACACGTTATAAAAAAATTTTATGAGCAGAAATGATTCCATGCTGTCAGGCATCCCCACTATTTTATTTTGGGTATAATTTATTAATTCCTGGACTATTTGCGTAACGTTTTACATATTCTTTGTCAGCAAGCCCTAAGGAACCCAAATATCCAAATTTAAAAGAGCTACGTGGCTGCGTTCAAAATATGTATTTTCTACCTCCTGTTTCGAAGATGTGCTGTCTGGGTACTGTTATGTTTTCAACCGTAAACCCATCTATTGTTATCTTTTCTAATAAGAGTTTTTCAGGATTTATAAACCTAACTCTGGGATGGGTAATGTATTTTATCACTGTCCGTCTGAAAAAAAGTTAGTGCATGTAGTCTTACACGCGTGATGGCAGCATTTGTGTATCGCGCGAAGCGTGTTTAGTGTTCGGCTTTCTGCCTCTCCCTTCTCGCTATCCTTTTGTCCATCTGTCTTTTGATCTTGGTAACATAGTGTAGAAAAAGACATGAATGGAATTTAAAATTTAGGTCAACTTGCATATTTCAAGGTTTTTCTTAGAAAGGCAGCACATTTTATTGTGTGTTTGGGAAACGCGTGTATGTTGCAGAAGGCCTTTAATATCAACGTGAAACGTTACAATTTGCATACGCAGTAGAAAACAAGGGGATTTCGAGTACAGTCATTGTGACAGCACTGTTCTTTACCATTCTTCTTCCTTTATTTATTATATGTATTTATTAGGCTTTATATTTACTTGATAATTTATATATGTGGATTAGAATATTCCACGACAGGTGCCATGGTGGAAGCATCAGCAGACAGGGTCCTCCACTGCTCTCTTTCCTCAGCAATGCGTACAAGTGTGGAAAAACTGTGTCCTGCCCATTCTTTGATGTTATCATCCCAGGATTTTCTTTGCCTTCCTCTTCTCCGTTTACCTTCGACTGTTCCCTGGAGGATCGTTTTCGAAAGGGAGTCATGACGAGTTACATGCCCAAACCAGGCAAGCTTTCGACGTTTCACTACTGATAAAAGTGGTTCCTGGTGGCCTGCATAAATTTTACTTACAAACTCATAAAAACGCGCCCTCGGATAGCTAGCTATGGGTTTCTTTTTTTGATCAGTATACTTTTGTAGGCGAATGAAACCTGGACATTAAAAACCGAAGCAGAATAACAAATACAGCAGAAATTAAAGGACAAAATACAGTTTTAATTATCAACTGTATACTTTTCCTTATAAATAAACTATGGTTATTATTAAAACAAATGTGTACAGTCGACAATTCAAACTTTATCAAGTTTTTTTTTTGGCGAAGTGTACAGACCAACAGACCCTCTAGGTTTAGGTTGAATGGGGCAAGCCTCTCCAAAACGAGGCAAATTCTTATTAAAAATATATCAGACCACATTTAGATAAAGCGAAGCATTATTCGTGAAATTTCTAATAATTCCGATACTTTATTTTTCAGTATTTTTTTATATTATTCATAAGCTACTTTATCAGGAAAAAATTAATACGGTTTAAATTATTGACTGAACTCTTTTTTTGTTTCAATGAAAATCTAAAAAGATGTTGAGGTTTTACAGCATTAACGCTAATAATAATGCGTAATTCAACAGTACACACTGTTCTGTGTGCAATTTGTTTAAAATTCGTAAGTTATTTTATAGTGCAACAAAATTAATCATATTTAAAAATGCATGGAGACAATATGTAATGATTGCAGAGCAATGAAATTTAAAACTGAAACAACTGAAGTGTGTTATTTCAATGACCAAGTTAAACTACGAGATCGAAACCTTGTTAGCCTTTATTTGTTGTGACAAGGAAAATTCTCAGCTCACTGTAACCAACTGGAATGCCACATCACAACTTATTTTTTAAAACCAGTGCACCGATAATATTACTGTGAAAATTTGATCCGCCTAAATTGTGTAATGGAACCAGGTTATTTGCTAAGAATCTCATGCCAAACGTGATAGAAGCAACAATATTAACAGGTTGTGCCAAAGGCGAAAAAGCATTAGTTCCACGCATTCCTCTGATCCCCACTGACATGCATTTTGATTTTAAGCGACTGTAATACCCTGTGCGTCTTGCATTTGCAATCACAATAAACAAGGCACATGATCAGTCACTTAAGACAGCAGACATTAACTTAGAAAATCCGTGCTTTCACACGGACAGCTTTGCATTGCCCGCTCCACAGTGTAGACACCAAGAAATTAATTCATGTTTGCCCCCTACGCCAACACTAAAAGTATTGTTTATTAAAAAGCACTGGAATAATGTAGCAAAAATAAATTTAGAAAATAACGATAAGCAAATTTGACATGGTGTAGTAAACTATATTAATTGTAGCACTTGGGCTTGCAACCCTTCGGCCCAATGACATGTCATTGCGTGGCTGGGGGGGCTGTGGACTTTCCTTCCAACCCGGCAGGAGCTTCGCTCCTTCCCATCCGCAGAGGGTTTATCTCAGGAGCCGTTCAGTTTATTCAGTCAAAATCTTGGTCTATGACACTTCTTCTAATGCTCACGCCGGGCTTGAACCTTGAACACCTGATCGCCAGCGCAATGTGGTAACCATTACGCCAGCGCGGCTCGGGCATAAGTGATTTAAAAAAACGAAAAGATTATAAATTTATTAAAACTATTGCATTTTGAGAAATTTCATAACTCGTTACTAGAAATACATATGCAACGACGGGTACTTATAGTTACTGTGTGTGTGTGTAAAAAAATTATGACAGCGGTCCTCAAGAAGTGGATTATGCAGAAATGAGATAATAAGTATCATTCTGTGGATGCAGATTATTATGTGAAGAGATGATGCAAGTGATAGAATGTGAAATGGGTTATCTCTATAAGATATATTCTCGATTACATAGAGTACATTTTCACACTGCGGATGCAGATAATTCCTATCTTGTGATGTGAATTGCAGAATTATAATGTGCTGAGACATGATATAAGTACGATGTGATACGACTTTTGAGAGATGATGAGAACCATTAGTAGTAATTTATTTTATATTCAAAGGAACAGTAACTTTTGAAAATTGTTAAAAATGCAGATCCACAAGATATTTACCTTGATTTTACGAAGCTCAATGTTACAAGTCAAATCTTCGATCCTTACATTTTTCTGTGACTTCATTAATTTTCCTGCCTATGCCTTTTCTTTCATTTTCTTTCACCAGATCCGTATGCTTTTTCTTTTGTTTTTTCTCACCTGCTCCTTTTCGTTGTTTTGCTTTCATCGTTCAGTGCTTTCTTGTCACATCTTAACAGACCTCTCTCAACACCTCTCTCTCTTCTGGTAATTGTCTCCTTTGTTATCGGTGACGCGTAGCGAAGGAGTGTACTTAGCCCATTGATTTTTCGCTGATCGTTAGCTCCAGAAGGAGTAAGAGTCTACACTGAGCGATATTCCTATTGCTAACCCAGACTTTCTGTCTGCGGACGATACACGCTACTAGGTTGCCGCAGGATAGTGTGCGAGCTCGCAACCCTGAAATGATAAAATACACAGCAGATCTCACTGGGATGAAGGAAATGACAATCTTGGTGAAGATTAAGACACCGACAGTAAGATAACTAACGTAATTTTGGAGCACGCACAGCTACATAACCGCTTCTGCTCAGACTTGGTTGTGATAAATAATTACAAGAAAGTGACATTCTGGAAGATGTTATCAGTGATAGATTTATGAAGTAGTGAGTTGTGAAGATGTTAAATACCCACGGAAATAACAACACTTTACACGGTAAGGAAGTTTGAAAGTAGAAAACTCTACAGGAGGGTAGTGGGGGAAAAAGACCCTTACCGATATCAGACACTAATTCATGGTTGGATTGATATGGAACTGCTAAAATAAACCACTTGTGAATCATATTTTATTATTTTATATTTTTTGATGTAATATGTGTAATGATATGCGTGTGGATGTGTAGGTTCATACGAGGCTAACAACATCAGAATATAAAATGAATGGATTTATGAACCACAACTGCAAGAGCTGGTGACTGCTTCGAGCAGGTTTCCTTACAAAGAACCTAAAAGCAGAGGTAGCCCCAGGCTCCACCTGGAGCAGGGAATGAATGATAATGACGTCACGGTGCACATATTTATTATATTAAAATTTTATAAGTTTTTGTCTATTTTTACAAATGTTTAAATAGTACAGTTGGTGTTTCCCGCTGTCCAGACGCACTTTCCTCCGACTCACTTAGTTTAAGATTAATGATCAAGGAGGGTAAAGTTTCTGAGGAATATGAAGAGGCGGAGTGGAAGTGATGGGTGCCTGATTCTCATGTCAGGAGACTCTTTACTTAGATGACACATTTGTTTTCTTTCAGTTTTTGGTTCAAGTCTGTGGTTCAAGTTGCCAGCAGTCTAGGCTATACACCAACTTCAGACGAGTCTTGATGACGCTTACCTTGACTATTGGGGTGGTTACCCCCCCTCCCCCCATAACTGCCAGGGACAAGCTACTGCCACAGAAATAGACGATGAATGCAATAGTCGGCAACACCCTTGGAAACCTACAAAAATGGAACCCAAAACCGACAAATCATCGTCAACACCTGACTAGTTAAGTATTAAAGTCAGGCCCAGCAAAAGAACTTTTTTAACGATAGCCACTTTAATGTCATTACCAGTAATGAAAACATCAGTGCTTCATTTTTTCATACACCACTTTATTTTTGTTAACTATAATTGATTATTACATTTATTATCTGTAAATACAATATAATCATTATGATTGAACTGCACATTGTGACTCAGTTAATTTAAACACATAACCATATAGAGCTATTAAAGTAATGTTTTGCTGAATCATTTCAGTTGGAGGCTTAGAAAATGTGAGCAAATTTCCTTTTACTCACAAAAGGGGCTGGAAGATAAAACGTTGATGACAGCTTAGATGATCTTAGTTGTTGTTATGCTTGATTTCTTAAAATTTCTGTGAGGGTCCGCTCCCGAAAATAGAATCATCATTCTTCTATCTGTATCTCTGCCAAGAGTAATGTTTAGCAAAGGTTGATACATTTGAAGACTCATTTTGATACTGTGAGTCTAGCCATTGCTGGACCACCACTGAAGAGCAGGAGAGACAATCCCGTGACATTTAGATAGAGTCATTTCTTTAAGTATTCTATAGAGCAAACGTAACACGGTAAGTGAAAGTATTTGTCAACTGTATCAGCAATTGTATTGGGATCCAAATGTATATACTCTGCGTTAGGCAGTTCTAATATATGTATATGATCCTGTTGGCATGCTGTCTTGGGTGTCTCCCATTTGCTCTGCAGTAGTGATCCAACAGTGGCCAAATCACAAGAGTTACTAATGTGGGTCTTCAGAGGTATCTACATTAGCACAAGATTACTTTTGGCAGAGTTGTAGATAGAAGAATAATGATGCTTCTACGTAGAGGGAGTGTTCCACAAGATATTCAGAAAGCAAGAACAATGCTGAATGAGTCTTAGCAATGAACTTTAGTATCTGCCCCGCCGCCTATTGTGAAGATGAGTTACGCAATTTAATTTTAGCTTGTACTAGCCCCCCAGCTGGTTTAATCCGGCGAAATTGATCTTATTATTATTGGTATTATTGGCATTGCTGATGTAGATAGGCCTATATATACATATTAAAATCAGGATTCAAACGTGTGCCCTTCGCTCTGTAAAAAGTAATTGAACCATGAGTTTGTCAAAATAAACATATAAAAACTTTAATGACCAATTACTTTAACTTTTCTTCTTCTTAGATCCTTAACCACCGACCGTCAAAGCAGTCAGTGGCCATCACGCCTAGTGGCGTCTTTTAGGGCAACAACAAATTGATTCCACTTTGCTTGATCGATGGCCATCCTTCGTACAGTGCCCGAACTCTGGTTCATTCTTTGCATCTCAGTCTCCACAGTCCTCCGCCAGGTTGTTTTTGGTCGGCCTCTCTTTTGTTTTCCTTCAGGGGTCCAAAGCATAGCTGTTCTTGTGATGGCATCGGGGTCTCTTCTGAGGACATGGCCAACCCAGCTCCAGCGTCTGCTAGCTATGATGGTGTGCATGTCCTCCTGCTTGCTCCGAGTAAGCAGATCTTTGTTGGTGATGGTATTCGGCCAAAAGATGCGGTACATTTTTCTTAGGCATGTTGTGTGAAAAGAGGAAATTATTTTAACACTTGTAACTAAATATACGTTTGTGATTTCTTAAAAAGTTAGTTTCATCAATGAAAAATCTTGATGCATCAAGAAAAATTAGACTTCTTTTATGATTGGCCTGGTAAAAATGTAATTTGCCAAACTGCTGAAGTGTCGATGCTGCTTTTCTGTAGATTCATCTCTCTGGTGAGGGTCACATTTCTAAGTCAATCAGGAAGTAACTCCTCCTGGTCAAGGGAAGAACCTTCAATGGTCGATCTCAATCTTCGAACCACAGACTAGTAGTACAGCATATGGTCCTCCGAGTCGTACCGCAAATAGTCTTGTAGCCTTATACTGGTACCACAAACTTTATAGGGAATAAAGGAACAAAGAAGGAATAAAGAATGTAATTCTTCTAAGAGGTTAACATTAGTGGGTGGAGCGCATGATAATGGGCCTGTTAGTTTGCGATGAACACATGTACTCAGCAGGCATTTGTTTCTTTTATTTGTCTAAAGTTTGTGGTTACAAGCCATCAGACGATTTGTGGTACTAACTCAGCTAGTGTGAGAGAAAAGCATCCACCTAACCGCCTACAGTGGAAGAAAGTGTGGAGAACGCTTTCGTCATCACAGAAATGATGAACCAGGACTCACTCATACAAGCTAAGTGTTAACTAAATGGCACCAGCAAAAAAGGGACAATTCCAGTTACACTTTAAGTATAAAGGTAATTTCCACCTACGTCAATAATGAGAAATTTATAACTATCAACATTCCACTAATCTTTCCATATTTATTTTAACCTGTTCAAGGCTACTTCACTATTAAATGTGTTACCTGTGTAGAATGAACATTTAGTTAATAGTTGGTAAAACTTGACAGCTGCAGAGAGGTGAGGGACGTTAGTGCACACGGACTTGTGATCATGATGCACAAGATAGAGAGATAGAAGGCACAGGCAGAGTCAGTGAGTTCTTCACTAAGAAAACTACACACACACACAGCTCTTCTTGTTTTCTCTGGCGACAATAGTACTCTTTTGCACACACTGTGTCACTCACAACTAGTAGGGTAAAGAAGTCAAGTTAGATTGAGAGGATATGGTAGTCTGAACTGAACGAATAATTCTATCATGGCTAACTCTATTTATTTCAATTTAGAGATGTAAATAAATCAATAAAGATTTTACAGCAAAAAATAAAGATTATCACGAGAACACAAACTCAATTTGATGATTTTAAAAAAGAAAAAATATTACACAAATAGTGAAAAAAAAAATTATGAATGAATTGTGTTAGTAAAGTTCCTGGCAGGCCTGATAAAATCTTAGACTTTGCTGGAAAATATGTGAAATACTGTTTGTGTGAAAATGAATGTGTGTTCCTTTGGTGTGAATCTTGGAAACAACTTAATTCCAGGTGTTCTCTTGGAAAAATAACGTAATCCAATGCTTTCAAAATAACTTCAGTGCTCGAATAAGTTATCCACAAAAGGGCACAGAATCTGAACACGATTTCATAAATCCTAGATTGGTGTAACGTATCCATAATTGATGAGGTATCCACAGATAACGAATTTGTTTCCAAAGGAGTGATGGAGGGTTATAATGGGTAGAGTATGGTAAGGATGATGTCTGGTAAGGGTGATGTCTGGTGTTGAGAATCTTTGAAATAATAGAAGGGAATTATTATGGTGACTGGTGGACTAGGTAACCTCTTTTCAGCAATAACGGACAAGACGTGTGTTGCGTGATAAATTCTCGCAACATCGTTTTATTTCAATATCTGTTTTATAACGCAAGGGCAACAACTGCTTGAAATCTATAGTCACTTTTCTCGGTAAGCATTTGTCTTCTCGCGTTAGTATCGAATGCAGTTAACTTTTGAGCTGTGGTCATTTTTGCGCTGGACTGCGCATGACTTGTCTTGTTGTTTGGTCGATCGGTTTCCGCCCACCACTAGTGGGAGTGAGCGATTTGGAATGGCGAAAGAGATGCCTCGTTGAAGAGGGGATCTCCGCTTTTTTTTGTTCTGTCAGGGATGTGTAGTCCTCTTATGGATATTTCGTTTAGTCGAGATAATACCTCTAGTGTTTTCCCACATGTCGGGAGGCGTGATATTTCTGTGTATTTCATGAAAGCAAGGTAAATTGACTTTTTCATTAACTCTATCGATTTTGGGTCGTGAGCGATTTCGATTCATAGCCTGTCTCCGAAAGTCGTCGTCACGAGATGTTCTTTCCCAGCTCACATGTCGCTGCATTGTACTGCATCGGTTGATGCAGGTACCAAGGACCATTACTTGCTACTTTGTTAAATGAACTAGGTTTAGAAAACCTTTATTATCTAGAGGATATTTTTGAGGACATTATTTATACTTCGGCAGACGTGTCTGTCTTGCTGAAGTCAAACTAAGGAGAGTGAACTGATCTCATACATCTGGTTATCTCCTGGCTGTTATAGAAAAGGATGGAGTTGTTCACCTGACTACATTTACAGCACTTTGAAATATAACATGCATCTGACTCATCATTGTAATGCTGTCTACCGTTTATTGCTGTATTGAATGTTGCTGTGATAATGACTGTTTGATGTGCCTACACATTTGCGTAACCATTTTGTCACTGTGGCGTCCACAATAAATAATGAAGAAAAACGTCAACGGCTGTTTCAAGACTCATTGACTTTATACGTCGTGAGTTTACTGACGTCCTATGTGGATTGCCCTGTTATTGTTGCATGAACATTGTTTTGACTGAACACATCTACACACTACACAAAACCAGACATGCGGATGCCATCCATCATCATATGGCATCACGCATCATTTGGTGGCCATAAGCTGGTTTGATTCTGGTACTAGCAAACACGGGGTCCCTTACCCACTTCATTTTCAACAAGAATTCATCAGCATCCTTCAAGAAATTAACATTCTTCAATACAGTCAACATCTTCAAAATTTTCAAAGTACTCGGCGTTGCCCGGTAAAAGTCAAAATTTCAACTTTTTGACGGAAACAAGAATTTGACAGTACCCGGCGTTGTTACATGTTGCCGGATAACTCGGACTGCTGTTATCTTTTACGCAAGTCAAGCAAGTTGCTGCTGTCAAGGTTCCAGTGCTGTCGTTTTTTGAGAAGGTCAAGTGCCGGTTGAAACGGGTTGTTTTCTGAAGAAGGCCAAGTACCGATTTCCATCAACTTACTTTTGGATTAGAAGGTCAAGTGCCGAAACAACTCAACACACAGTATTTCAGAAGCTCTTGTACCATCGTGTTAGCAGTGGAAGCAGTTCAGATGTGCCATCATCGTTGGAGCTTCGCTCTTTAGGACGTTGATTGACATCCGTTTTTCTGCTGTTCTACGATTGGAAGCCTATAAGTTAAGTGGCCTGTTTGTATGTAAACTGTGCCCTTATACTTCTGCTGAGTCTTCTGTGTATCATCTCATTCTATATGTTATATGTCTATATGTTATTTGTATATTTATATGTTTATATTTCAGCGGGTTCTCGGTTGGGTGGTGTCTCCGTTAGATTATGCCACGTCATAGAGGTCGTCTATTGTGAGCGTTTTCTGTAGGGTTTGCAAATTTCCGATACTGGAATTTGCTAAGCGACTTCTGTTGCTATTTATGTTAGCTGTGATGACATGTTTTAATATTGTTTTCGTTATTATTTCGCATTCTTTAGTTTTGTTTTGATTTGTTTGTATTTGTTAGCCTACTCTTGTCTATAATTTAGTTTCATACAACATTTTTGTTTATACACTGTGGTGTCATGTATTTTGTTTAATTCTATCGCAGATATCGTCACATTTTTTGTGATATTTCATTAATTTCTGCTTTATTTTTAGTTGATTTCTGCGAAAGTTTTTGTATTGTTGCTGATCTTTGTTATTGTTTACATTGTTATTGTTTACATTGTTTGTATTGTTTACATTTTCAATGTTTACATTCTGCATGTGTTTACATAGTCATTGTTTACAGTTATAGTAATTAGTTAATGGGCTATGCTAATGCACTGTTACTACTACACTGATGATAAATGAATGATGAATAGTGTCGTGCACTATTGAATGAGAAGTGCACTTATGATCAAGAATTGAGTGCTGATATTTCATATACAAGTTCTTTGATTGGAGACTTGTTTCCCACAGAGACTGGGATAATATAATGTGATGTGAATATACAAGTGCTTAATTAAGACTTGTTACACTTAGGTTTGAAATAAATTAGTTAATTATTTCAGGTTTTGGACTCATATGTTAGACAACATGTCTACATTTGAGCACTTTATTGAGCAGGGTAAATTGCTTGGGAAGACTGGTGATAAGTTAGAAGAATTTGCAACTGCTCGATATGATAAAGCAATGGAAGCTGAACAAAAGAAACTGCATATGGAAGCTGAACAAAAGAAACTGCAGATGCAGGTGGATGAAAAGAGATTCCAAATGGAAATGGAAAAACAAAAAAGGGAATCAGAAGCTGAGGAAAGAAAACTCCAGCTACAGCTAGAAGCTGAAAGACTTCAAAAAGAGGCTGAAAATAAAAGACTTGAAAAAGAGGCTGAAAATAAAAGACTTGAAAAAGAAGCTGAAAATAAAAGACTTGAAAAAGAAGCTGAAAATGAAAGACTTCAAATGCAGGCTCAAGCTGAAGAAAGGAAGTTACAAAGAGAGTCTGATGAGAGGAAAGCAAAAATGGAACATGAAGAAAAACTCTTAGCTTTAGAGTTGGAAAAATTGAAATTGACGAGCATGAGTAATGGTAATGATTCAAACAAGGGTTCATCTTCTGGTAAGGCTAATAATGATACTTTTAAGATTAAGTTACCAACATTTAGTCCTTCCAGTGATGACATAATGTTCTATCTGGACAGATTTGAACAAGCATGTACAGCTCATAACATAGACAAAGCAAAATATGTTTATCAGTTATCAGGGATACTGACAGGTAAAGCTCTAAGTATATTAAATATGGTGGATGAACCTGACAAGAACAATTATGAGGTTGTCAGGGCCGCTTTGTTAAAGAAATATCAGCTTAACGAAGACGGCTATCGTCTACAATTTAAAAACATGTTACCTGAAAATGGAGTTGAATTCTCCGAGTTTATTGCAAGAATACGCATTACTTTCTCACGATGGGTTGAACTATCTAAGACGGAAAAAACTTATGAAGGACTTATGGACTTAATACTTAGAGACAAAGTCATGTCGTCTGTCAATGAGTCTTTCCTTGCTTTCCTTCATGAACGTAAACCTAAAACAATAAAAGAAATGGAAGATTTCTGTTGCCAATACGTAACTGCGCACCCACACATAACCATGGGTAACTCTAAGGTGAAAGAAGGTTTACCAGTTGCTTCGGCAGCTCCGTATGGTCAAAACTTTGCTCGTAGATCCCAACAAAATTTTGATAGAAAGAGTAGCGGTAATTTCTGTCAAAATCATGGAAATCAATTTCATGGTGATTCTTCTTCGAAGAATTGGAGACAACCTGATAGTGGTCGTTACTATCACCCTAATAATTATAAGCATTTCAAAAGAGGATATGGTAATAGAGGTTATTCCTGCCGAAGACCTCAGAACCAAACAAATAGATGTTCGCATCAATGTGAACATGATAGTAATCGTGGAAACTGGAATTCGAACCAGGATAACAATTACAATAGAGACAATAATAACTGCAGAGATAATAATAACTCTGATAACTTCAGAGGTAATAATAGTCGGGGTAGATCTCAACACAAAAAAAAGAGATATCAGCAGGCTAATGCTGTACAACAGGAAACTGAGGGAGCCTGTAATCATGTTGTTGATAGTAAAAACTTTGACGCTGTCACTAGTTCTGCTTTTGACTTTGAGAGAGCAAACAAATGCCCCCAATGCAGTACTTTATTCGAACCGGGTACCATAACTACTTTGAGTTGTGGTCACCCACTTCCCGCTCTTCCTGCTGCTGTTGCGCATGACGGGAGGGGTTCTTTAATTCTACATAAGGGTCTTGTTAATGATACTCCGGTCTCACTACTTTTCGATTCCGGATGCACCACTATTGGTGTTAGACAATCGCTTGTAGATCCATCTTGTGCTACAGGAAGGGTTATTAAATGTGTCACATTTGGCGGCACTCTAGAAAAATATCCTACTGCTGTAATTCGCATTGCCACTCCTTTCTTTACTGGAGATGTGCATGCTTGTCTCTTACCTAATCCTATTGCGGACCTTATTATTGGTCGTATTCACGGAGTTAGGGAGTGTACCCCACAGCAGATTGCTGCTTGGGAAGATAATAACATGCAAGCTACAAATGCAGTAGTTACAAGAGCACAAGCTCTACAAACACCCGAAACTTCACTGAATAGTGATAATGAAGTTGATAGCCAAGATAGTCACTTAGTAATCACTCGTGACTCTTTCATAAAATTGCAAGAAGAAGATCCTTCTTTAAAAAAATTCTTCGTTCTTGCGAAGAAAGGTGATCCGAATCAGGATACAAATAGAAAATCTTGGATTGCAATGAGAAACGGCGTACTTGTACGTATGGTACAAGATTCGACTACGTCGGCACATTCGCAAATTCTTGTTCCCAAGAGCATGAGAGTCCAAATATTACAACATGCTCATGACTCGCAATGTGCTGGACATATGGGTTTTGCCCGTACGAAGTCGAGAGTCCTTGCGGCTTTCTTTTGGCCTTTTGTCAATAAGGACATTCGTATTTACTGCCGATCATGCAAGGTATGTCAGGAGGTCAAATCTAGAGGACCACGACATGCTGCGCCTATCCAGGCTGCTGACATTCCTATTCGGCCGTTTCAGAAAATGGCCATAGATATTATTGGCCCTTTTAAGGTCAAGTCGGCCAGAGGACATCAGTTTATCCTTACATGTGTCGATATGTGCACACGTTGGCCAGAGGCTATTCCTCTTAAGAGCATATCTACTACAGATATCGCAGATGCTCTTTGGTTGATATTTTCTCGCTTGGGGTTCCCCAGAGAAATATTGTCAGACCATGGCACTCAACTCATATCTGACACTATGTCACAGGTAATGTCTACCTTACATATTGAACGATCTCTCAGTAGTATCTACCATCCTATGTCTAATGGGTTAGTTGAGCGTCTGAATAGAACGCTCAAGACTTTGCTTGGTAAGATAACTGAAGATCATCCTCAAGATTGGGACAGGGTTTTACCCGCGGCTCTCTTTGCCTATAGAGAAGTCCCTAATGAACACACAGGATTTTCTCCCTTCGAACTTGTCTTTGGCGCGCGTCCACGCGGCCCTATGTCTTTATTACACGATCTCATCACTGCCGATGATATTAGCGATGAAACTCAATCCTCATATGAGTATGTCATTGCTCTTAGACAAAAGATCATTGAGGCATGTAAGCTAGCAACTGCTTCATCAGAAATTGCTAAAGAGAAGGCAAGGCAGTTTGCTAACAAGAATAGATGTCTACGACAACTTTGTCCAGGTGACAAAGCATTCGTCCTACTCCCCAGTAGGGAAAATAGACTTCTTATTGCATGGAAAGGTCCGTATGCAATAGTCTCTCGGATTTCCGATGTTGACTATGTGGTCGATATTGATGGAAAGCATAAAACTTTCCACATAAACATGCTTTCGGAATTTCACGAACGTCCGGACTATTTGCTGCCTATTTTCCAGGCAACGGATGATGCTCCTGCACCTCACGGTCATTATTCATCCCTGTCTGTCATTCAGGATGAGGAAGCTACCTTCTCTGATGTCAACCTTCCCCTTCCAGTGGTTCCATTACATTCCACGGAATCTTGGAAAAACGTTTCTGTTTCTCCTAATCTTTCTGGTGACGAACATCGACAAGTCTCGTCGATGTTACAAACATTTCAGGATGTTCTCACTGACATTCCTGGACACACAGATGTCATAGAACATGACATAATTCTTACCGACAATAATCCAATTAGGGTTAGGCCGTATCCTATTCCTATACACTTTCAGTCGCAAGTGGAAAAGGAATTGGATGAAATGATTCAATTAAATATAATTGAACCATCGACTTCACCATATTCTTCTTCCATGGTTATTGTCCGGAAGAAGGATAAGAACATACGAATTTGCGTTGATTATCGCAAATTGAATCAGGTCACAAAGTTCGACGCTGAACCGATGCCTTTGTTAGAAGATCTACTGATTAGACTTTCTAATTCTAGATTCTTCACTAAACTTGACTTGTCTAAAGGTTATTGGCAAGTGCCTTTAGCAGAGCATGCCAAACCTCTTACTGCTTTTTCTACACCTAGGGGTCTATTTCAATGGAATGTTATGCCTTTTGGTCTCATGAACGCCCCTGCCACTTTCGTTCGCATGATGCGTCGAATTCTGTCACATCGTTCGGATGTCATCGCATACTTAGATGACATCTGTCTCTTCAGTGATACCTGGGAAGATCACTATTTAGGGTTATATGACTTACTGTCCACTCTACGTGAGAATAATTTGACAGCAAAACCTTCTAAAGCTTTTGTTGGTTTTGGTGAAATCTCTTTCCTGGGTCATCGTGTTGGTCATGGTCTCTTGAAGACAGAAGACCACAATACTTCCAAAATACTGAACATCTCTGTTCCTAAAACGAAGAAACAAGTTAGGAGTCTCTTAGGTTTAATTCAATTTTATGGGAGATTTATTCCAAATTTATCTTCGATCATGGCACCTCTCTCAACATTGTTGAAGAAAGGTTCGCCTAATCTGGTCCGTTGGTCTGAAGAATGCCAATCTTCACTAGACCAAATCAAGAATATATTTTCTTCTCCTCCCATCTTAAGATTACCTACTCTTGATAGGACTTTTGTTCTTCGGAGTGATGCTTCATCCACTGGGATTGGAGCAGCACTGATGCAAGAATATGCAAATACTCTGCATCCTGTTATGTACATTTCTAGAAAACTAAATGCGGCAGAGAGGAACTACTCGGTTTTAGACCGTGAGTTGTTAGCGATGGTTTGGTCAATTCTAAAGCTACAAAGATTCCTCCTGGGCGCACATTTCATTCTAGAGACTGATCAGAAAGCTCTTACAGCTATTCAGACTAAGAATTTGAAGAGTTCGAGATCCACTCGATATGCTATAGCTCTTCAACCTTTTCACTTCACGGTACGAGCTATCCGTGGTGCGGATAATGTGATGGCTGACATTTTGTCTAGATGCCCACATGACTCCAACTAATACTTCTGTCCTATATTTCCATATATTACAGAGTCATAACACACCTATATTTCTACAATAGATTAGCACATCTGTACTTACTTTATATGTACACACTATCGTGCTTTGTTGTCATCTTCTTCTGTTCGTTTTTTAAGATGATAGAGGAGGACTGAGTAGTTAATATAAGGGCCGTTAGTTTACTAAACAGCCACAATTATTAATAATGTATTGTACCTTATGAAGCATATTAGTTATTAATTAGCATTATATTGCTTGTACTTTCTCAGAATGTCATTGTTGAGCTGAGGACTTACCTTACGAGTTCTAGATTGTGTACTTACCCTCGGAATACCAGAGCATATGTCCTGGATCGTCATGTAGTTTAACTTTACTATGTACTTATGTCATTACATGTCAAAGAATGTACTATTTAAATTTTTCTATCAGATTTGTACATCCATTTTTAAAGACAATATTAGAGTATGCTGTTTAATGATGATTATAGTAACTTGCATACGTATATTGTGTTTACATGCTAACGTGATGTGTGTTGGTGACACCTCCCCGATGTGAATATTTTTTGAGACATATTTATTTTTCTGTTGAGGTATATCCTCACCAGACACTCTATAATTAGCCTATTGTTTGGCAATTTAATTAATTATCAGCGCATAATTCGTGCGTTTTGAGCCGCTTATCGCTTGCTCTTTGATATTGAAAAAAAAAATATGTTCCACATTTTTTTTTATCGGGAGGAGGTGGTGATATGTTGCGTGATAAATTCTCGCAACATCGTTTTATTTCAATATCTGTTTTATAACGCAAGGGCAACAACTGCTTGAAATTTATAGTCACTTTTCTCGGTAAGCATTTGTCTTCTCGCGTTGGTATCGAATGCAGTTAAGTTTGAGCTGTGGTCATTTTTGCGCTGGACTGCGCATGACTTGTCTTGTTGTTTGGTCGATCGGTTTCCGCCCACCACTAGTGGAGTGAGCGATTTGGAATGGCGAAAGAGATGCCTCGTTGAAGAGGGGATCTCCGCTTTTTTTTGTTCTGTCCGGGATGTGTAGTCCTCTTATGGATATTTCGTTTATTCGAGATAATACCTCTAGTGTTTTCCCACATGTCGGGAGGCGTGATATTTCTGTGTATTTCATGAAAGCAAGGTAAATTGACTTTTTCATTAACTCTATCGATTTTGGGTCGTGAGCGATTTCGATTCATAGCCTGTCTCCGAAAGTCGTCGTCACGAGATGTTTTTCCCAGCTCACATGTCGCTGCATTGTACTGCATCGGTTGATGCAGGTACCAAGGACCATTACTTGCTACTTTGTTAAATGAACTAGGTTTAGAAAACCTTTATTATCTAGAGGATATTTTTGAGGACATTATTTATACTTCGGCAGACGTGTCTGTCTTGCTGAAGTCAAACTAAGGAGAGTGAACTGATCTCATACATCTGGTTATCTCCTGGCTGTTATAGAAAAGGATGGAGTTTTCACCTGACTACATTTACAGCACTTTGAAATATAACATGCATCTGACTCATCATTGTAATGCTGTCTACCGTTTATTGCTGTATTGAATGTTGCTGTGATAATGACTGTTTGATGTGCCTACACATTTGCGTAACCATTTTGTCACTGTGGCGTCCACAATAAATAATGAAGAAAAACGTCAACGGCTGTTTCAAGACTCATTGACTTTATACGTCGTGAGTTTACTGACGTCCTATGTGGATTGCCCTGTTATTGTTGCATGAACATTGTTTTGACTGAACACATCTACACACTACACAAAACCAGACATGCGGATGCCATCCATCATCATATGGCATCACGCATCAACGTGGCAGGTTGCACTGCATATATCTGTTGGACAAAACAAGATTACATGTGTAACTAACTACTTTTCTGCTGCAACACGCAGATACTAATAACAATTTAAGCAGTGTCCGTCCCGGTCAGCCAAGAGAATGAAATGTGGGGTTATTTGTGTTTTCCATTCGCTGCCACCTCCTTCTTTCCTTTCGCCATTCATTCCTTCCAGCACTCATAATAATATTCTCATTCATTATTAATGTTACAAACATTGAAAAATAATATTATTGTAATACAAACATTGTAACGTAATATCCCATTAAAATACATGTGAACATAAATGACCTTGGGTAACCATTTATGAAACATACAGTACATAGTAAAGTAATATCAATTTAAAATACAACACTTAGAGTTTCACCATGAAATTAATGTATTTCAAATCTATATATCTGAGCTAATTTCTATCTACTAGAGAAGCGGAAACATACCCGCACAGGAATTTATAGTTTGTAGTTATCAAACTAGAGGGCACTTTGTGTGTTTAACTCGTCTCATTATGCACAGTTTTACTTTACAAGACAAGGAATTGCGTTTTTCTCCTTCAGATTGCTGACCACCAAGTTAAGTCTAAAACTAGTTTCTTTAACAACGAAAGAATTATTTACCCGCTACAGTTTTGAGTTCCCACACTTTACACCGGCGCAATATCTTCGTAAATTAGTTTACATATTGAATGTCACGAATGTATGTGCTGTTGTTCCGAGCTCAAAAGTATTAACAGTGACAAACCAGACAGGTCATAAATATCTAGAAACCGAGTTGGGAAAATCCTAACACATATGAAAGCTGGTTGACCGAAGCTTCAAATGAGTTAGGACCTGAGTTAGGGTGGGAAAGGCAAGTGCGTGCGAAACAAAACAAAGGATAGACAGAAAATAAAGCATCATACAGGATGCATTGAAAATTTCAAAAAGGCAAATTATCTTCAATCTGCGACAACCTGTTGTTTTAAAATAAAACAATAATAATTGATTCAATTATATATATGAAATTAAACGTATGAGCCAGAATACTTTATATATATATATATATATATATATAATATATATATATATATATATATATATATATATATATACACTAAACAGAGCTATACCTCATAAAAGGGATTTCGTTGGATTACACCAACTGGGGGCTTGAACGGGCTAAACCATTCCTTAAACCTTTCACAAAAGACGACGGACCAGATAACAAATTGCTCAGCCCTAAAAAGCTTTTGTTCTTGACGTCTGGGAATACCTTGTGAATGCTCCCTTAAGGCAGAAGAGGCATTAATCTTCTATCTGCATCTCTGCCAAGAGTAATCTTGCGCGCAAGTAGATATCTTGGACGCCAATATTAAATACTCTTGAGTTTTGGTCACCGTTGGACCACTACTGCAAAGTAGGGGAGGCAATCCGAGACAGGCATGCTAATAGGTCATAAGATATGATGCCCTAGAAAGATTTCAAATACCAAAAACGAAATACCACAACTCCGTAATTAAGCCAGCAACGTTGTACACCAAAGTAAATAATTTTATAATAATTTTTATTTTTAAAGGGAAATTAGAAGCTTATTATAAAATTAAAGATTGTAAGTGATTTGTGATCTCAGATTTTCTTATTTTTACAATGCAGCTTTTAAACAATTAAGCAGGTAATTGTGGAATATAAAAATGTAAAAACAATATTTAAGACAGTTTATCTAAAAATATTAAACATATGTACCTGAGTTATTTACTAAGTGTATACAGGGCATACACACATTAAAAATGCTCCGAATTGCAATGCGGTCGCTGTAAACATGAGTGTTTGCAGCTCGGTAAAAGGGAAATTTTCCGAAATACAAATAATATCAAGCATATCAATGAAAAGGGGACTGAAAAG
Organism: Oreohelix idahoensis; assembly: GCA_024509875.1. Taxonomy (NCBI): domain Eukaryota; kingdom Metazoa; phylum Mollusca; class Gastropoda; order Stylommatophora; family Oreohelicidae; genus Oreohelix; species Oreohelix idahoensis. The sequence continues at coordinate 726,944 of JAMPIV010018249.1, read as the reverse complement.
AAGAAATTGATGACTTGAAATTTTACTACAAAATGGAGATGTCCTGAAAGATGCCAATGTGAAAAAATAAATTTATTCTACAGGTTAGAAAGAAGCAATCCGCTTTATTTTTATCATCTCATAAGAAGAAGAAAGAAGGTGTATATCGGGACAAAAGGATTGAAAGAAAAAGAGATGGGGGACGACAAAGAGAGAAGATTCTAGACAGTTTGAAATCATGGAATGGAAAGAAATCAACAACAGATTTAATCAGTAGTATTGTAGACAGGATGTTCTGTTATCTCCATTTTGCTGCCCATGTTAACATTCTTCTGTAAAACCACATCTCTGTGGCATATGGTGTTTTTTTCTCTGCTTACTAATTGTCCCTAACTCTCTTCCGTATACCAGGATTGTTCTAATATAACTCTGAAGAGCTGTCTGTCTTACTTCAGCCGAACACAGAGTTGTTGCATGAAATGTTTTTGATTTAAAATAGAATGCTGCATTTACTTGGTCTTTTCTACACATCACTTCTGAGATACAACTTCCATGAAGATATGTCACACAGTTTAAATAAATACCGGATTAATATTTAAACAAGAATTTTAGCTTTAGTTACGTTTTTCCTTTATTTACTTTTAGTTGTGAAAAAGAATAAGTTATTTACAGGTTCCCTGTACACAGAACGGGTAAGGCCTCTAATGAAAGAACAAAGGATGATATCTAGATAAGAATTCAGTTTTCGATTTCGAATTAACTGCATCACTTCGGAATATTGCCTACTGAAAAGCTTGAATTCAAATAGAATTTTGCTGAAACGAAACGGGATATTTCTGGACGCAAATTCTTCTTCAGAAATCCTACAACGGACTAGTTAAAGTGCCTGCAGTTGAGAAAAGAGATTTTGTGTAAAACTAACATTAACAAATATTCCAACCAAATGGAAGGTTTTGTAATTATTAGCCGACAGTGTGACTTTTTTCTGTGACATTTATTCCTGTGACAAATTTTTTTCCGCTCGCCCAAACATATAACATCCCATCTGATTCTCTCAAACTTACAAACACAAAACTACTCCAGCCACCTGCGGAGTACAGTCGTTGACATCTGTAGATTTCATAATACCACACGCATTATTATCGACACTCACGTGTAGGAGATGTAATTAACAAAATAAAGATTCCTTTATCGTTGGCTAGAAAGGCCTCGACTTAAAAATGTTTCCGTTTAAATTAAACAATAAATAATGTCTACACGACACAGGTAATCTAAGTTGAGATAGGATTTTAATCAAACTGATCCAAACAACAGTGGTATGACACGTCAAAAATATGTGGTATTTTTATATGTTTGTCTTTTTGTTTTTGTTAAAGTAACGGGGCCGTGGTGGAAAGATCACTCCAAGATATAGAATCATACGTAAACTTGGCATCAATATCGACACAGCTGGAGGGACATACACTGGTATCAATGTTGTTATTGTTATAGTTGAACAGAATGGATACCATTGCACTCTGTGCATCTTCTCATACATCCATATCTGCTACCCTTACATTTGATGCCAAATTCCAACAGTCCTAATCTTAATGATTCATATTTTGCAGTGTCATTCGCTAACAGGCTATGATTAATTGTTCTCAGTATCTCTCCTTTATCCATATCCAGTGTCCCTACTGAGGGTGCTCTTGATGAGAGTATGTCAGCTCTTTCATAACCGCGAACCCCTGCATGGCCAAAACAGTAGATTCACACTAGCTTCTGCAGACTCGAAACTTCTATGAATGTTTTTTATTCATGCCATAGCCAACCATTTTGAACCTTCTGGAGCATGGAATAAGAGTCTGACATGATTGCCTTTGTTACTGAAGTTTCAGTACGCCACCTTAAGGCTCCAGTAGCTGCCTCTACCTCCATTCTCATGCTGGAAGTTGATATCTTGTATGCCCCGATTTGTTCGGCGACGATTCTGCACATTACCCTAGCAGAGAAGCATCAACCTGATTTCTCACCACGGATCACAGACCCACCTGTATACACAATGGCATCATTATTCCGCAGCATGATCATGTATCAGTTGATTACTTTCCAGTCCTGCTATTTCCCATTGCCCCAAGTTCTACACTCTCTGCCAAGGCTGATGATGACTTGCTGGTAATTAATCCAGTTCCAATCTGACATACTCCACTCTTCCACTTTGAATATATTTTCAACTGTAGTCACGTGCTTGATCGTTGTCTCTGCCTGTGCCATCCATGGCATCCCTCTCTTTATTCTTGTTCTCTTAATGTCATCTTTGTTTCCATGCAGGAAGTGCCGTTTGTTTGTGGTTACTTGCATAATGGCTTTTGCTTGGACCATTGCATATCTGGATCTAATAAACAGTGCTCTAAGCATGCACCGCATTGTCACAATGGGGGGTATCTCGCGTACATCCCAAGACTATACGTATCCCTTCATTTTAAATGCGTTCTAGTTGTTCACATTGTGTTACTAGCAGCGTATATGATGGTTCAACATGGTACTTATACCGTAGCCCGAGATCGAATATAACTCCAATGTATTTCAGTTTTTCGTGTCCTTCAGGTTTCTGTACATTGAGAGTAATATCTCAAATAAGATATCAAAATAAGAATACAGAAGGGTAAAGCAGCTTTCGTTGCACTGGGAAATATAGGGAGATAAAAAGAAACCAGATCCAAAATAAACATCAACATTGAAATGTCAAGTCAGTCATGTTACATGGCTCTGAATCACGGAGAACTACAAAAGCAACAACTGAAAAGCTACAGACTTTCATAAATGATTGCTTACATGGAATAGAAGGATTGAAGTGGTATGACAAGATCACTAATATGGAACTTATGACAAGCAGTAGACGACAAGTGCCAGTCAAACAATAGATGTAAAAAAGATACTGGATATGGATAGCATTACTAGACAGTCCTTATTCTGGAGACACCAGGATAATGAGGTAGACTAAAGAACACATGGACAAGAGACCTGGAGACAGACACGAAGGGAATAAAGAATAAATGGAAAGACCTAGAGGAGATGACACGGGACAAGAAGACATAGAAAGACCTTGAGGTGGTGACACAGGACAAGAAGAAATGGAAAGACCTAGAGGAGATGACACGGGACAAGAAGACATGGCGTAAGTATGTTGAAGGCTTATGTTCTTTGAGGAGTTGAAAAAAGAAAGAAGAAGAAAGGATGGAGAGCCCCGAAGTAGCATACGATTTTTCTTTTAACATAGGACCTTTGCCTCGCTTTATCGCCCTGTTCAACACAGTTACGGAACCAGTCGGTTATATTATGGCGCAAGTGTCACAGTGAGTTTATGGTCATGGGGTGGGGGAGTGGGCATCAAGGAAAGACCCCCCCCCAATCCGGACCCGTGCAATAATGTAGGTGTTTGTATGGTGGATGTGCTACTAACGTCACTAAACTGAAAATAAAAAAATAAACAAACTTTAGAAACAAAAAAAAAAAAAAAAGCTGGTTCTAAATCTCCTTGTAGATCAGACGTATTTTGGTGTCAAATAAGAAACGTGTATATCTGTAGCGGGAGGTTATTTAAAATTATTTATTATGTAAAAGTATGCCAGTAAAGAGTTCTGGTCTTACAAGTAATACCCCAGTCTTAGAAATAAGCACTGGTGTATTGTTATCATAAAAATAGTCAGACTGTGAAAACCCTGGCCCAGTTGGTAAGAAGTAGTACCAGGATTTAAGGTGTCTCCTCCCTGTGACTATCTTATGATTACTTATATTCTAGGGGATAATAAAATGAACATTCACTGTGACCACAAATGTAATAAGTGAATAATTCCTCAGGTACAGTTAAAAATATTTTAATATTTACACTAATATTCTATTTCTACTAGTTGGAAAAGAGTATAAAAATATATATAAAAGTATTCACACAATTACTATTTTTGTCTGTTTAGACTTCAAGATCTTGAATATTACAGTTACTGCAATCACGGTTTTTAGTTCTTTGACTTTACAAATAACTGTCATCACTTGACTGTTTGAATATTAGGTTCACTATGACTGTTTTCATAAATGGGTGGTCAGTGTCTTAACTGCCACTTATCTTATCACTTGATGCTGCTGAAACTGTCCTTTGCTGATATCAGACTTGGTAGGCCCAACAGTAGGGATGCCAATGACCAGTTGAAGTTCACTCTTTGGGGTCCTGCACTTTTGTGGGATTGCCTCGGATGAACTACACCGGCTTCTGATACTGGACAGTCTGGTTTGAGTTATTTCATGGAACCTGCAACATATCAGCCTTGGCTAGTATCTGGCTAGACTTGTAGCTGACTAGCACAGATGTCAGACCAGTCAGTCATCAGATGTCACCGTTATACAATCATAGTAAGTAAGGACATCATTTCAGTGATATAGCATTAATATTAACATTTCAATTAAGTGTAACTGACTAGCACATAAGTCAGACAAGTCAGTCATCAGGTGTCAAAGTTATACAGTCATAGCAAGTAACATCAATTCAATGATATAGAATTAATATTAACATATCAGTAATAAACATCATCTGGTTTATTCCGCTCCTATACATCCCTTCATATGCTATAACTTGATCCTTCCAAATCATTCATATCAAGTACAAATTCAAATACTGATGCTATCTTAGCAACTACCCAAAATTAATACATAAAATAAATAAAGTGAGTGACCATGTGATCAGGTTGCTTTCTACTGAAACTGGCTGTAGAACCCTCCAGTTTACCAGCTGTAAATGGGTACAAAGTTGTGCGCTCGAACTAGGGAAGGCAAAGGCAGCGAGGAAGGGGACTAGTCACCTTAACCTCGTAAACTGGGATCTTCCATGATGAAGTTTCTAACACTTCATTTCCCTATGACAATCTCTGCCATGGGACTGCCTTTATCTTCGTAAGCGATAAAGCAATATGATAAATATAACTTCATTAGGCCGTGGGGCTATTTGTGATTACTTTTTGTACAAGCAACACTCATCCATAATGCACATGAATAAATCATATTAAAATAATAATACGTTATATCAATGAATATTATACAGGCATATTTTGTGAATTCTGTATGAACCTGAAATAACAAATATTATACACGGTAGTTATCATAATTTCGCTTACCCTCAGACTTCAGATACTGGACTTAAAAATGTTTCTGGCGATCCGCTCACAATTCATGGATAGTGGCGAAACTCTGCCTCCAGTCTGTCTGAACCCTCTTTCGTTGTCCGTGTCTCAGTTTACCGATACGCTTTATATACGATAGCGCGGACGTATCGGAGAGTACCGACGTCACAGCTTAAACCTAAACCTAAAAAATCCTTCCCGAACAGTGATTTCGGCCGATCTGTGCGTCGACGGAAATTTTGCCTTTCTCATTCTCGGCATATATAATATCCATATTGTTCCATCTTATCTAGTTTTATACAGCTGATAAAACTCTATCTTCCTATCCATGTAATTTCCCAAACTGTTATTTGTTGATTTTAATATTTAGAACAGAAGTGGGTTTACATGCTTTTAGCGTAACTGTGGGCAGCCGAAATACGCATATATCTCCGTAAATGAGAACTTCCTACCGTTCCATCTTATATGCAGTTATACACCATCCTTCCCTGTACTGAAATGTAAAATCCTTTTCATACGGATTCCCTTCTGTTTTTATTTATCGTTGGCGATTTCCTCTGTCCGATACACATTTCGCTGATACGCCGCCATTTTGAAAGCGGTCGTTCGATCGTAGACGGGTTTATAAATCTAACTGATCCCGTTTGCAATGACTTGAAACCAATTTTGCGACATAGCTCCCCCATATTTTAAGCTGGATGATATCTAGCTTAACTATTGGGTACAAGACAATTGCAAATCGACCATTCCGAGGTTAGTTTTCCTTCCTTCTATCCTCCTCAAGCTCTGTGGGATGACGACTAAGAAAATCTGCGCCCACATTCTGTTTTCCAAGAATATATTCATCCTGTACTATCTCTCTCCTTCCTGTTCGGCTTTTCATCCAGGCTCTTACTGCTGGTGAAACCGGGTCGGTAGGTTTCCCATGAAGTTTACCGCCCTCTTTTCGTTGATAGTTGGATGTGGTTTTCCCTCGCAAATCCGTAGGTGTTTGATTTTCGCTACGTGATTTGTTCCTTTTTTCCAGCGCATGGGGTTCAGACTGCAATTGAACCTGTGTGGGATGTTTCCTTTCCCCTCCCGTGCAAATCTCGGGAGTACCCCTGATTGCTGGTTTGCTTGTAGATTTTTGATGAAGACTCTTCCGTCGACTTTCTGAATCTACATAGGTGCACTCTGGACAGGAATTTACATACTGATTTATGTCTTCCGTAATACCTGGCCAGTAGAACTGGGTGGCTATTCTTTGTTTTGTGGCACCATTACCCAGGTGTTCACTCAAAGTTGATATGTGTCCCCAGCCTATAACCTTATTCCTATAGGTGGATGGTACAACAATTTGACCATGACTTTTCGTCCCTCTTCCAGCTTTCCTGTACAAGAGTCCATGTTCCATATAGAAATGTCCTTTCCTTGGAGCTTTATGTGTTTTTGATAATTTGCCAAAACAAGGCTTCAACGTGCTGTCTGCTTCTTGAGCCCGTTTCATTTCAGTTGAATGAAATTTTACGTTGGTGTCCCTCTCTATGTTCCTGGAGTCAGCCTTGGTCTGGATTCCTGCCATAACCATAGGTTTTACAGGGTCTCCTAAGAAAACATATTTACGCCCCAACATTAGGGGGTAAAAGGGATCATCTATCACAGCTGCATTTATCTCCCCTTCCACATAGCGACAACTGACATGAATCTTTGCTATGGGTAATGTAAGGGGTGATGTTCCTTTTAGTGGCCCTTGAATCTCTACTGTTTCTGTGGTGATTTGTTCAGGGCACACCAGAGATGCACACACGACTGCGTCATAGGACAAACCTGTGTCATACATTCCTGTGACTTGTTTGCCATTCACAGTCACTATCTCCTGGGTAGGTGGGTGATGGAGGCTATTCTGACCCACAGTCAGTTCCTTCCTAACAGAAGTCCTCACCTGTAGACATGCAGCATGATGAAGGGGTTTTTTCCTCCCACATTCATCCGTGTTGTGGTTGCTCATCTTACAAAATTTGCACCACTTAGCTCCCTGTTTGTAGGGTTTATTTTCCTGAGTCTGAGGGTTCTTGTCCTTATTATCAAATCTTTGCTTGTTTCTGTATGGTTGATCCATCTGGTCAAAATCGGTATTCTGCGGTGGTGGCTTATATCCTTCTACCTGCTTCCTTTTTGTTCCTACCAATTCAGCTTGAGCTGCTTGGTATCTCTCTGCACATTTCAAAATGTCTTCCAGCCTCTCTGCTCCTTGTTCCATAAGGAATTTCCTCATTTCTTGAGACATGGAATCTTTCACTTGCTCTAACATAACCATTTCTTTCAGATCCTCGTAGGTTTTCTGATACTTACCTAAACTACTCCATTTCAACAAATACGTTTCTAGCCTAGCTGAGAACTGGTTATATGTTTCTCCAGGTAGAGGTTTAGAAGTTCTAAATTTCTTCCTATATGCCTCAGAGTTCTTTTCATACCGGATCAGTAAGGCTTGCTTTAGTATTTCATAATTTTCCTGATCTTCTTTGGGGAGTTTCAGAAACACATCATATGCAATACCTCTCAATCCCTGGGATAACTTTAGACTCCATTTTTCCTTTTCCAGTCCATATGTAGAGGCTAGCCTTTCATACCTATCCAGGTATGACTCAATTGCGTCCTCCTTTTCAACAAATGGATCTAGGTGGAAGTTCATGGCTCCATTTGCTGTGTTCTGAAAAGAGCTACTCGCAGAATGAGGTGAGCTATTACCATGGGTGATAGTCCCAGCCTGAAGTTCAAGATCAAGCTGTCTCATTTTCAGCTCATGGTCTCTCTCTGCTTGTAACCTCTTTTCTTCTCTCTCAGCCTCTGCTTGTAGCCTCCTTTCTTCTCTCTCAGCTTCTAATTTCTTGGCTTCTCTTTCTGCATCTAATTTCTTGGCTTCTCTCTCTGCTTCTAATTCTAATTTCTTGGCTTCTCTCTCTGCTTCTAATTTCTTGGCTTCTCTCTCTGCTTCTAATTGCTTTGCTTCTCTCTCGGTGTACTTTTCACATTCCGTCGTGACATACCGGATCAGAGCGTCACCATCCATGCCAAGCTCTTTTCCCACCTGCAGTGTAGCAGACCTAAATTTGACCAAGTCAGCCATGATGTATCTGTAGTCTAGTAGGGCAAGTGATCTTACTCAAACTAATTTACTACAATATAATTAACTTAATTAAAATTAAAGTTAATTAAACTGACTTCACCATATATGAAACAGCTTTCTTTATCTGTACTCAATTTTACTCCTAAAAAATTATATATTTCCTACTATGTTAACTCTTTCCAAAAATTTTCAAAAAAGAAAAAAAAAAAATTTCTACACAGCAGAAATAGAAAGTTGGCTCAGGAATATCAAAGATATATCCCGGACGAGCCCCCACTGTAGCGGGAGGTTATTTAAAATTATTTATTATGTAAAAGTATGCCAGTAAAGAGTTCTGGTCTTACAAGTAATACCCCAGTCTTAGAAATAAGCACTGGTGTATTGTTATCATAAAAATAGTCAGACTGTGAAAACCCTGGCCCAGTTGGTAAGAAGTAGTACCAGGATTTAAGGTGTCTCCTCCCTGTGACTATCTTATGATTACTTATATTCTAGGGGATAATAAAATGAACATTCACTGTGACCACAAATGTAATAAGTGAATAATTCCTCAGGTACAGTTAAAAATATTTTAATATTTACACTAATATTCTATTTCTACTAGTTGGAAAAGAGTATAAAAATATATATAAAAGTATTCACACAATTACTATTTTTGTCTGTTTAGACTTCAAGATCTTGAATATTACAGTTACTGCAATCACGGTTTTTAGTTCTTTGACTTTACAAATAACTGTCATCACTTGACTGTTTGAATATTAGGTTCACTATGGCTGTTTTCATAAATGGGTGGTCAGTGTCTTAACTGCCACTTATCTTATCACTTGATGCTGCTGAAACTGTCCTTTGCTGATATCAGACTTGGTAGGCCCAACAGTAGGGATGCCAATGACCAGTTGAAGTTCACTCTTTGGGGTCCTGCACTTTTGTGGGATTGCCTCGGATGAACTACACCGGCTTCTGATACTGGACAGTCTGGTTTGAGTTATTTCATGGAACCTGCAACATATCAGCCTTGGCTAGTATCTGGCTAGACTTGTAGCTGACTAGCACAGATGTCAGACCAGTCAGTCATCAGATGTCACCGTTATACAATCATAGTAAGTAAGGACATCATTTCAGTGATATAGCATTAATATTAACATTTCAATTAAGTGTAACTGACTAGCTCATAAGTCAGACAAGTCAGTCATCAGGTGTCAAAGTTCTACAGTCATAGCAAGTAACATCAATTCAATGATATAGAATTAATATTAACATATCAGTAATAAACATCATCTGGTTTATTCCGCTCCTATACATCCCTTCATATGCTATAACTTGATCCTTCCAAATCATTCATATCAAGTACAAATTCAAATATTGATGCTATCTTAGCAACTACCCAAAATTAATACATAAAATAAATAAAGTGAGTGACCATGTGATCAGGTTGCTTTCTACTGAAACTGGCTGTAGAACCCTCCAGTTTACCAGCTGTAAATGGGTACAAAGTTGTGCGCTCGAACTAGGGAAGGCAAAGGCAGCGAGGAAGGGGACTAGTCACCTTAACCTCGTAAACTGGGATCTTCCATGATGAAGTTTCTAACACTTCATTTCCCTATGACAATCTCTGCCATGGGACTGCCTTTATCTTCGTAAGCGATAAAGCAATATGATAAATATAACTTCATTAGGCCGTGGGGCTATTTGTGATTACTTTTTGTACAAGCAACACTCATCCATAATGCACATGAATAAATCATATTAAAATAATAATACGTTATATCAATGAATATTATACAGGCATATTTTGTGAATTCTGTATGAACCTGAAATAACAAATATTATACACGGTAGTTATCATAATTTCGCTTACCCTCAGACTTCAGATACTGGACTTAAAAATGTTTCGGGCAATCCGCTCACAATTCATGGATAGTGGCGAAACTCTGCCTCCAGTCTGTCTGAACCCTCTTTCGTTGTCCGTGTCTCAGTTTACCGGTACGCTTTATATACGATAGCGCGGACGTATCGGAGAGTACCGACGTCACAGCTTAGACCTAAACCTAAAAAATCCTTCACGAACAGTGATTTCGGCCGATCTGTGCGTCGACCGAATTTTTGCCTTTCTCATTCTCGGCATATATAATATCCATATTGTTCCATCTTATCTAGTTTTATACAGCTGATAAAACTCTATCATCCTATCCATGTAATTTCCCAAACTGTTATTTGTTGATTTTAATATTTAGAACAGAAGTGGGTTTACATGCTTTTAGCGTAACTGTGGGCAGCCGAAATACGCATATATCTCCGTAAATGAGAACTTCCTACCGTTCCATCTTATATGCAGTTATACACCATCCTTCCCTGTACTGAAATGTAAAATCCTTTTCATACGGATTCCCTTCTGTTTTTATTTATCGTTGGCGATTTCCTCTGTCCGATACACATTTCGCTGATACGCCGCCATTTTGAAAGCGGTCGTTCGATCGTAGACGGGTTTATAAATCTAACTGATCCCGTTTGCAATGACTTGAAACCAATTTTGCGACAATATCGACGTATATCACTAAGAATTCGAAGAAAATCGATGTACTATTACCAGGAAGTAACCTTGAATTCTTAATCACCAAGAACCGGATTGTTGATATCAGGGGACCACCTGACAGCAGATAAGGGGATCTAACCTAATGCTGCTAATCGTCATGCAATGTCAGAATGTCTAATACTATTTATGTGATAACAGCATAATTAGGCACAGGTTTGTCAAAGCTCTAGAGCACAATAAATTCTAGAAATCCTGCAATACATTTTTTTTCTGACAGAACTACATTGTCGTTGTTGAATTATAACTCAGTAGGAGGTTATCTGTGTGTCTGAAGAAACAATTTAATATAGCTAGATGTAAGAAGCTAATTGAGCAAATAATAGTTTTATAATACATTGATTACAGTACAGTTGTGACGAGAGAATAATCTACTGAGGTTCTCATACTAATTGCATACTATTTTTTTTATGAAAACTTTGTTGACCCTGAGTAACTCGAATGAAACGGGAAGAAGTAAACATCATATTTATCAGGGAATTTCATTCTTTAACCAGAATTCAGATTCCTTTGAAACTTTGATGGATACATTTTTACAGTTGGAATTTAGGAAAAAAAAAGACATGTTACATTAACATTCTCAGGGTATATTCAATACAGGCTCAATGTAACTTATATAAGTGACTAGACGGTGTTCAAGACGATAACCCAGCATCCCACTGTTACGGTCAAACTCAACAACAAATGCGACAATGGGGATTGACGTTTGTTTGTGACACGTGTCCAATAATAAAAGAATGGGCCATCTGGTACATTGATGATTCCATTGGTTGAGAATTATCAAGTCCCTCTCCACGTACACATAATAACAATGATAATATTACTAATAATAATAGTTATACTATTCCAGAAAAATAAGATAAAGAAAATAAATTGTCAAAACGTTCTAATAAACAAAAGCAATTGCCCCATGACCCAAAAGAAACAACACATTAAAAATGGACGAAACAAAAAGAAAACAAGGCTTTTAGCTAATCACAAGCTAATGATAAACAATGCAGTAATTTACGTAGTAAGTAAACAACAAATTCTTTACATTGTCATCACCAACAACAATCAATAGTAAATAACAATATGAATTTGAATACAGCATACTATTTAAAAAGATTACGCTAAGTACACTAATTATAACCGACAAATAGGTTGGACAAGGTAGATCAATGTGATGAATGAGTTGGAAAGTAACGAATATCATCTGATGCTAGTTCGGTTTTCTTCCATTTCTGTAAACTAACCATATCGATGATTCCATTGCAATTTCTCATCCACTGTCTCGATTGAGAATTCTGATGATACGTTTGTGCGTGTGCTTTTCCGACCTTTCCTCCTTTTTCATCGTCCTATTATTTGGCATATTTTACGCACTTTTTTGCTCTGACCACTCTCTATACTTGTTTACATTTCACCATGTGAATCGTAGTATTACACGGCTAATTAGACAGGTCAGTGGATAATACTTTTATCACTTAAGTTATCTAATCACCTTTGATAGAGACAATCAATGTAGATAGAAGGTGGTAGCGCACGTATGATTGAAAGAAAGCCAGATTGGCTGCCTAAGAAATCCGTCCGGGGGATATACAAAAATACAGGTGATAATATGTAATCGCTTCCGCTGAACCATCTCTGTAGCAATAGTAGTATAACCTGCCAGATGATACTATACGTTCGGAAGGTGTTAGCGAGGAAATACGTTCACCAATGTGTTCGTGAGTTTGCACAAGTGCAATCGGAAGTATTACTGCCATATTTGAAATTGGTCACGAGTTTACATTTTAAAATTTATTTAAAAGCACGTGGGGGATAGTAATGATTTAACACCCCAACCCACATAGTTCTAAAGAGACAGGATTAGTTCAATTTGAGAGCCAGAATAAACTTTAGCTTTCATTGGAAAGTTTGTCGGAAATATATCTAAGACTTGAACTGAGAAATGGAAATATAATCTAACGAAATCGGAGACACAAATCAGACTGCACCACAACGTCAAATTAGAAACTCACAGCAGCCAAAGAGACATCGGACTAGAATTCCAAATTTTAAGTGACAGACGAAGTATTTGGGCATCTTTGTAACTTAGAAAAGAAAACCAGCATTTCTAAATACCAAGACTGGAGACTTAAGGAATCAGAACAAAAGTCATAAGAGGGATTCTGAAACTACCCCAGACAAAAATTTCGAAGCATCTAATCAAAGTGACTGTGTCCATTCCACTGGGCCAGGAGATTGTATATCGCATTTGGGGGTGAGTGTAAACATTTGTTTTACAATGTGAATTGTGACTTGTCTGTACTTGATAAGTGGTTATACAAGGTATATTAGGCTGGCAACACCAACAAATGAAAATGGTATATTCATAAACCACTACAGCAAGCACTGGTGCTTGGTTTATGCTAGTTCGCTGAGAAAAGCTAAAGCAGAAGCAACCCCAGACTCCGAATGGAGCAGTGAGCTGATTACCTCACGTGTGCCTAGAGTGTATAGTATCATTTGGTGAGATATATGTATCTTGTTAATTGTAATTTAGGCAAGCCAATGCTATCGATCTGTCCAGACACATTTTTCCAATTAATTTATGAACCCCCAGCTGAACTGTATTCAGCAAAGTCATAATTGTACACTTAGCTCTGTGGATAAGTATTTATTTTATTAAAATGAGTTATATGGGTGTAACCATCAAATTCACTAAACCAAGTTATAACTTCAACTATTGATTTATATTTACATAAACAAACAAAACGTATATTTAGTTATAAAATCTTGTTGAAACAGGAGTAAAGAATGAAAATTATAAACTTTCAGAAAAATAGTTTAAAGTTTGATCTTTAACACAATATTAATTTCGTCATTGAAAATATTAAGGGTGGATACTTTTAGTGCCAGAATCTGTGTTGTTCAAATCACGTAACTATCAATTTCTAGTACATGGTTATTGCTGTAGACTGGTGTAGTTGAAGCTGGTTCTCCAGTGACTTCTTTACTGTTTCTTCTCTCCTCAGGAGTTGAATGGTTTGATGCGAGTACGTTCCATGCGTTACAAGAGTTATTTCTTCAAATTTTCCCGCTTCGAGTGTCCTCCAGACCCGTCTGTTATCGATGGTGTCCAGCGTTGAAATCTCGTAACTAGCAGCACAAACTGAGAGATTAATAAAATAATAAACTACCATAAGTATTATGTCGTCTCATGTTAGCATCAGGCGACCTCCACGTTTATCCGCCATTTCTTCGTCCTCTGAATGTTTCTGATGTACCTAAGAATTAATTCTCAGGTCATAGAGTCAGACGAAAGAGTGTTCAGAAGAGCGAAAGAAAATCAATACACTATTGTCTGATAATTACATAACAAATTTAAAATAAAATTGTCGACATAAAAATGTATATACCATGCTGTCATCATCACCCTCTTTTTGCTCCTTATGGAGCCTAGGGCTACCTCTGCTATTGGTTTTTTGTGTGAGGAAACCTCACGAAGCTGTCACCATCTCTTGCAGAGGTTGTTTATGTGGCAAATTATTTTATTTGATGAGGTTGCCAACCCCAAGCATAACGTTACAGAAAAATGCAATTCATACAGGTCAAATTTGATGTTAAATAAGAAAATGTATATGTTATAAGTTATCTCAAAGAGGTTACATTTCCAGACTGTGTGCAACGAATGGCCGTAATATGCCTTGCAACTGTTTAAGATGCAGTCTTTCCTCAGCTAGTGTGACAGAGTTATGTAAATATATTACATGAATCCACACGGTTTTGCTTCCACCTGGTTTTCCACCTTTGCTTGCTTATTAATATTCACGTTTGGAAAACGCAGAAGGTATGCGCTTCGATGTCTGTCGAACTCATATTTTAGCCACGCCTATTTTCTTTTTCTCTATGTCTTACAGGCACTAGGAATGTTTACAAACATACCTATTAGCTAGTCCAGAGGCGTTAACTGAATTATCACGCGAGCGATTGGGCAATCGTTGAAATAGTGACAGAAAAGAGAACGAGACGTCTATTTGTAAAATCAAGGGGGACTTAACCGAATGAAGAAAATCAAGGGCGGTAAGTCAAAAGACGGACCTTTGACGGTTGCATTTCTTCAAGGGGAGATAATCACTGTTCGTGAGTCCCAGCGAATGTAATTAGCTATAGAACGAGCCGAGATCAAAAGAGACGACTTGCTCATTCAGAAATTGACCCCGAGATTTCCACAATAATACGGGCAAGGCGCTATATCTCACAAGTGCGGGCGAATCTCTACCTATTTCATATATATATATATATCCCAGCTTTTAAACTCAAATTATCTAGTACCCACATAATTTTCAGAACATCTAGCACGAATTCTAGAGCCATTTGTATTAGTGGATTTTCTTAGTTTTTCGTTGGAGATCGTTTTAATTTTTGTGTTGCGAACGGGTCACAAACCAAAACCTACCAGCGGTCTAATCTGAGAAAAAGGGTCTAAGTCCAATAGTACCAAAAACATTCTTATATAAAATACCGGGTCTTCGAGATTGACCTGTTTGGCCCTCTTGTTTCACCCAGACAGACAGACAGACAGAGAGAGGGAGAGAGAGAGAGAGAGTACCAATAAAAGACTATAAGAATTAATTTAACTGGACATTTAGCTACCCAGCTTTCTTTCCCATTTTCATTTACATTCAGCCCGCTGTGGCGAAGTTATCAAATTTAACACTACCCGACTACCGACCAATGTGTTGTGGCAAAGATCTATCAAGAGAGATTTATCTACCTGACATTCTCTTTAAGTATTGGAATTACCAGCTAATGACACTGTGAACACTAGATCTCATAATTATTTTCCTACCTGGACTAACTGATGTGAAATAAACAGATCCAATTAACAGTAACGAAGTAAGCGTTCCCCAATTAACCGGATTAATCAAACATGAGGAGCTGGGGCTTATTTTGCCAAAACAACCCAACACTGGATTTGCTCTTTGTACCACGGAGATATGTTCCAGATGCTGTCAAACATATATTAGGTAAGCGAGATTGAAATGTGGCCACATGTTTGTCAGAAGCGAGAGAAAGAATGAATGAATAATTCTTCTATTGTATAATCAGTGTACTCACTTTGTTTTTTTTTTCTTCTTATGTTTGCTAATACTGTTCATTTCAGAATAGATTAAATTAGAAAACTATGTTCTTTACAGTATAGTCAAATTCTATACCATATTGCTAATCTTTTGACCTTGTGAGGTTTAATAACTTCTTCTAACGGGATCTTGTCTCAACAGAGGGAATTGCACTTATTTGACTATTTCTTTATTATTTCTGTAACCTATGATATTTAATACTGGATGTTGTGAAGTATTCTTTATGATAATTAAACTTAACATAAAACTTACTTACCTGTGTTGGTCAGCTCGTCCCAATATCCCTATTCCTTTACAATGGTTTCACGTTTGTGCGTCTAATTGTCGTCACTTATCTGTGTGTGTGTATGTGAGTGGTTAATAGTGTATATGTTAATATATACTGGAAGGTAAATTGTCTGATAGACCAATTTCAGTCGTAAGATAGGCTGGACTAGAGAATCTTCTCTCTCCAGGGACAAATTCTACCTTTCACCATTCACTCGTGAAATATATTTCTTTACCTTATCTCTCACTGAGTTATCACCTTTTCAGTTCTATTCAGACGGGCCCTATCTATCTTAAATACCTATCCAAAATCTACGACAGCTAGTTAAGGTTAACGGTTAATGTACATTTCTAACTATTGACACTTACGGAAGGTTTATAAACGAAGTTTTGTACTTTTAATTTTATAAGATACTTCAAATCACTTTGGCATGTCCTAAAATGGAATCATTATTAATAGCTCATATTCAGGCTGACCGTAATCTCATTGATGAAGATGGAAAATGCAGTGGATAAACTTCAAGAAGAATCTGAGAAGAATACACGGTTTTGGATGTGCTGTTTTGTTTGTTTATTTTGCGTTGGAGAATGATAAAGCTTCGCATATGGCCTAAATCTCAGCGTCGTAATTTAAGCAGTATGATCCACAAGGTGCAGACAGCTTGCTTGTTGTTTTGTGTCGGAACATTATGAAAGAGGCATGCCCTGAATTGATGGTGGTTTTCAAAGCTGACCTATCTGTTTTGTAAATAAATATTAGACAAACATAAAGGTATGTTTTCAGGCACTCGTAAGAAATAAAGAAGTAGAACACTAGACAACAGAAAAACAACAGGAATGGTGCTCGCTTCTCCTCTCCGGCAGTATTGAACTACATTTGTTGTGCGTACTGAATTAGGTGCATTATTCTTTTGTTACCACTCTCTTTCCCTACTGTCATTGTTCACGCTTCGCGCTCCGATGTATGACAAGGCCAGACAAGCGTATCACCCATCCCTGAGAGATTGAATGATTGAGTCCATAAAACGTGATAATACCACACTGAGTCCAGGTAAATGAGTATATGTAAGGCGCCAATAAACATTCACAAGATTGGAAAATTGGTCAGAACGCCATGCAATCTTTATAAATATCCTACCAGACTTGATACATGTCCGCAAGGCCATGCAAGATGGTGACCTTGTCAAATGGACAAGTGAATCACACCAAAATCTAGCCGCAGATAGAATAAGAAATGCCCTTGCAGATATTTATCAAATCTGGTAGGTTATGCATACAGATTAATGCTCAAATAAGGGCTAAGCTTCGATGCAGCCGTCCATCTAAAGTGTAAATGTTGATGATATTTATCTATTTATTCTATTGTCTGTAGTTCTCTCTCTCATGTAGCTATTGGTACATTGGTACAATTTCCAACACATGCCCATGTTCTGAGCTTTAAAACAAACCTTTTCCACCGAAATTTGTCATATACTCGTTGGAAAAGTTTATGAAATAATATTAAAATATTTATACGATCAATACGCCGAATACAGAAAGACCAAATAACACAGTTTGACAATCATGCCTTTGAAGACAAAATAATGAGGAGCTTAGAATGTACAATGATAAATTTTGTCGAACAAAAGCAAAGAATAATACTTTTAAGAACATTAATCCGAGGCGTACAATAAAGTAATTTGACATTTGCAATTTATAAAGCAGTATGCGTAAAATATAATGTTTTTTTTTTTTTTGTAGAGATGGAAAGTGAATAAAGCATTGGACGAAATGAAAGTCTATGGCGGGAGTCCAGACAAACCTGTTCAAACTTCACAAAGCAGACCCTGCAAACAGTTTCGCTTGTCCCGTATTTTATTATTTTCCTTTTCTGATAAAAGTACGTGTCAGTTTTCACGCAATTCTCTCGTGCCTTTTCAAGAAAATAAAAGACACATGTAATCTTTCGCTTGACTTGTTTGAAAACAAACATCTTGAAACGTCATTTTTAGACCATGCTCTGTGCGTAAGACTTAACAACCTTCACATAACTGGAGGTCGCCGTTGTTTAAGAAAGTGTGAACTATGGTCTAATTTGTGACTGAAGTATTGCATGTTAATTTAAAATGCATAAAGTTGGTTTAATCTATGTTTCAGCACGAACCTCCGTCTTTTTGTTTAGACTTGCCTTTCTTGTCTTGCACTTAAGTACCATGACCCAACACTGCCTATTGTTGCTAAGAGTTCACCGGGAGAAAAAGCAATGGAAATGTATTAGTTTATGTAGTACTTTGTTACACATGATGAACAAACAAAGCCAGTTATCATCGTCTCATTTCGGCTTGTTCCAATGTGCTTTTGAAAGTTGTTTGATCTCCAGCAGTGAGATTCACGAACTACATTATTATAATCTTCTTCTTTCCTTATCAAACAAAGATCTACAATTGTTCGTTAGATGTGTCAATTGTTTGTTACATTATTTTTAGCGGTAACCATGGACCTGATTGTTTTAGGCTTTCTGTTGCACATATCTTCCTTATGTTTCCTTAATCCATTCTTCTCCGTCTGTGTAGGCTGCATACTTGGGACATATCTGGTAATTATATGTGTTTGTTCCAGTTTATCTCATTAGTTCCCACCTTTATTTGTAGGCAGTGGCGGTTCCAGGGGGTTGTCATTGGGGGTGCTGCACTGTTCATTCATTTAAAATACTATACATAATACTCACAAATTGTGACCACCACGTGAAATATCAACCCAGACACAAATGATTAGTGTCTTATCTCATCTAAAATCTGTCAAGAAGTTCTGAAAAGTTATTTTAAAAGTTTACTGCAACTAGGAGTAATCATTGTCAATCGTAGCAGCTTCCCGAGTCTCAAACAGGTTACACAGACATGTATGCTACTATTTCTCGTGTTTAAAATTGTCATTGTAACTTCCCTTTAATTTGCTCATTGCACTTGAGCTGTGGATGACTGCAGCTCTGGTTAAAAAATTCAAACCAATCGTAGTTTGCGTCTAGCTGTGTGTATGACAAGCATTCGCTTATAAGAGGTCAAGGTCACTTGAGCTGTAAAATTTGCAGCACTTTCCCGGTAGTTTTTTACGGTGTATGTGAAAATTTTATACCCGGTGTCAGAATTCCGGTCACCGAAACTAAAAGATCGCTCGGGTATAAGTCACAAACAGCCGTGAGCAGTATGCAGTCCTTTTCTTAGGGAGTGCTGCAGCTCAACAGCTCATTACAGAAAGCCGCCACTGTTTGTAGGACTCTTGCGCTGATCTGTATGTACAAATATATCTGCCATCTGATGCGGTGAATAAGGAACATGTACGCCAGAGTACATTTAAAACTCTTTTTGTAAGCTAAACCTCGACTGGGAGGTAAATTAACTGCTGTCCAGTTATTACAATATGTCAAGCCAGCAATATTGTATCTAAGCACTTACCCTTCCCCACTTGCAGCAGCTTGTACATATTCTTTCAAACTAAAGCAATTGAGTCAACAAGGAGTAGACACTCGACTTTTCCTTCAGGAGTTTTTTTTTTCTTTACAAACAGAAAACAAACTGTTCATAAACAATATTCATAACACTGATACAATTTAATAACACAGTCCAAGGGGTTTCATAAACAGACCGGTGTTATAACTTTCAGTTTGTAGACATGGATTCTGTTAGTTTTGTCATGTCATCATTTCTCTTGTCGTCTGTCATGTCATCATTTCTCTTGTCGTCTGTCATGTCATCATTTCTCTTGTCGTCTGTCATGTCATCATTTCTCTTGTCGTCTGTCATGTCATCATTTCTCTTGTCGTCTGTCATGTCATCATTTCTCTTGTCGTCTGTCATGTCATCATTTCTCTTGTCGTCTGTCATGTCATCATTTCTCTTGTCGTCTGTCATGTCATCATTTCTCTTGTCGTCTGTCATGTCATCATTTCTCTTGTCGTCTGTCATGTCATCATTTCTCTTGTCTGTCATGTCATCATTTCTCTTGTCGTCTGTCATGTCATCATTTCTCTTGTCGTTTGTCATGTCATTTCTCTTGTCGTCTGTCATGTCATCATGTCTCTTGTCGTTTGTCATGGAGCTTTAAGACGACACTACAGCTGGTCCTCTTACAGGAAGTCTGCATCCCAGCATGCACGTGTTCTCGCAGTGAGTGTTTGTGCACCATTTTGTTTGACATGATGACTCTGTCTGCCTTATTTATAACCTCATATTAGTTCTATTCTTGTGACTGACGTTAAATAATAATACTAATGAATGTTAATTTCATTGAAGTCAAAACATACTTTGTCGTTCTGCCAGGCCAATACTGATTAAGCAGCCCGGACTACCACACGTGGTAGCCACAGAGAGAGAGGTTAATGTAAGGGGAACGTAATATTATGTATAAGACACTTTATGATGGCAGGAAACTCTATATAGAGCGATACAACAGGAGACAATCTGTTCATCAGAAGAGGTCCTCCCGTCGAACAAGTGTTTCGGCCCAAAAAAGAGACTTTTGCACTGGCAAATGTCACGGGATTGCCTCCCCTTACTTTGCCGTAGTGGTCCACTAATGGTCACGACGCAAGCGTATCTAAAAGTAGGTCGTCCAAGGTATCTATCTTCGGGCAAGATTACTCTTGGCAAAGATGTAGATAAAAGAGGAATGACTTTTCTACCTTAGAGGAGCCTTCACAAGATATTCCCAGAAGTCAGGAACAAAACGCTGCTTAAGGGTTGAACAAATTTGTTAACTTATTATCTGGTCCGTCGCCTTTTGTGAAGGTGTTGGGCTATGATTCTGGGCCGTCAAGCCCCCAGTTGGAATAATCCAACGAATGCCCTCTTATAAGTAATGGCTCTCTGTATATATATATATCTTAATTTTTTCGTCATTGAGGTTTTGGTAGGGCGTGACTAATACTATCCGTATTTTTGCTGTAGCCTGTTACACACAACTTAACTCCAGATGAGTCCTGCAGCCGTGGTTTCCGTCACTTCTGTTTGGTGATGATTACACGTCTGCACATAATTCATCCAATGTAGACGGTTGGTTGTGATACTCTTCTCTCACACTAGTGGCGCAGGAACTTCAGTACTTAAGTCTGATGTCTTGTAACCACGAACTGTGACAAATTAGAAATAATCCAATGCTTCAGTACATTTGTTCTCCGCAAACTAACAGGCCCATATGCATGCGTTCCACCCGCGAATGTTAACCTCTCAGAACAGCTAAATTCCCGAGCACACACTGTAACTCAGGGAATAGGTTGAAAATTCACAAGTATATCCTTCTGGGTGTCAATTATGAAATTGCTTCTGGAGTGCATGAATAATGATTTGCCTGAATTACAATTAAGAAGGTATATAAATCTCACAAAATGATTCTATACACTTTAGGCACATGTGATGTAATCATCACTCATTACTCGTCGCTACTCCCGTCGGGGTCTAGGTAGCTCTTCTGTCGGGTTTCCCGCACGACTAGTCAGAAACAATTGCCTTCTCTTTCAGTAGTGGTTCATGCATATACTGATTTCATATGTTGAGGTTGCCAGCCTCATATATATAACGAGGTTGCCAGCCTCATATATATAACCACTTAGCAAGAAACCTGTGAAATTTACATTAGTAAATAAAATTGTTTACACTTACCCCAAAATGTTGGGAATACACATGTCTCCTGGCACATATTTAGAATGGACCTACATCCCTGTAGTTAGATGCTGTTCGAATCACGTAGGTCTGAGAAATTCTTCTTATGACGGGTGAAACACTTGGTCTGGAAATCTATATAAGTTTATAAACTAATAAAAAGGTATTGAATCAGTTTTGCAAATAACAGTTCACATGAGACAAGGGACGTTTCGGGTTTTACCCTTCGTCAGCCACAAGCAGGTGACAAAGACAAGAATTACATATAGTAATAGGTACTACAAAAACATACGATGATAAGAAACAATACAAAATGAGCGATACAAGCAGATGGAAAAAGTACAATGATAATACAAGAAAATCGAAAAACCTAACAGAAATACCGAATCAAGAAATTAAATAATAAACGAAACGAAAAAAAAAAGAGAATGAACAAAACTTCGGAACAAGTCACTTAGCTAGAAATGTAAATGCTCGGAATACACAAGATCGCAGTCCTCTCTTCAAGTAATCTCGAAGGAAGTGACGTGTAAGATAGCGACAATTTTTAGAGATACAAAAGGATATGAAACGAACCAAAACCAAAACATAAGAAGATAGATCGAAAAAACAACGAATAAAGAAGAATGAAAGAGAGAGAAAAGCTACCAGAATTTATGCAAAATGATGTTGAACATTGAGACCTTCAGGACATAAAACGCCTAATTGAAAAATAAGACGATTCTCTAATGAAAAGCGAGTCCTGTCATCCCCGACACATGAACAGAGGGCCGTGACATGGATATCGGATTTACCTGAATGGTCAGGCCTATTGAAATGAAGGGCCACCGGTAAATGTTTGCCATGATAGATGTCATTCAAGTGCTCACGAAACCTGTCTGCCAAACGCCTGCCAGTTTCACCAATATAGGTAATGCCGCACCTCTTGCAGATGATAGCATAAATAAGGTTTCTGGATTCGCACGTGACAGATTCTCTAATGATAAATTTTCCTTTCGGAAAAGTGACTGTCTGAGTTTGGAGTACAAACGGACAGCTCTTACATATACGGTGTTGGCACGGTTTAGTACCAAAGTATGAAGGGCTAGTATGTCGCAGACGACTGTGTACAAGAATATCCCTAAAATTCCTATCCCTACGATATGCTACCAAAGATGACGATGATTTCCATCAGCGAGCTCAAGAGATGCTCGAGTTCTTTCGCCAACGTCTTTATCCAGAACATGTTTTATCTGATGCTCTTTATCGTATTACACGCGTCACTCGTCAGATTGCACTCACTACTAAACCTTCTGTCCAGTCTGACAGACTCAAACTGGTTCTAACTTTCCATCCTCACTGTGTGGCGGTGAAGAGAATTATGTTTCGACATCTGCCTATTCTCCACTCTGATCCTGATACCAGAGAGTTGTTTCGTGATACACCTTTGGTAGCATATCGTAGGGATAGGAATTTTAGGGATATTCTTGTACACAGTCGTCTGCGACATACTAGCCCTTCATACTTTGGTACTAAACCGTGCCAACGCCGCATATGTAAGAGCTGTCCGTTTGTACTCCAAACTCAGACAGTCACTTTTCCGAAAGGAAAATTTATCATTAGAGAGTCTTTCACGTGCGAATCCAGAAACCTTATTTATGCTATCATCTGCAAGAGGTGCGGCATTACCTATATTGGTGAAACTGGCAGGCGTTTGGCAGACAGGTTTCGTGAGCACTTGAATGACATCTATCATGGCAAACATTTACCGGTGGCCCTTCATTTCAATAGGCCTGACCATTCAGGTAAATCCGATATCCATGTCACGGCCCTCCGTTCATGTGTCGGGGATGACAGGACTCGCTTTTCATTAGAGAATCGTCTTATTTTTCAATTAGGCGTTTTATGTCCTGAAGGTCTCAATGTTCAACATCATTTTGCATAAATTCTGGTAGCTTTTCTCTCTCTTTCATTCTTCTTTATTCGTTGTTTTTTCGATCTATCTTCTTATGTTTTGGTTTTGGTTCGTTTCATATCCTTTTGTATCTCTAAAAATTGTCGCTGTCTTACACGTCACTTCCTTCGAGATTACTTGAAGAGAGGACTGCGATCTTGTGTATTCCGAGCATTTACATTTCTAGCTAAGTGACTTGTTCCGAAGTTTTGTTCATTCTCTTTTTTTTCGTTTCGTTTATTATTTAATTTCTTGATTCGGTATTTCTGTTAGGTTTTTCGATTTTCTTGTATTATCATTGTACTTTTTCAATCTGCTTGTATCGCTCATTTTGTATTGTTTCTTATCATCGTATGTTTTTGTAGTACCTATTACTATATGTAATTCTTGTCTTTGTCACCCGTTTGTGGCTGACGAAAGGTAAAACCCAAAACGTCCCTTGTCTCATGTGAACTGTTATTTGTAAAACTGATTCAATACCTTTTTATTAGTTTATAAACTTATATTCCTTACCAGTTTTACAGCAGCCCCTTAATTTATTTACTTATACTATACTGGAAATCTATAATTCCTCTTATGATTTCTTGTGATAGAATTCCCAAGTTTCAAGTCTTGTATTAAAATAGCGGGTTTACTTGTGAATTCCAAAGTTGCCCAATACTCGATCTGGAACATAGTTGTGGAATTTTAAGTCCTATCCTCTTTCTTCTGGCTTGTAGGAGGTGTTTAGTTGACGCTGCAATGCAGTCTGTCTGTTCTGTGTTGTGACTCAGAGTTTGTTAGATTATATCTCATAATCCTTAGTTTTAAATCTCAGCTGTGTTTCCGCCAAAGGTTCTACTCAAATCATAGTAGATTATGGCGAACCAATCCAATATATCTAACACTGTTTGGGGTTTTGAAAATGTATCATTACTCATCCTACGCGATTTTGAAAATATTAAATTTAATATACACACTTGGCCTCTTACACAGTAATGTCATATCGTTACCTAAGACTTCCGGCACACCTCTGTTTATCAGAACAATCTGCGTGTCTTCGCCAGACAGATGTCTGGACAGGCCGTGTGGTCTTCTTTCATCTGATCACAAAACCGGCTTGTGTCAACACGATCAGCCGCTTCCCAATGGGGTCAAATGTTTGACGGATACGTTACCACAGATGTTCAGACGGATTAGGCGATAAAATATTATCGCTGGCCGGGTCACCAAAACCTGGCGAATCGTAACAACAGTCTGGGAGTGGAGTGTGAAACAATAAGATACGCATTACTCCCATAGCAAATACTGCCATAGGTGAGTGGCGTGTTAGAGACTTCATCATGCTATGTCCAGCATAGAGCTAAATAGTGAAAATAACGAATTAAAAGGCATGATTTATGCCAAATAAAAGCGATGAGTGAGAAAAATGTAGAAAAAGAAAGGATACTGCCGGAGGGTTGAAGGAGTGCGAGATCACACAAAAGGACACGTACAGACGTGTCGTCACAGCAAGTGGAAACGTATTATGACGTAATGAACTGTCGAAAGGTAGGATGTTATTCTCCCCTCCCTCACCATTTTTTAACTGCCGTTTTGAATAGATGTAGTCAACGGCAGTTAAAAAATTAGCGGAGATTCTCATCGGTCCAACTCATCCTTCAGCATTAATATTTGTCAGGTAAGCATCCTCATGCCTTGGCCGTTCCCAGCTTGCCTTTACTTTATCACAGTAAGTTATTTCAAATCATTTTGAGGTTTCCTTCTCTTAGATGAGATGCTGCCTTACACTAACGAGTTTCATGTACCCTAAATACTAAATACATAGTTATGTCTTGATAGCTAAGAGACGAGTGTTATTTCCTGGATGGACATTGTTCGAATCAGCGAAATGCGATACATTTTTTTTTTCATTTTCTGGTAGCATTTTGTGTTTGTTTCTTACATTGGCAGCCCTAATCCTCCTAGTGCGTACACATACTTTGTATTTACTTATATTACAGATCTCAGGCTTCCACGTTTTTCGACTTCTTACAAGAGGTTTTTAAAATTACAACAATATTGTTGCGAACTCACAATAATTCAGTTTTTCTTGCGGTGTACACTAGAAACCATTATTGCAGCCTATTATATGTATACGGCATGTGTATGTAGCATGTGTATCTGGCATGTGTATATGGCATGCGTATATGGCATGCGTATGTGGCTTGTGTATATGACATGTATATATGGCATTTGTATATGGCATGTTGTTACACCATATTTTGCACACAGGTTTGCACGCACTTGTGAGCTCATCGCTACATGCAAACTCAGGAGGCACCAAAACGCATCTGTGTTGAAAGCGCATCATATTCTTTATTTGTAAGTTAAAATATATTATGACGTAACCGCCGTCTGCTTGAGAGAGCTAACGGTCGCCTTTCGTCCTCTTTTGGCTCGTGTCCGTCGAGGTGGGAGGTTGTGTATTTGTGCGCTCCTGATGTGTAAAAGTCTCATACATTAATCAATGATTTGCTGATGACTGCAGCTTAATATATACCCGCGATGTACGGCATTTTATAGAGAAGTATTCTGACATTTATTCCGTCAAGATTTACGACGATGTAGATAATATTATTCATGGACTCTGATCATTACTGACGGCTAGGTTGCCTGCTCATTTTTATGCCTAAACGCGGGCAGAGGACTGTGTATGTGAAACCATCTCATATAATCAAATTTTAATAGAAGATGTGGAGCGATAACGATAAGACAAGCTCTAAGTTTGCGGTTTATAATTTAAGTTAAAGGACCGAAGTGAACATATTCTGTTTACGCGTAGGATTGTGTATACTATTAGGGTTGAGTATTTATGTTTTTCTCTTCCTGTATACAGTATTTGGGTCAAACCCTAAACCTACCAGCGCTTTTTTTCCCATGAGTGTATAAGAATAACCATAGTAAAGAACATTTGTACTTAATCTTTGGGTTTTCCAAGGTAAACCTGTCTGGCACTGTGTGTGCAACCAGAACGAGACAGAGTACCACCCTAAAGAACATTTAAGGAATAATGCTATAACTGGGCCCATAGCTCCAGAGTTATAATTCTTTCACCAAAAAAAAAAAAATAAACTCTCATTTACATTCAGCCCAAAGTGGCGCATATTACAAACATTAACTTTCCCGACGTTTGATCATTTGTGGTGTATCAAGAAGTTTATACTGAGAGAAGTTACCAACCTGACATTTCCGAAGTACTGGAAATCTCAAGAATTTTGACACTGTGAGCCCTGTGGCATCTCTTACCTGAACTGATTTCTAGCGACATAAACAGTAATCCTAAAATATAAACAGTGAAGATAACGCTCCCCGGAGTCTTGGAATTAACCGGTCACTGTAGAGCTCGGGTTGTTTTTGCTAAAAGAACACTGGATGTGCTGTGAGTGTGTGTCCTATTATTGCGCCAGAAGGTGAAAAGTCCAGTTTTGTAGTAGTATGTCATGGCGGAAACGATTATCATTCAGGTGGCGCGACATGACATTTATATAAGGAAATACTCCGATCGATTCGGCAGGTGGCGCGGCAGGTGGCGCCGCATGACTTTTTATATAGCGATATATATTAGCCGGGGTGACTTCCTCTGACGATCAGCTTGCGTCCTGTTGTCCTATATTAGTTTAATTGTTGTTGTGTGTTGTTGTTTATGTTACAATATTTAGTTATACATATATTTATGTTACAACAGTTAGACAATATTTAGTTATACATAGATACAGAGGTTTATAAATAGAAGTATATAGTTAATGATCTCTTTTAAAAGAATACTTGAGTTAAAGAGGAAAATATAAAAAATCGATAACGGCGGCTTAGCTTACTAAGGGGGGTTTTTGAAGCGAGTGGAGCCTTTTTTGTGCTGGCGGGGGCGGCGACGTATGGTGGGGTGTAGCCGGCGGGGTGGGTTAGGGGTTTTGTGTGTGTATGACTCAGCAGTGTGTTGGTGTGTTTTGGGAGTGAAGTGTTAGAGACCTGACTTTACTAGGTCTAGCATCTAGAGGTGGGAGGGAAGTGTTAGAGACGTCACTATACTAGAACAAGCATCGAGAGGTGGGAGTGACGTGTTAGAGACTATACCAGGTCTAGCAGCAAAAGGTGGGAGTGAAGTGTTAGAGACTTGCCTATACCAGGGACAGCAGCGAGAGGTGGGAGTGAAATGTTAGAGACTTTACTAGGGCCAGCATCGAGAGGTGGGAGTGACGTGTTAGAGACTATTTATTACAAATAAGGGAGGGAAACCTGAGGCCTGTAAACAGTAAATTAATATGAAACAAATATAAAGGTATGTTATCAGGCACTCGCAGGAAATAAAGAAGTAGAACACCGGACAACAGAAAAACAACAGACATGAGTGGCTTACCCAGGATTTGAACACTGGACCTTCCGTGCGACAACCCCGCCTAGCCATGCAAGCGAATCACACTATCCGCTCTGCCATCTACGCATCATCAAAAAATGATGTTTCAATGGCAGGTCAATAGTGCGAACTACAATACACGACACCAGAAGTCCTCCATGGGCAGTTCAGCCTATTAATGACGCAATCACTTCTGTTGTATTTCTATCAAGCAGTATAGGCCGAATCCAACAAGACCCTTAGGACCTTAATACTGTGTCCAGTAAATGATAGTAGACTAGAACAGTGAGAACAGGATAGTGGGTAGGTTTGGTATTGTACAAACATTTATTACAAATAAGGGAGGGAAACCTGAGGCCTGTAAACAGTAAATTAATATGAAACAAATATAAAGGTATGTTATCAGGCACTCGCAGGTTTCCCTCCCTTATTTGTAATAAATGTTTGTACAATACCAAACCTACCCACTATCCTGTTCTCACTGTTCTAGTCTACTATCATTTACTGGACACAGTATTAAGGTCCTAAGGGTCTTGTTGGATTCGGCCTATACTGCTTGATAGAAATACAACAGAAGTGATTGCGTCATTAATAGGCTGAACTGCCCATGGAGGACTTCTGGTGTCGTGTATTGTGGTTCGCACTATTGACCTGCCATTGAAACATCATTTTTTGATGATGCGTAGATGGCAGAGCGGATAGTGTGATTCGCTTGCATGGCTAGACGGGGTTGTCGCACGGAAGGTCCAGTGTTCAAATCCTGGGTAAGCCACTCATGTCTGTTGTTTTACTGTTGTCCGGTGTTCTACTTCTTTATTTCCTGCGAGTGCCTGATAACATACCTTTATATTTGTTTTATATTAATTTACTGTTAGAGACTATACCAGGTCCAGCATCTAGAGGTGGGAGTGAAGTGTTAGAGACGTCAATATACTAGGGCTAGCATCGCGAGGTGGGAGTGAAGTGTTAGAGACTTGCCTATAATAGGTCCACTATTGAGAGGTGGGAGTGAGGTGTTAGAGACTTGACTATACTAGGTCTACCAGCTAAAGGTTGGAGTGAAGTGTTAGAGACGTGCCTATACCAGGTCTAGCATCTAGAGGTGGGAGTGAAGTGTTAGAGACTTGACTATACAAGGTCCAGCACCGAGAGGTGGGAGTGAAGTGTTAGAGACATGCCTTTACTAGGACCAGCATCTAGAGGTGGTAGTGAAGTGTTAGAGACGTCACTGTACCAGGTCTAGCAGCTAGAGGTGGGAGGGAAATGTTAGAGACCTGCCTATACTAGGTCTACTAGCTAGAGGTGAGAGTGAAGTGTTAGAGACATGCCTATAATAGGTCCAGCAGCTAGAGGTAGGAGTGAAATGTTAGAGACTTGACTATACCAGGTCTACCAGCTAGAGGTGGGAGTGAAGTGTTAGAGACTTTACTAGGGACAGCATGAAGAGGTGGGAGTGAAGTGTTAGAGACGTGACTAGGACCAGCAGCAAGAGGTGGGAGTGAAGTGCTAGAGACTTACCTATACCAGGGACAGCATCTAGAGGTAAGAGGGAAGTGTTAGAGACATGACTATACTAAGACCAGCAGCAAGAGGTGGGAATGAAATGTTAGAGACGTGACTATATCAGGCCTAGCATGAAGAGGTGGGCGTGAAGTGATAGAGACTTGACTATACTAGGTCTAACATCTAGATGTGGGAGTGAAGTGTTAGAGACATGACTATACTAGGACCAGTGTCGAGAGGTAGGAGGAAAGTGTTAGAGACATGACTATACTAGGACTAGCAGCGAGAGATGGGATTGAAGTGTTAGAGATTTGACTATACTAGGACCAACAGCGAGAGGTGGGAGTGAAAGAGACGTCACTATCGTAGGTCCAGCATCTAGAGGTGGGAGTGAAGTGTTAGAGACGTGCCTATAATAGGACTAGCATCGAGAGGTGAAAGCGAAGTGTTAGATACTTGGCTATACCATTTTTGTGTAGGTATCTTAATTGTTGTGTATTGTTGTATTGTTCTGGTAGTGTGTTGGTGTGTTTGTTTATACAATATTTATATTTATACATCTATTTTACAAACATTTATTTATACCCCATAGATAACAAAGGTTTATAAAATAGAAGTATATATTTAACGTTCTGTTTTAAAAGAATACTTGTGCTAAAGAGGGAAATAGAAAAATCGATAATGGTGCGTAGGCTACTAAGAGGCTTTTTGAAGCGAGAGGGTATTGACTTTTTGGCTGGCAGGGGGTGCCGACATATGTGTGTATTGTGGTGTAGGTGGTGAGTGTGCGTTTTTGTGTATGTATTTTTGTGTGTTGTTGTATTGCGCTTTTAGTGTGTTGGTGTGTTTGTTTATACATATTTATACATATATTTTACAATCACTTAGTTATACTTAATAGATAACAAAGGTTTATAAGTAGAAGTATATATTTAAGGCTCTCTTTTAAAAGAATACTTGCGTTAAAGAGGAAAATATTAAAAAGCGATAAATGCGTTTAGTATGAAGTGTTATAGCGGAAGATGACTAATGAGCGTGGTTGGTGGGGTTGTTTTTTGAGTGCACGGGGGGCTATTGGTTTTGACTGGTGGAGGTGTAGCGGGCTATGTGTTGTTTATACAACAGTTAGGCGATATTTATACATATATTACAACAGGTAGACACTATATATATATATATATATATATATATATATATATATATATATATATATAGATATATATATATATATATATATATATATATATATATATATATATATATATATTACAACAGTTATACATATATTACAATATATATATATTTTACAAACAGGTATACATAAATACGATATGTAGACAATATAGAGAACAAAGGTTTTATTTAAGTGTAATAAATATATTTTATTTTTTAAAAGAAGACGAAATGTCAAACTAAAGCGCTAGTCTCAGCCGCTTTGTAGGTCTCTGCTTCTTCGGGGGTAGATTAAAGACATCGTCCGGGTGCTTGTCAGTGATTGCTGTAGGGGGACAGGGGTTGGTGTTAGGAAACCAACTCGGCTCTGGGGATATTGGTTGATAACAACTGGAGTTGATGTAGTGGTCAAACGTGTTACTGGGGCAAGTAGTAGGAGGGGTGTGGTGGTGTTGATGTTGGTTTTTGTTTTGTGTTGGCGAGTAGGTATTGAGAATATAGGGCGGTGAGAGGTAACGTTTTGTAATTATCGGAGGTAACTATTCTTGTGATGTAAAAATATGACAGGGGATTTCCGTTGTTGGGTGAATGTAATTACATATTGAGACTGGCTCTGGTCCACGTGGTAGTTTTTTTATTATTTATATTATATCATGAGTAATAAGTCTACTCATCCCAATGTCCATCTAGTGTTATGTAAATGACCCGCACACAGCCGTATTCTCCAACATAAAATATACTGTAAAAGGCCAGGCTGGACAAGCCAAATAGACAGTTTTATTGAACACAAAGAGGCTCGGTAGAAATATATGGTATATGCAGACTAGATTATGGCGGCAACTAGATACTCCTTAGGGTTGCAGGTTGCAATCCTAACAATGTCGAGGCCATTTTCAGCCATTTTAATAAAACTCAACACGCACGTGCTTTTACCGCTCGTTATTAAACTCGATCGATGGCCCGCGCAAAACATCGCGCGGAAACCATGACTCGTTTATAAAATTATGGTACCATAGAGGGTGACGTCATGGCTAAATATAGCTATTTAGAAAAGCATAATAACAGTCTAACATGCAGAGTTTTGCGTGTTGGTAGACGAAAAAGCCTATCTGCAACGGGATTTACCTTCGTAAGACTAACATTTTACCTTTGTAAGACTAACCCTGCTGCTTATTTCTGTTCACGTCACAAGTTCAAAACACAATCGATCAATAGTAGAAATTTATAAAAGAAACATTCCTTCGTTCGTGTGTTCGAACCCTCGGGATTTAAGGTTTCACTTTTTTTACACGGGAGACATCTGGTGATAGGTTTTATATTGTCTCCTAAGCGGTTCAAACATGCGGCGACCACGGAAATGTAGTACATTAAATAAATGTAACTAAGTATTTGTTCCAGTTATCAAACGGGTATCTGCGTTTTGTCCTGCAATTTTCAAACTTTAGTAAAAGCTTTTCTTCCAAGCAGCAAAGAGGGTCCCAAAATTTTCTCCCAGGCCTGCGCAAATGGTCCAACCTGTAGGTAAATAGAGTAACTGTCAAATACTTCTTTAAATATTTCTTCCACTTGTCAAATACTTCTTACCGTTGTCAAAATATTTCTTACCGTTGTCAAAATATTTCTTCCACTTGGCAAAAAAAATTTCGTCAACTTGTCAAAATATTTCTTCCACTTGCCAAATATTTCTTACCGGTGTCAAAATATTTCTGCCACTTGGCAAAAAATTTCTTCCACATGTCAAAATATTTCTTCCACTTGTCAAATATTTTTTACCGGTGTCAAAATATTTCTTCCACATGGCAAAAATTTCTTCCACTTATCAAAATATTTCTTCCACTTGACAAAAATTTCTTACACTTTTCAAATATTTATGCAAATATTTTTCCCACTTTGCAAATATTGTTTTTCAGCTGGCAAAAATTTCTTCCACTTGGTAAATATTTCTTACCGTTGGCAAAATATTTCTTCCACTTGGAAAATATTTCTTACCGTTGGCAAAATATTTCTTCCACTTGGCAAAAATTTCTTCAAATATTTCTTACAGTTGCCAAATATTTCTTACCGGTGTCAAAATATTTCTTCCGCTTGGCAAATATTTCTTCAAATATTTCTTACAGTTGCCAAATTTTAATGCAAATGTTTTTGTTAGCTGTCAAATATTTCTTCAAATGGGTCTTCCAGTTGTTAAATATATCTAACAGAATTCAAATACTACTAACAGTTGTCAAATATTTCTTCAAATATTTCTGCTAGTCGCCAAACATTTCTTCAAAGGCGACCATCTTTCATGCGGTGGATATGGCCAAGACAATGTAGGCTTCCCTGTCTCAGCCGGCTATACAGGCTTTGAAGGCCAGCACGTGACAACACCTCAACATTTGGCACTTTATCTTTCCACGAAAGGCCGAGGAGGTGGCGCAGACACGGTAGATGGCAGGTATTGAACCTTCTTTCTTGCTTAGCATAGATTTTCAAGGTCTCACTAACATATAGAAGTGTACTGGTGGTGGAGGTGTTATATACCGCAGCTTTGGTCTTCGATGTGAGTTTGGCGTTTCCCCAAACACGTGATGTGAGACGGGTAAAGGTAGCTGCAGCTTTTGTTAACGAGGCTATCAATCTCAATGCCCAGAGAGAGTTTATTATTGATGATATACACAAGGTATTTGTGAGCCACGTGGTGTTAAATCCGCCGAAGTGACGCTAACTGTGTTACCGCTAGTTATGAAACCAGATCGAGGGTCGGGGCAGACCTCGTGAGGAAACCATTGAGCATAGACCGCGTGAAACTCCGTTAGCATAGAGGGTTGAATGGCTTCGGTTAGGATGGGTGTCGTCAGCGCTAAATATAGGCTATCGGTAGCCAGCTTGCGTGATACAAGGGAAACAATTTTATGTATACAAAAATAATACTATAAGAGCAAAAGAACATCTTCCGCTATAACACTTCATACTAAACGCATTTATCGCTTTTTAATATTTTCCTCTTTAACGCAAGTATTCTTTTAAAAGAAAGCCTTAAATATACACTTCTATTTATAAACCTTTGTTATCTATTATGTATAACTAAATGATTGTAAAATATATGTATAAATATGTATAAACAAACACACCAACACACTAAAAGCGCAATACAACAACACACAAAAATACCTACACAAAAACGCACACTCACCACCTACACCACAATAAACACATACGTCGGCACCCCCCGCCAGCCAAAAAGTCAATACCCTCTCGCTTCAAAAAAATCTTAGTAACCTACGCGCCATTATCGATTTTTCTATTTTCCTCTTTAGCTCAAGTATTATTTTAAAACAGAACGTGAAACATATACTTCTATTTTATAAACCTTTGTTATCTATGGGGTATAAATAAATGTTTGTAAAATAGATGTATAAATATAAATATTGTATAAACAAACACACCAACACACTACCAGAACAATACAACAATACACAACAATTAAGATACCTACACAAAAATGGTATAGCCAAGTCTCTAACACTTCGCTCCCACCTCTCGATGCTAGACTTATTATAGGCACATCTCTAACACTTCACTCCCACCTCTAGATGCTGGACCTGGTATAGTGACGTCTCTTTCACTCCCACCTCTCGCTGTTGATCTTAGTATAGTCATGTCTCTAACACTTCACTCCCACCTCTCGCTGCGGGTCCTAGTATAGTCATGTCTCTAACACTTTACTCCCACCTCTCGACACTGGTCCTAGTATAGTCATGTCTCTAACACTTCACTCCCACCTCTAGATGTTAGACCTAGTATAGTCAAGTCTCTATCACTTCACGCCCACCTCTTCATGCTAGGCCTAATATAGTCACGTCTCTAACACTTCAGTCCCACCTCTTGCTGCTGGTCCTAGTATAGTCATGTCTCTAACACTTCCCTCCCACCTCTAGATGCTGTCCGTGGTACAGGAAAGTCTCTAACACTTCACTCCCACGTCTAGCTGCTAGAGCTGGTATAGTCAAGTCTCTAGCACTTCACTCCCACCTCTCGCTACTGGTCCTAGTCACGTCTCTAACACTTCACTCCCACCTCTTCATGCTGTCCCTAGTAAAGTCTCTAACACTTCACTCCCACCTCTAGCTGGTAGACCTGGTTTAGTCAAGTCTCTAACACTTCACTCCCTCTCTAGCTGCTGGACCTATTATAGGCATGTCTCTAACCCTTCACTCCCACCTCTATCTAGTAGACCTAGTATAGGTAGGGCTCTAACACTTCCCTCTCACATCTAGCTGCTAGACCTGGTATAGTGACGTCTCTAACACTTCACTCCCACCTCTAGATTCTGGTGCTAGTAAAGGCAAGTCTCTAACACTTCACTCCCCCCTCTCGGTGCTGGACCTTGTATAGTCAAGTCTCTAACACTTCACTCCCACCTCTAGCTGCTGGACTTATTGTAGGCACGTCTCTAACACTTCACTGCAACCTCTAGCTAATAGACCTAGTATAGGCAAGTCTCTAACACCTCACTCCCACCTCTCAATACTGGACCTGGTATAGGCAAGTCTGTAACACTTCACTCCGACCTCGCGATGCTAGCCCTAGTATATTGACGTCTCTAACACGTCACTCCCACCTCTCGATGCTGGCCCTAGTAAAGTCTCTAACATTTCACTCCCACCTCTCGCTGCTGTCCCTGGTATAGGCAAGTCTCTAACACTTCACTCCCACCTCTTGCTGCTAGACCTGGTATAGTCTCTAACACGTCACTCCCACCTCTCGATGCTTGTTCTAGTATAGTGACGTCTCTAACACTTCCCTCCCACCTCTAGCTGGTAGACCTGGTTTAGTCAAGTCTCTAACACTTCACTCCCTCTCTAGCTGCTGGACCTATTATAGGCATGTCTCTAACACTTCACTCCCACCTCTAGATAGTAGACCTAGTATAGGTAGGGCTCTAACACTTCCCTCTCACATCTAGCTGCTAGACCTGGTATAGTGACGTCTCTAACACTTCACTCCCACCTCTAGATTCTGGTCCTAGTAAAGGCAAGTCTCTAACACTTCACTCCCACCTCTCGGTACTGGACCTGGTATAGTCAAGTCTCTAACACTTCACTCCCACCTCTAGCTGCTGGACTTATTGTAGTCACGTCTCTAACACTTCACTGCAACCTCTAGCTGGTAGACCTAGTATAGGCAAGTCTCTAACACCTCACTCCCACCTCTCAATACTGGACCTGGTATAGGCAAGTCTGTAACACTTCACTCCGACATCGCGATGCTAGCTCTAGTATATTGACGTCTCTAACACTTCACTCCCACCTCTAGATGCTGGACCTGGTATAGTCTCTAACACGTCACTCCCACCTCTCGATGCTGGCCCTAGTAAAGTCTCTAACATTTCACTCCCACCTCTCGCTGCTGTCCCTGGTATAGGCAAGTCTCTAACACTTCACTCCCACCTCTTGCTGCTAGACCTGGTATAGTCTCTAACACTTCACTCCCACCTCTAGATGCTAGACCTAGTAAAGTCAGGTCTCTAACACTTCACTCCCAAAACACACCAACACACTGCTGAGTCATACACACAAAAAAACCCTAACCCACCCCGCCGGCTACACCCCACCATACGTCGTCACCCCCACCAGCACAAAAAAGGCTCCACTCGCTTCAAAAACCCCCCTTAGTAACCTAAGCCGCCGTTATCGATTTTTTATATTTTCCTCTTTAACTCAAGTATTCTTTTAAAAGAGATCATTAACTATATACTTCTATTTATAAACCTCTGTATCTATGTATAACTAAATATTGTCTAACTGTTGTAACATAAATATATGTATAACTAAATATTGTAACATAAACAACAACACACAACAACAATTAAACTAATATAGGACAACAGGACGCAAGCTGATCGTCAGAGGAAGTCACCCCGGCTAAAATATATTGCTATATTAAAAGTCACCTGCCGCGCCACCTGCCAAATCGAT
This sequence comes from Oreohelix idahoensis, assembly GCA_024509875.1. Lineage (NCBI taxonomy): Eukaryota > Metazoa > Mollusca > Gastropoda > Stylommatophora > Oreohelicidae > Oreohelix > Oreohelix idahoensis. Next base: position 690,167 of record JAMPIV010018249.1, on the reverse strand, counting down.
CGGAGTATTTCCTGATATAAAAGTCATGTCGCGCCACCAGTGACAGACTCACCAAGTAATCCGAACTGACTGTGCTCGGACTCTGAGAGCTCCTAGGCGTATTGCCGGCACGACCTTGGTAGTGAGGTTATACTTCACCCTACAGCACCCATAGACCAGCTAACACCTCTTTGTCAATAAATATATAAAATGTCTTTAGTGTTTTCTTTCTTTATATATATATATATATATATATATATATATATATATATATATATATATATATATATATATATATATATATATATATATAGTATAACTGTTGTAATATACGTAAATATATGTATAACTAAATATTGTAACATAAACAACAACCTACACACAACAATTAAACTAATATAGGACAACAGGATGCAAGCTGATTGTCAGAGGAAGTCACCCCGGCTAATATATATCGCTATATAAAAAGTCATGCGGCGCCACCTGCCGCGCCACCTGCCGAATCGATCGGAGTATTTCCTTATATAAAAGTCATGTAGCGCCACCTGAATGATAATCGTTTCCGCCATGACATACTACTGGTAAGAACGAAAGCCAGTGGCCACTGTTGAATGAGTAGAACGAAAGCAACAACGAGTGATTCTTTCATTGTATAATTCTGACACCCACTTTGTATTTTTGTTATGCAAGTATTTCTAATGCTGTTTCCGCGTAGAATAGATTAACGTATAAACTCTGTTCTTAACAGTATAGGGAAATCCTAGACCATAGTGAAAAAATCCTGGACTCTTTTGGGGTTAATAACTTCTATTCTAACGGGATCATTGTCTCAACAGAAGGGAGGGAGGATTTCATTTATGAGTCTAACTCTGTTATTAATTCATTAACCTATGTGTATTTGTATTGATTTGATAGTCTAAATTTATTTCTGTTGTGAAGTTCTTTATGATAAATAAAATTTACATAAACTTTATTCACCTGTGTCGGTTAGCTCGTTCAAACAAATCCATATTTCATTGAAATAGTTTTCACGTTTGTACTTCAAACTGTCGTCACTTATGTGTGTGTGTCGGTGAGTGGTTGATATATAGTACATCTATATAACTGAAGAATCTGACAAATACTTTCTGTTGTAGAGATAGGCTGAGCGAGAAGATCTCCTCGAGTCTCAGGGACAGACTTACCTAGTTTCCACCATCTCACTCGTGAAAATCTATTTCTATTATTATCTCCCACTGAGCTATCACCTGTTCTATTTCTATTCAGAAGGGACAAATCTGTGTCTTAATTCCCCTGTCACTAATCTACGACAGCTAGGAGTAAGAAGTGCAGGGCATACTGTGCATTTGCCGCCATCCAAGGGAGCTTTCCAACTATGTAGATCTAAAATACTGTACTCTGGTTCTGGGATCTCCAAAGTAAGTGTCATGTCCTGCACAGAGCCACTTCTCAGCTTCTCCTGACTATCACTGGGTTCATAGTGAGATCCTTCTGCAAGCAGTCAACCAAGTCAAAGCAAAAGAATGACGCCTGGGGCTCAAATGACTTCTACAAGCTTAGTGTGCAATGCTGGGTTCTCAACAAGTTTCACCACAGATATAATTCCTAGAAGTGTGTGGATGATTTCAAGAGTCAATGAGGATGTAATTAGCCTCCCAGACATAGGTTCATTTCCACGTACACATATTGTAGCATTGTGCACAGCTGGTGGTCATACGTGGATGACTCCAGATATGCCTCCGTACATGGGCAGCCCCCAATCAATTAGGTGTTATCCCGCCAGTGTCTGCTTTCCCCATTGGATGCATGGGGATTAGGGTCAAACCCGAACTGTGGACAGAAAATTTTGCACCAAACAATTATCACAAAACAAGAAGGTAAAAAAAATCGCTAACTAAAATGGTTGAACCATATGAGAATGGATCGATCAGAACGCCTGTTAACGCTCCGCCTGCAAACTAGCGCAGGTGCCATCACCCTTGTCAGTGTGTATACTCCTACTCTGTACTCTGCCTCATAAGCTAAAGATGAGTTCTACGATAATCTAGCAGCAGTCATCACAGGCACACCTAGGCAAGAACAGCTTGTTTTCCTTGGTGACTTTAACGCTAGAGTGGGTGCCGATAATGTTTCATGGCTTTCATAACTGAGCAGGTTTGGTATTGGCAAGATGAATGACAATGAACAACGGCTCTTGGGGTTGTGTGTCCATCATGACCTCTGCGTGACCAACACCTTCTTTCAGTCAAAACCCCAGCGTAATGTGTCATGGAGACATCCACAATCCAAGCACTGGCACCAACTGGATCTGTTTCTCGTCAGAAGGCCACTTCTCAGGTCTGTGCTCTCACGCGCTCGTACCATAGGTCAGACTGTGAGACAGATCATTCCTTGGTTTGCTGCAAAATCAGAGCACAGCCAAGAAAACTCTATCGTGGCAGACGTGAAGGGAAACCACGCATCGATACCAGCATGATGTCAGACCCTGTCATGATCGCTCAATTTACCGCGACCTTCAAGAAAGTGCTCAGCATCACAGCATGGCGATACTGTTACAGAGAACTGGGAGCACTTGCGGAACACCATTCACAGTACTGCACTTGCCACTTTTGGTAAAAACAGGGAAGTCAAATGACTAGATTGATGCTTCATCAGATGTGATGACACCTATTGTTGAAGCTAAGCGCAGTGCTGTGATTGAATACAAACTTCACCGGGTGCTAGAACCCTACAGATCCTGAAGGCTCCGAGAAGCAAAGTTCAACAAACTGCTCGACGGTGTACACATGACTATTAGCCCCAGCTAATTGAGAGTATCCAGATTGCAGCGCAAACAGGCAACACTAGACAAATGTATGACGGTATAAAGAAAGCCCTTGGTCCCCAAAAACGTAAAACGGCACCGCTAAAAACCATCAGCGGAGAGAAGCTAACCAATAACGGTAAGCAGATGGAGAGGTGGGTCGAGCACTACTCTGAACTTTACGCTAGACAAAATACTGTCACGCCTGCAGCCGTTGATGCTGTCGAATATCTTCTAACTATGAAGGAACTAAATGCTGAAACAACATTGGAAGAACTCAGCAAGGTCATTTATAGCTTGACCTCTGGCAAAGCACAAGGCAGTCATGGGATTCCTCACGATTTAATCAAATGATGTAAGTACACGATATTACATCTCCTGCTTAGGGTGCTGTATTAGTGCTGGGAAGAGACAACTATTCCTCAAGACATGCGAGATGCCAGGATTGTAACACTATACAAAAATAAAGGAGACAGAAGTGATTGCAATAACTACAGAGGCATCTCTCTTCTTAGTATTGTTGGTAAGGTTTTTGCCAAAGTCGCCTTAATGCGACTACACAAGTTAGCTGCGCGCATATAACCAGTGTTACAGTGTGGATTCCGAGCTGGTAGATCAACAACAGACATGATCTTCTCTGTCCGCCAGCTTCAGGAAAAATCAAGAGAGCAGAAAAGGCCTTTATATATCGCCTTTATAGACCTCACAAAAGCATTTGACCTGGTTAGTAGGGATGGACTCTTCAAATTCCTCCTGGAAATAGGCTGCCCTTCTAAAATGCTGGAAATGATAAAGTCATTCCATGACGACATGAAGGGAACAGTCCAATATGCTGGAAGCCCGTCACAGCCCTTTGACATACGAAGTGGCGTTAAACAAGGCTGTGTTCTGGCTCCGACCCTCTTGGGATCTTCTTTGCCTTACTCTTGAAACATGCATTCAGAGTTGCAACTGAAGGAATATGCCTTCACACTAGGTCCGATGGCCGCCTGTTTAATCTCGCAAGGCTTAAAGGAAAAACAAAAATCAGAAGGGTCACTATAAGAGACTTGTTATTTGCTGATTCCGCTGCATTCGTCACTCAAAGCCAACAGGAGCTTCAGAGCTTGATGAATCGCTTCATCCAAGCATGCAAGGAATTTAACCTCACATTAAGTATAAAGAAAACAAATGTGCTGAGTCAGGATGTGGGTGCTGCTCCGGTTATCACTATCGATAACTATAAATTGGCAGTGGTGCACCTCTTGACTTACCTGGGGTCTACCACCAACGACCAACTCTCTCTGGACACAAAAATTGACAGCTGCATTGGCAAAGCTGCAGCTAACTTTGCCAGCTTCACATAGCGTGTTTGGGGAAACTCCAGACTCACAACGAAGACCAAAGCTGCAGTATATAAGGCCTGCGTCACCAGCACACTCCTATATGGCAGCGAGACATGGACAGCCTATGCTAAGCAAGAAAGAAGGCTCAATGTCTTCCATCTACGGTGTCTATGCTACATCCTCATCATTTCGTGGAAAGATAAAGTGAAAAATGTTGAGGTGTTGTTACATGCTGGCCTTTAGACCGTGTGTACACTGCTTAGACAGTGCAGACTACGCTGGCATGGCCATGTCCGCAAATGGAAGATGGTCGAATCCCGAAAGATTTCTTCGGACAACTGGCAGATGGAACAGTTGAGCGTCCGCAGCTGAGATTCAAAGATGTGTGCTAAAGAGACATGAAAGCACTGGACATAAATCCAGCTTCCTGGGAGGTTGAAGCTGCTCATCGCACCAAGTGGCGATGCTCTCTACGGCATCACCTCAGACTGGGCGAAAAGAAGCTCACACAACAAGCACAATAAAGAGGAGAAACTTCGAAAGGCACACTAGGAAAATAAGCAGCTGCGGGCTGTCAACTCAGGGGCCATTCCCATAGTCAGTCATGACTGAAGGGGCTATTATTATTATTAACAAATGTGAGAGTCAGTGTGCATGTGTGTGTGTGTGTGGGTGTATATACTCATGCTATTCGAGTGTTGTTTGTAAATAGCAGAGTTTTGAATTAAAAGTGTTTTAAATAGTTCTACATCGACTGGATATATAATTCCAATATTGTGGACTTTAGGGATTGAAGTTTAAAGTCAACATAAAAATGTTTACGCTGTTGTCTCAGGTTGCTTGGATGCTTTTGACATACAACTGATATTTCTTCCCCTCCCCCCTTTCCTCCAACTGCACGATGGAGTCACCAGGATGGGCCTAACCTGATTCTTAGGAGTAGCTGTTACTTTTGTTTGTTGTCTTTTGTGCAATAGATTTTACATTCATTAATTCTCTCTTTTGTTGTTTTCTTCCGAGTGTTCTTTATTTGCCTTTTTATTTCCGAACTCATCTACCCAAAACATTCATGTTATAGGGCGCATGAGAATAACCATCACATTCTTTAAAAGTTTATATGTTACTGTCAAAGGCTATACTTAACTGTAACAGGTTATATTTTACTGTCAGGGGCTACATTTTACTTCTTCTTCTTGGATCCTTAACCACGGACCGTCAAAGCAGTCAGTGGCCATCACGCCTAGTGGCGTCTTGTAGAGCAACAACAAATTGATTCCACTTTGCTCGGTCGGCGGCCATCCTTCGTACAGTGCCCCAACTCTGGTTCATTCTTTGCATTTCAGCCTCCACAGTCCTCCGCCAGGTTGTTTTTGGTCGGCATCTCTTTCGTTTTCCTTCAGGGGTTCAAAGCACAGCTGTTCTTGTGATGGCATCGGGGTCTCTTCTGAGGACATGGCCAACCCAGCTCCAGCGTCTGCCAGCTATGATGGTGTGCATGTCCTCGGGCTTGCTCCGAGTAAGCAGATTTTGGTTGGTGATTGTATTCGGCCAAAAGATGCGGTGAATTTTTATTAGGCATGTTGTGTGAAAAGAGGACAATTTTGACATTTCCTTCTCTGTAACTTTCCAGCATTCCGCACCATAGAGAAGCACAGAAAGCACACAGCTCTGATATAATTTTAATTTTGTGCGTGTGCTATATTGAGAGGACTTCCAGATGTTGTTTAGGCTAAAAAAGGCTGTTCTTGCTTTATTCATTCTGATGTTGATGTCTTTGCCTGCCCCGCCGTCTGGTGTTACTATGTATCCTAGGTATGTGAAGGTGTCTGTCTGTACCAGTTGCTGTTTCCTTACTGATATGGGCTCAGGGTTGCTCACATTGAGCGTCATGACCTCTGACTTCTTTAAATTGATGTTCAAGCCCACCTGCTGGCTATACTTATAAAGCCTATCCGTTTTTTCCTGGATGTGTTGATGTGAATGTGCTAGTAGTGCAATGTCATCTGCATATTCCAGATCTTCCAATGTAGAAAATGTAGTCCATCTTATTCCTCTTGGACTGCCCTCTGTTGTCTGTCGCATCACCCAGTCTATGACTGTTAAAAATAGGGTTGTTGATAAGGGGCATCCCTGTCGTACTCCTGTCTTCACCTCAAAGGTTAGGTTGCTCTGCCCAACACTACACGTAAAGTTGGCATAGCGGCTTTTTATGATTGACACTATGCAGCTTGGAATGCCATAAGCCGTCAGTATTTTCCATAAACTGTCCCGATGTATGCTGTCAAAAGCCTTTTCAAAATCAACGAAATTAATGTACAGCTGTCTTTGCCATTTTGAGCACTGCTCTATAATGTTCCTGAGATTGAATATGTGATTCCCACATCTTCTGTTCTTTCTAAATCCTGCTTGTTCTTTCCTCAGTTTGTAGTCTACTGCTTTTGAAATTCTCTGCATAATTATCCTGCCTAGTATTTTACTGGGAACTGAGAGAAGAGTGATTCCTCTCCAATTATTGCAGTCTGCAAGATCTCCCTTCTTGGGAAATTTGACAATTATACCTTTGTTCCACTCTGAAGGTGTTGTCCCTGTTTTCCAGACTTGTGCAAATAGTGGTTCTAATAGTTCTGCTGCTAGCTCTGGGTCTGTCTTAAATAGCTCTGCTTTTAACTTATCTTGGCCAGGAGCTTTTCCGTTCTTTAACCCTTTGATTGCTGTAATGATTTCTTCTTTTCGTGGAGTGCCTGTATTTACATCTAGATCGTTTTCAGCCTCAGGAACATTAAATTGTGTCTCTGGTGGTTCCTTGTTTAGAGTTTCTCTGAAGTACTCTGCCCATCTTTGTTTCCTGTCCCTCTGCTGTCGTGATGAGATTTCCTTGCTTATCTCTTACTAATGTAATGTTGTTTGCACCTCGTTTTCCGCTGATGAATTTAGTTATTTTGTATACTGTGCTCTGTTCATTTCTCAGTGCTGCCTCTTCTGCCTGTCTTACAAGATCGTCTAGGAAATTCCTTTTGTTGGCTCGGGTTTGGCGTTTAACTTCCTTGTCCAGTTGACTGTAATGTTCGCTATATAGTGGCTTTAACCTGGGGGACTTCGCTTCTGTTTTTTTTCTTTTCATTACTTTTCTCAGTGTTATGGTGTTTAAAGTTTCTGGTGTTATCCAGTCTTGCTTCTTCCTTTCCTGGAATCCCAAGCATGATGTGCTGCTTTCCTTATATATTGTTGAAATGGTGTTGAATTTCTGGTCTATATCATCAGTCAATGTCTTTTTCGGACTTTTGGCAAATTGATATCATTTCTTTATGTCAGCCGCAAAAGCTTTTCTGGTAAGGGGGGTCCTTCAATTTGCTGATGTTAAACCTTTTCTGTGTAGTTACAGTTGGTCCAGCCCTTCTTAGTTTTACTTTCAGTTTTGCTACTACTAAATGGTGATCACTTCCCACATCTGCACCTCTTCTTACTTTCACATCTTGTAATGCATGTCTCCATCTACCATTAATCATGATGTGATCTATCTGGTTTCTGTCCTGACCATTTGGTGATTCCCATGTTAATTTATGAATTTCTTTATGTGGGAAAAGTGTTCCTCCAATGACCAGGTTGTTAATACTACAGAAACTTATTAGTTTATCCCCATTTTCGTTTACTGTTCCGCTGCCGCATTTCCCCATTACTCTTTCATTATATGTATTGTGTGTACCAACTTTCGCAGTGAGGTCTCCCATTACTATAATAAGATCATATCTAGGTGTGTCTTCCATTTCTTTCTGCAGTTGTTGATAGAATTCATCCTTGACCTCTTCATCGCTGTCATTCGTTGGTGCGTAGCACTGTATTATTGTAGTATTAGTGAATGTACCTCTCAATCTTAATCTTATCAGTCTGTTGTTGATGGGTGTTGTGTAATGGCTATCAAAAATGTTATATGCGGGTGGCAGTTAGGTTCTGGCTTGGTGAGTAATTCTTCAATCGTTGCTAATGTTTACGCGAATGCTAGGTTGAGTAGGCGAAGGGTTAGCATCATTCTTTTAGTCTGAACACAGCCACACAGTATCGTTCTTAGCTCGTACAACAGTGTTAATGATTAATCAATCAGTTGGTGAAGACTGGTCCAAATCCAAATTTATTTACAGTAGCTCCAACAATAATTCAGCATAAATAACATTAGGTAGATTGCATTCATTAAGGTCCAGTGTCAGTCCATCGTGGTAAACAATGTAAGAGGCATACAATTCATAAATCTCAATTCTGGCCGTAAGAGACTAACGTTCAGGTTCGAGCAGGACGTGAACGAAGTATGGCGGCCGATGTAAATGTGCTGACAATCGAAAATGTTTACCTCAAAATACAGTCACAATACTTCCCATGGAAGCTGTAACACTTGACGGCCCATAAACACATCTTATTCAATCGTGGCGACCAAATCTTATTAAAAGCCACTGAGAAAAATATATCGAATAACACATCCACCACGGGAACACAACCATGGCACGTCTCGTCAGGTCTGTTGACATTTTTATCACTCGCACGGGAAACTGACCGCTCGGCTGCGCATGAGCAGACGATACATACGTCACGTTATATATTTATAGCTAATGCAGACAGCTGTATTTCAGCAAAGGAATGACCTACGCCTGTGCGCAAAAGCCTTACACAACAATGGGTTTCCATTCCTGTCGTGTGGTGAGTCACTAGGGCAACTACTACAGTAGTTTTTGCCAGGAATAGTCTATGAGATATAGATATAAGGTCTCTAGAAATTGGCTCGTTAAGAAAGAATAAAGACCTATTCGAGATAAGGACAAGAAGACAGGAATGCGAATGCTTTCCACTAGACAGTGTTTTCTAATTAATTATGGAAAGAGTTCTGTTTCCCCACGACCTTAGCTTCTGCCCTTAGATCCCGTAAAGAAAAAGCCCCCAACCTCATCTGAGTAGAGAAAGGTTCCTATAGGTGAATATGTAACACCGACAGCACGAGTGATACATTAACAAACTCTTGATAATGATCAACCGATCGTTGGGTTTATTAATGAAATATCCACACATATAGGGTTAGTAATGGTTAGAACGTGATGATGGTGAAAGACGATTCACACAAAACACACAGATGAGATAATAAAATTACAGTTAATTAAGTAATAGTTAATTAAGAATGAACTGGTGTAAAGTGAAATGATGATGTGATATGATACGTGTTACCAAAATGGTGAGTACTCTACACAGTCCATGTGTCTCTAAATGCTTTTCCTAGATATGAGGATTCACATGTATGCATAAAATGTCCCAAGTTGTTATACGTTATGTCGAATGGGGTATCTCTAAGCTGAGGACGTTCTGATGAATACTGTTGTCGTACGGAGAACGCTGACGAGATATCTATGTATATTCCTTCACTGTTTGAGTATATCTCTGTAGTGTTGATCAACAGTTAATAGTTGTCATATGAACAAAAGGTCTGTTGTCTAATCTCCCGAGGGTACTGGTCAGACTGGATATCTTCACGAAATGTTAGTGATATGTAGACTCATAATCTTGCGTATGTAGTCGTGATTCATATACTTTCGAGTCTGCTTCATAAAATGCGCTTAAGAGTGTGTTGCACGTGGTATAAATATGCGATTCCTCTTTTGAGCTCTTTTGCTTGACTTCAGATAATAATGATCTTTCGAGTTATTTGAATTTATGATGACTCTGTATTGAACTTGTGATAACGATGTATTGAACTTGTGAGCAAGCAGTATATGGTGACGAAAAATGCTGCGTCCACCTTATGACTTGTGGGTGAGACAATATTCCTTTTTAATTGAGGAATGAAAGATGTCCTATGGCGAATTCTGCTAGCCAAATGTCCGTTTTTAATAACTTATTTCTGGTTAGACGTCAGACACGTTGCGTGTAGACTCAGACTTCTGATGAACTGAAGACACACAAAAGTCTTCGTAAGTTTTCACATTTAACATCACTGGTTGACTTGCATTTAAACTATTGCTCATTATTCATCTCTCTCTCTCTCTGAGTTCAATTCTAATGATGTTAAATATCTTGTGCATGAGAGTGTGTGCGCATGGGAGACTGTGATGATGATAAAGGTGAAATATGAACTATTAATTACCTCCTATCATCCTATCATCTTCTAGGAAAATCTTCTGATTTTATTAATCAGTTATGCCAAGAATTATTTGAAACTTTATCTTTCGCACATTTTAGCTGTGAGGTTAAAATAAACAAAAATAAGAAAATGTATTAATAAGTATAAGATCTACTAACCTTCTTTTCCCTTCGCAAAATCCTTTAAGAACACAATTAATCACAGAACTGAATTATCATCCACTCTGAATAAACACGTGTATTAGGCTATGCGTTTTTGGGTTTAATCTCTTCCACACAAGGAAAAAAACTGGACTTCTCCACTCTAGTAGATTATGCGGTATTATATATTTCTGGAAGTCACCTGGCCAAGCTGGGCATCCAATGTGGTAAACCAACGCTTGTCTGAACCTCGGTGAGACGTTTTCCCCTGGCCAATCTGGGCGTCCAATGTGGTGTCACAGAAATTACCGCATGCCCATGTTTGATTCGGATGACCATATGTGTTTTTACCTGATTTATCACGATGCAATGTGGGCTTCAAACGATAATGTCGGGCATGTGGACTCAATCAAAGGATTTAATTTCCCCCGATGAAAGAGCAAATGTTGTTCTCTAGATACCGGTTGCGAGTAATCACAACGATGAAATAGCAAATATGGATCGCAAATGTTGCATGAAAGAGCAAATGTCGGAGAAAATACAATACGAAAGATGTAGGAAAAGATAGAGCAATAAGGCCTTTGCGCTCGTTTATCACAATAGCCCCTCCTCAAGTGTGATGTCAGTCGTACTCAGGAGAGCTAAGTCTTCTTGCTCGGGATTCCTTAATCATTTTCCTCATCTTCGTTTTTCTCTTCGGTTTCCACCCTTTCCTCTATTTGTTTGTGCTCTCCGTCCTGCCTCATAGGATGACGGCTTAAAAAATCCGCTCCTACGTTATGTTTTCCTTGGAGATAGTCCACTTGGAACGTGTAAGGTTGTAGAACAAGCGACCACCTCATCAGTCTAGCATTCAAATTCTTTGAATTGGCGAGGAAGGTCAGAGGTTCGTGATCACTCTGGATTGTAAATTTCCTTCCGTACAGGTATGCTTGAAATTTTTGTATTCCCCAGACGAGGGACAAACATTCCTTTTCGATTGTGGAATAGTTTTGTTCTGCTCGGTTTAACTTCCGACTCACATATGCGACCGGAAATAGATTTGGTGGGCTTCTGTCATCGGGCTGTAGTAATGTAGCACCGATTCCAATGTTACTGGCATCTGTGCGCAAGATGAATTTTCTATTTAAATCCGGAAGCCGTAAAATAGGTTTTTGGTGAGTTTCTCTTTTAAGAGTGCATATGCATGTTCACATTCTGCTGACCATGTCACTTTATCTGGGTTTCCTTTCTTGGTTAGCGATGTAAGCGGTGCACAGAGGCTATTAAAATCCTTTATATATCTCTGGTAGAATCCACAGAGAGATACAAATGACCGGACATCCCTTTTAGTGGACGGTCTCGGTGCATTTCTCAGCTTCTCAACGTTTTGAGTCTCGGGGAACATGGTCCCATGGGATATAGTATGTCCTAGGAACTCTAGCTGTTCACACCCAATTTGACATTTGGTTGGGCGGGCGGTTAGTCCCGCTTCTCTGAGTCTGTTAAACAGCAAGGATAGCGCTGATATATGTTCTTCAAACGATTCAGTAGCTACTAGGATATCATCCATAAAATTGCTGATGGCGGAATGATTCAAAGGATCCAATAACTTTCGCATCATCCTTGTGAAGACACTAGGAGCATTGTTCAGTCCAAATGGCATCACATTAAACTCGAAGTGTCCATCTGGAGTACTGAAGGCTAACAGGTTCCTCACCTCAGCTTTTACCGGTATTTGATAGTACCCTTTACTGAGGTCGATCTTTGAAAAATAGCGAGACCTGCTCAGCTTAGTAAATAGCTGGTTCTGGTCCGGTAACGGTTCTGGCTGGAACTGTGTTAACGCATTCAGCTGTCGGTAGTCGATGCACAGGCGGTGTTCTCCACTGGGTTTGCGTAACAGCACCACTCCCGCACTGTAAGGGGACTCCGACTTCGAAATTATGCCTTCCTTAAGTAAGTAATCAATTTCTTGCTTTAATGCCGTCGCCTTGGCATACGGAATCGGATAGGTTCTCATTCGGACGGGCGTAGGATCCGTGACTTCCATGTCAAACTCCATCAGGTTTGTCCGGCCCGGTTTGTCTGTCAGAGAGTCGGCGTGGTTTTCCATCAATCTCCTTACTTTTTCTTGCTGGGCTTCCGTTAGGGTGGAGCTTATTTTCACATCTAAATGTGATTCCTCCTGTATCACCGGGTACTCTACGGATGATAATGGCTCTTCTTCCATTTGCATAGCAATGGCCATAGTCATGAGGTGCGCTGGTTCGGCAGGGGCTCGCTCGTAAAACTTCTTAAGCAGATTTAAGTGGTAAATTTTCTGCTTTCCGTTCACGGCGATTTTATAGTTGGTGCGAGAAATCTTTTCCGCCACTTTGTAGGGTCCCCTCCAGCAAATCTGCAATTTATTACTGCTACTTGGCAGAAGAAGTAGCACCTTCTCTCCTACTGCTAGTTCTCGGTCCTTCGCATTGCGATTGTAATATTTGGCATGTTTCCGCCTAGCCTCCCGTACTTTCGCTGTGGCTAATTCCCAGCCAGTCTTCAGGCGTTGTTTCAAGTCTGTGACGTACTGGAAGGCTGATGTGACAGTGTCGTCTGCCTTGGCATCTGTCCATGTTCTTAGTAATGCTTCTAATGGACCTTTAATAGGTCTTCCGAAGAGTAATGTGGCCGGAGGAACTCCAGTTGACGCATGCGGTACTTCCCTATAAGCAAATAATGCGGCAGGAAGATACTGATCCCAAGTTTCTGGCTTCTCCTGTGCCAACTTCCGAAGAATAGAGGTGAGCGTCCCGTTAAACCGCTCTACTTGCCCGTTACTTTGGGGGTGATAGGGCGAAGTATGGATATGCCTAGTCTTGAATATTCTAAGCACCTCCTCTGTCAACTTGCCTCTAAATTGTGACCCGTTGTCTGTGAGAATTTCATGCGGGAAGCCCAATCTAGTAAAGATATTCAGTAAAGCGTCAGCTACATGCACTGAGTCGCATGCTGGCATGGCTATGGCTTCGCCCCACATGGAACAGGTGTCCACTAAGGTAAGGATATGGGAGTTCCTCTTCTTAGTTCTCAGCAGAGGTCCAATTATATCCACGGCCACTCTTTCAAATGGGGTGCCCAAGATTGGCATCTCCCCAAGGGTCGCGGGTGCCGTCCAGTGTTTTGGTGCAACTTTCTGGCACTGAGGACAAGACTTGACGAAACGTTCAATGTCGCCGGTGATCCCTGGCCAATAATAGTGGCAGGCGATCCTTTGAGTCGTGGCGCTCATTCCCATGTGTCCACTAAATGGGATAGAGTGGCCCATCTCAAGCACCTGGTTCCTATAGGTTGCAGGAACTACTAATTGGTTGTGTTCCTGTCCCTCATTTCCAGCTCGGCGATACATCAATCCATTTTTCATAAAGAAGTCTCCCTTGGTAGGTGGGTTGTGTGTCCTAGGTAATTTTTTAAAACAGGGCGCCAGTGAGGAATCTTCCCTTTGGGCCCTCTTCAATTCCTCGGGGAGGATATTGGTAGGAGGTTCCTGCTCTGCGTCTTTTCTTGACTGTCCTCTAGTCTGTACGGCCGCCATGACTAGTGGTTGAGTAGGTTCTCCAAGGAACACATATCTACATCCCAAGATTAAAGAGTAGATTGGTTCTTCCATGATAGCTGCACGAATCTCTCCTGTCACATAACGAGATTCCACTCTGATAAGTGCAATTGGCAGTGTCATGGGTGCAACATCCTTCGTCGGACCTTGGATGTCGACACTCTCTTCTGTTATTTGGTCAGGGGTGACAAGAGATGCCCTGACCACCGCATCGAAAGCAAGTCCTGTATCATAAAGGCACTCCACAGATTGTCCGTTTACGAGGACTGATTCGATGACGGGAGGATGAGAAACGTTTCCGGTCCTCTGCTCCTTCCGGGGTGACGATTTTGTCTGCAGACAGGCAGCATGTTGGGGAGGAGGTCTGCGCTTGCACTCATTAGTGTTGTGATTGTTCAAGCGACAGTACTTGCACCATTTATCTCCCTGTCTCTGGTGCGGCGCAGCATTTTTCTTGTTTTGCTCTTTGTAGTTATCTTGTTTTGCGTGCTGTTTATGCGAGATGTATGGTCCTTTGCTTTGTTGGTCTGGTTGGGAGCGAGCAGGTTGCTTTGGCGCCTGATCCGAAAACTTCTTTCTGGCTCCTTGAGACTCCATGAGAGCATTTTGGAATCGCTCTGCCAGTGTAAGAATATTTTCTAACCGGTCAGCGCCGTTTTCAGTGAGAAATCTACTCATTTCCACCGACATAGACTCTTTTAGTTGCTCTATCACAATCAGCTCTTTCAACCCGTCATAGTTCTCGGTAAAGTTTCCCAGTGTACACCACTTCACTAGGTAGTCTTCAATACGGGCTGCAAACTGTGAGAAAGTCTCTCCTGCATCCTTCCTAGAACCTCGAAATTTTTTCCGGTAAGCCTCTGAATGAAGATCGTACCTCACCAAGAGAGCTTTTTTCAATGCCTGGTAGTCATCTTGCTCTCCGGCTGGAAGTTTATTAAAAACTTCGTAGGCGGCTCCTCTTAGGCCCTGGGAAAGTTTCAGGTTCCACTTCCGTTCTTCAAGTCCAAACCCTGTTGCAAAGCGTTCGAAGCGGTTTAAAAAGGCGTCCATGGTATCGTTCCTTTCTGAAAAAGGTTCCAGCGGAAAGTTCATGGCATTGGGTGGTGCAGGTTGCAAAGTAGGCACACCATCTGAGCGGGGTGAGTACCCTCCATCCAAGTTGGAAGCTGCTGCACTTTTTGCCAGATCTATCTGATTGATCTGCCCCTGGATTTCCAGTTGCTTCATCTTAAGTGCATGCTCTGCTGCTGCTTTCTCTTTACGCTCCGCTGCTTCTGCTGCTTCTTTCCGCTCCGCTGCTTCTGCTGCGGCTTTCCGCTCCGCTGCTTCTGTTGCTTCTTTCCGCTCCGCTGCTTCTGCTGCGGCTTTCTCCTTCTCCATTGCAAGTTTCTGCACTTCTATCTCTCTTGCATGGAGTTTATCAGTCTCCTCACTCACAAATTTCATCAGATCTTTTCCACTTAACCCGTATTCACGCCCTGCCTCCATTAGACTAGTTCTAATTTTTGCGGCATCTGCCATGATATGCAGTATGGGTTCACGAAGGGAAAAATTGGCAGTGACCTCCAAGCAAATTGTTTTGACTCGCACGAGTAATTATCTCTTTAAAACCAGCTAGGTTTAAATTAATAATCAAGTTCAAATAGTTCTTTAAAAAAAATCACTCACTCAGCGTATTCTGAAAATTATATAACAGATTATCTCGAAGTTTTCTATGAAAAATTTGCTAAATATTTATGATAAAAATTTTCCCAGCAGTTACAGAAAAAGATTTTTTTTTTAAATCAGTTCCTTACAGTATCTTCTGTTCTCAAAAAGTGCTTACTCTGTCCGTTTGTCACTTAATTTAAAAAGTATCACTCGTGCTTTAGAGATATAAATTATCCCCCCTATGAAATAGACAAATTATAGTAAGAGTCAGTCTAGAAGGTAATCCCTCAAAATGCCAACAAATTTTGCAATTATCGCAACTGTATAGCAGGGATGAAAATGTGATTTATCACCCTTCTAAGTCCGGGTTCACTAATCCCAAGACGAGTCCCCAATTGTCGTGTGGTGACTCACTGGGGCAACTACTACAGTAGTTTTTGCCAGGAATAGTCTATGAGATATAGATATAAGGTCTCTAGAAATTGGCTCGTTAAGAAAGAATAAAGACCTATTCGAGATAAGGACAAGAAGACAGGAATGCGAATGCTTTCCACTAGACAGTGTTTTCTAATTAATTATGGAAAGAGTTCTGTTTCCCCACGACCTTAGCTTCTGCCCTTAGATCCCGTAAAGAAAAAGCCCCCAACCTCATCTGAGTAGAGAAAGGTTCCTATAGGCGAATATGTAACACCGACAGCACGAGTGATACATTAACAAACTCTTGATAATGATCAACCGATCGTTGGGTTTATTAATGAAATATCCACACATATAGGGTTAGTAATGGTTAGAACGTGATGATGGTGAAAGACGATTCACACAAAACACACAGATGAGATAATAAAATTACAGTTAATTAAGTAATAGTTAATTAAGAATGAACTGGTGTAAAGTGAAATGATGATGTGATATGATACGTGTTACCAAAATGGTGAGTACTCTACACAGTCCATGTGTCTCTAAATGCTTTTCCTAGATATGAGGATTCACATGTATGCATAAAATGTCCCAAGTTGTTATACGTTATGTCGAATGGGGTATCTCTAAGTTGAGGACGTTCTGATGAATACTGTTGTCGTACGGAGAACGCTGACGAGATATCTATGTATATTCCTTCACTGTTTGAGTATATCTCTGTAGTGTTGATCAACAGTTAATAGTTGTCATATGAACAAAAGGTCTGTTGTCTAATCTCCCGAGGGTACTGGTCAGACTGGATATCTTCACGAAATGTTAGTGATATGTAGACTCATAATCTTGCGTATGTAGTCGTGATTCATATACTTTCGAGTCTGCTTCATAAAATGCGCTTAAGAGTGTGTTGCACGTGGTATAAATATGCGATTCCTCTTTTGAGCTCTTTTGCTTGACTTCAGATAATAATGATCTTTCGAGTTATTTGAATTTATGATGACTCTGTATTGAACTTGTGATAACGATGTATTGAACTTGTGAGCAAGCAGTATATGGTGACGAAAAATGCTGCGTCCCTTATGACTTGTGGGTGAGACAATATTCCTTTTTAATTGAGGAATGAAAGATGTCCTATGGCGAATTCTGCTAGCCAAATGTCCGTTTTAATAACTTATTTCTGGTTAGACGTCAGACACGTTGCGTGTAGACTCAGACTTCTGATGAACTGAAGACACACAAAAGTCTTCGTGTAGTTTTCACATTTAACATCACTGGTTGACTTGCATTTAAACTATTGCTCATTATTCATCTCTCTCTCTCTGAGTTCAATTCTAATGATGTTAAATATCTTGTGCATGAGAGTGTGTGCGCATGGGAGACTGTGATGATGATAAAGGTGAAATATGAACTATTAATTACCTCCTATCATCCTATCATCTTCTAGGAAAATCTTCTGATTTTATTAATCAGTTATGCCAAGAATTATTTGAAACTTTATCTTTCGCACATTTTAGCTGTGAGGTTAAAATAAACAAAAATAAGAAAATGTATTAATAAGTATAAGATCTACTAACCTTCTTTTCCCTTCGCAAAATCCTTTAAGAACACAATTAATCACAGAACTGAATTATCATCCACTCTGAATAAACACGTGTATTAGGCTATGCGTTTTTGGGTTTAATCTCTTCCACACAAGGAAAAAAACTGGACTTCTCCACTCTAGTAGATTATGCGGTATTATATATTTCTGGAAGTCACCTGGCCAAGCTGGGCATCCAATGTGGTAAACCAACGCTTGTCTGAACCTCGGTGAGACGTTTTCCCCTGGCCAATCTGGGCGTCCAATGTGGTGTCACAGAAATTACCGCATGCCCATGTTTGATTCGGATGACCATATGTGTTTTTACCTGATTTATCACGATGCAATGTGGGCTTCAAACGATAATGTCGGGCATGTGGACTCAATCAACGGATTTTATTTCCCCCGATGAAAGAGCAAATGTGGTTCTCTAGATACCGGTTGCGAGTAATCACAACGATGAAATAGCAAATATGGATCGCAAATGTTGCATGAAAGAGCAAATGTCGGAGAAAATACAATACGAAAGATGTAGGAAAAGATAGAGCAATAAGGCCTTTGCGCTCGTTTATCACAATTCCAGTAATGTCCTTTCTATTCCTTTCTGTAGAATAATGGCTACACCTTCATTGTGCTGTCCATCCTCTCTTCCAGAGTAAAGTACTGTTTCTCCTGTTGCTGTTTTAACTTTTCCTGCCCCTCTCCATCTGCTCTCGCTTATCCCTAGAATGTGTAACCTATAGTTTCTCATTTCTGCCGTGACCTGTTTTAGTTTACCTGTCTCATTCATTGTCATGACATTCCAAAATCCTATTCTTGTATCATGTTTTGCGGTCAGGACGTCCGTTCTCGTGCCAGTAGCTTCCTTTCGGCTTTCACCACTGACAGGCATACGAGCCTCAGACTCCGGATGTCCGTCCCGCATCAAAGTTTGTTCATTCGTTGTTGTTTCCGTAACTTCGATTTTTTTACATAGACAGGAGTGTCAGCCCTATGCTAAAACCCCCAACCTGGAGAACCAGCTTGGTAGAACCTTCCAGGAGTAAAACTCCCGCTGGCATAGCTCTGGGGGTAATCAGGGTACGCAAGCCGCCATACCTCGACAAGGTATTGACACCGGTGATGGCAGACTTTTTACTGTCAGAGGTTACATTTAACCGTAACATGTTTGTCACATTATTTTTGGTCGTCCTCATTTCTTTGCTCTCTCTCTCTCTCTCCACTCCGTCAATATATCGATCTCATTCTTCATTGCACTAAAGGCACTCCGTAGACTTGTTTACGTTTCACACTGTGAATCGCACCCTTTCCAGGTTAATTGACCATCCCCGGAAAGGTTAAGTTTATTCGCCGAAAGATTTAATCAAGACTGTCAGGAATTCTGTGTACGTGGAGTGTTTTTTTGCGTTGTGTAACTCATTTCCGCCCCAGGCGGAGTTCAGGTGATAGAAGGTGTGGTATGCTTCTAAATACAATATCTAAATTAGAATATAACAGTATAATGCATTAAAGTCAAAGATAGGATAGTACAAAAAATTTCAGCGAGAATGCCTACGCCTTCAGTGTATTATTTGATAACGCTTGGGTCGAAACAAAAAGGGTGCCTAATTATTCAAATTCGTCCTTGAAAAAAACGCACCACTTTTTAAAAGTCAAAGGAAAAATTTACCTAAATACATTGTGGAAGGGGAGGGGCGGATAGATACACAACGCAAAACACGTCTCACATTGTTTATAAAACTAAAAAACTAACTCGCTGACCTTGCCCTAGGCGATTTTCAAATTACAACGCAAACGTTAGAAAATGTTCGGGAATTGGGTCATGCAGACAGCATTTATGACGTAATTGGTTTGAAAGTACTTGGAAAAGACATGAATATTTTGAATATTGTAGAAAAACAACTAACATAGAAAAAAGATAGAATTTTGAACCAAGCCACGTAGCCCCATAAAAATCATATATTCATGTACCTGAAGACTTGTTGACTAAGAATATGTAGTTAGTTATCTAAATAGTCCATTAGATAATCAAATATTGGTAATAATACATAGGAAATCGGAGATACTGTCAGGTCAAGTCATATCTGCTTAGATTGGATAGCATATTTTTTGGGGAAAAAAATTAGGTGACAGAAAGGTTAAGATAGTACGATGAAGGGGATTGGATGAATATTGAAGAAAGCCGTAATATTATTGGCTGACCTAATATACAGATCTCGTTGGTAGTGGAAACGCATAATGCTTTCAGATTTAAAAAAAAAATTCATTCAAAAAAAGAGATGCTGGGTCTCATTGGCCTAAGTCTTTTACTTTATCTAATTAGTCAGCTGCTCGCTGCCATTTTTCAAAAATCTTCAGAGGAGCAAGACGTGATGAACAGACTTGTGCTTTTTAGTAATAATACTACCATCTTAAAGCAGTCTGAACAGAGGTAGTGATGAAAGTGGATGAAAGTGTGCCATATTCTATTGCCTAATTCATCGTTCTTGTTTATATTTCCTTGTTATGTGGTAAGATTGAATTTTATTGACTTTTTAATTAAAAAGGGTTGTGTGGAAAAAGAAAAGGCCATGTAAAAGATGGTAATTAAATGGTTCCATGGCAGGCTTAGGAATAGCCTAGATGTTGATCCATCATATAAGGGACTATCTAAGAAGTTTAAAACTACAGGAATATATATATATGATGGTCATATAGGAACATTACACCTATCTTATTGCATGGAAAAGATTACTATAGGAATGACAGAGGCGTAGCATCCATTAGGGAAGAGAAAAGAAAACTGGTACCATTTGTTCCATCAAGCTAAAGTGAAGAAGCAGGGTTGTCAGAAAGAGCTGACCATGTTCTTTATTTTATTGAATGTAAGTTTACATGTAAATTAAGAGGAATTAGTTTGATGTTGCGACAGAATCATAACTTGCATCGACAGGGGTTCCTGCTGGCACTTGTCTGGTGCTGGTTCTCGATGATAGAGAAATTCAGCCCTAGTTCTAAGAATCTCTGGTACCTGCTGGTATTAACGAAGTGCAAGTCCAGTGGAGATTGATACGTTTGGCCAAACCAACTGAAACTGCTGTAATTCCAGGACCCAGATAAGTGAAATATCTGGCCTGGGACAACATATCACAAATAAAGACAATCTCCTATTTAGACACAAACTTTCCTCTAAAAGACTAACATAAAAGATTATATTGAAACAACAGAACATAGGGATGATGTAAATCCCCAACCCTCATCTCTGGGACCAGTAGTTAATTAGATTAATTATCAAAAACTTGAAACTTTGTACAATGTACTATGGACATATTGTCTGTTGTATGTAAATATTTTTATATATATTTGTAATTATATCTATCCATCTAATTTGATTTTAAATGAACAGAAGTCCTGACCAAAACAACTTCAGGCTCAGGACTAATAAAGTTAACAAAAGAATTTTAAATATACAAATTAATAGCTGGAGTTGGTTGAGTTTATCATAGTATTTGGTATATGTTTGTATATGTAGTGAGATTCTTTAACAACACTCTTACAATACCCTAGACACTTTATGTAGCTTTCAGTCACGCTAGTCAATAAAGAATAAAACTTAGAGTGAGATCTTAAATGTGGTAACAAAGAAGGTACTCTGTAATACAGTTGTTCATTGTTTACCTCAGAGACCTTCACAGTTGATCTCACTCAAGTACAAATATATGCACACCATTCTTCTTAACATCTGAACACACCACAGAAGGAATGACCACCAGTATTCGTGGTTCATCGTAACACCTATCGATACTTTGACTGAAAGGACAGAGGAAGACCAGATTGTCCGTCTGAAAAAAGAAGTCTGTGGTCAGCGAATGTAAGCGATAATCTGTCTGGTGAACAAATTCAAGTACATGAACATTGCCGTCTAGACTTCTGTAGTGATAATTATAGATAAACTCGTTTGGAGAGACATTATGGACAATGCAATATTTGAGGGATGAGCCTGCAGATGTGTTCACAAGTCTGCATAAGAGTAAACAAATATATAAATTAAAAAATAATATGGTATGAAATCAGTTTTACAAGTAAACGGTACACAGGAAACAATGGACGTTTTGGGTTCTACCCTTTGTCATCCACAGTTACGAACAGGTGACAAGGACAAGAATTACCTATAGGGTAAAACCTGGAACGTCCCTTGTTTCCTGTGTACCGTTTACTTGTAATACTGATTTCATACCATTTAATTTTTTAATTTTTTAATTTATATATATGTTTTTACCAGTTTTACAGCAGCATCATCAGTCACTGTCATAAGAGTAAACAGACGAGGCATGGCCATATATGGTTATGTTTCATTCTTTGAAATGATTTTCTTAGAATATCTTACGACAAGGGTGAGGGTAATAATTAAAACTACTACCCACGTCTATTCTTGCTCATGTATTGTATCAGACGAGAGAAGGAAATTTACATTCATTCTGACTGGAAGTTTTGTCGGAAACACAACGCGGACACGTGGACGAAATGGTACAACATAACCTATTAAATTGTAAGGCTAAAAAACCACTGCTTCTTAAAACGTCAAAGTAGAAGCTCCAGAGAGAGCTAGAAACGAGTAGGATTAAGAACTTGGATTAAAGAACCAGACAAACACGTATTGGAGTATCTTCGACAATTAGTCAGCAAGAAAGCTCCACCTTATCAATACGGAAAAAAGGATCTTAGGATCTATGAAACCAGTCATATGAGGGATTAAAAAAAATTACCCCAGACGCCCTGTTCGAGGCATGTAATCAAGTTGTCGTGTCCATTCAAACCATGCCCGGAGATTGCATTTCCCAAATTAGGGTGAATTGAAACATACTTCACCATTTGAATTTGACATGATTGTACTTACTAGTGGTTGTCACGGAATTTGGATTGATCTCTCGTCCACTTCGGCAGTATTTAGTTACGATTATGTGTGTACTAAATTACGTGCATTTTCTAGTGGTCAGCACATGTCCTTTCCCCACTTTCTCTCAGAAATTAGCCATTTTCTAATCAATTTTACACTCCCTTCGGTGTTAATTCGTCATTTTTTGCTTTAAGCTTCTCGGCTTTGCTAAGATTAGTCACAGGTAAAACCCCAGATGCGTCTGGTCAGTTTTTGCATAGTGAAAACCCAACATAGATGAAGAACCCAAGACGTGCCGGACAATACATATTATCCGTCTGCGGACATATTACTGACATTCACCTGGAAGACGGAATGAGGTAAAAACATCCGGATAGAAATATTACGAAGATATTACTTGAGATAAAAGTGAGAAGTTATGTGAAATCACTGATGATAATATTCGGAGGTTTCACGTCCATATTTGGGAGACGTGACTTTTTCTTTAACACTCCTATGAGGAAAGTTTTTGAATAAACTCATCCTGCTACACACATGTGTGAAATTATTGGCAGGTATTCGCAATGTAGGCATAACAACACTTCCGATTGGAGCCCTTCCAATTAGTAAACAACACGTGCCAGGAACGAAAGGGGGAATATAACTTGACACTCTGCAGTTTATTGCACTGTGAAAATTTGCCTCATCAAGAAATCAACCATACCTGCCAGAGTAAAGAATAGAATCAGAATTCCTTCATCGGACTGGACTTGTTTGAGCCTCTTGAGGACTTAAAAGCACAGGAAAATGCTACGATTTCTAGCAAGGAAAACTGGAATCTGAGGAATGAGTAATACGGAGTCAAAGTGGGAGCTTATTAAAAAGTAACAAAACCAGAACACGTGTAAGAGGCATCTTCAACAAATTGCCTTAGCTATTTCTCTGAGCCAGCAGTCTGTCGGTGAACTCAAAGATTTGGGGTGAGTTGTGCATTTAAAGTTCTATATATTTGCAATATTAACACATGAAATACTATGTACATATTGACACGGGAATATTAATATGTGAAAATGGCTAAGTGGATGTCCAAGTTATTGGAGGCTGGCAACCTCAGCATATAGAATGATGTTGTCATGAACCACCACTGCAAGGGCTGGTGACTGCTTTATACGAGTTTCTTATAGAGAACTAAAAGCAGAGGTAGTCCAAAGTTCCATATGGAGCAGGGGGGGAATGATGAGAGAATGATGTACATCCTTATTATATTATTAACATTTTCAACCAGTGTAAATGTAAATGTAAACATATTCACTATAAAAGTAAAGAAAGTTTTCAACCTTTTCAACCAATGTAAAGTTAAACATAAATCTATTCAACCTAAATGTAATGAATGTTTTTCCGCTCGATCGGACTAATATTAATTCTCAACGAGGGTAAACGTTCTGAGATAAATGGGATGGTGGAATGAAAAAAGGGGGCACATGAGTGTTTGTCCGAAAAAACGCAATACTCAAGAGGGTATTTGTTCTCTTCGTTTGTGACACTACTCGGTGGTACTAACTGAGGGTACTATCTCTGGAACAAGTGAGGGTATAAGTGGCCTGAAGTCGACGCTAGACACCATCATCAGACTGGTCTTAGAGACGCGGGACCAGCTTGGTAGTTACTCACTGACACTTCTTAGAACGTGCTACAACTTTCAAACTTGACCAGTGACGAGTATGATCCAGTCATCAATCTGCAAAGAACTAAACATCAGCTGAAGCAGAACAGACAAACTCATTGGCAGCAAAGTAAAGCCTGCCAAGTGAACTATCCGTTGTTTAACGCCATAACACCACCTACTGATGATAACTTTATCTATAAGGAATTATTCATTTTCATAACTATTAAAACATAATTGATTATTTTTTTAAAATTATATAAAGATAAATCTTAGTTGATTTAATCATTTTGAATGTACTACAACCGTATATCTCAGATAATTTCTGAAATACACTTAAACAGAGCTGAACAATAAGACGAATTTTGCAGAATTAAATCAGGTGGGGGCTTGAACAAGCTAACGAGTTATAAGAAAACCCTATCCTTCACAAACATTGACGGCAGATATTAGAGTTAACATTTGCTCAGCCTCATGCAACATTGTTCTCGCTTTTCTGAATATGTAGGTTAAACTCTCTTGAGGTATTAGCGTCATTATCCTTCTACCTATAACTCTGCCAAGGGTAATCTTGCGCGAAGGTTGACACTTTTGAAGACCTACATTAGTTACTCTTGAGTTTTGGCCACTGCTGGACCACTACTGCAGAGCTAAGGGGAGGCAGCCCGTGTCAGTGGTACAAAAGTCAAAACGAAACTGGCAACATCAGCATATGAAAATAGTATATTCAAAAACCACCACAGCAAGCGCTGTTGATTGATTCATGCTAGTTCTAAAAGGGAACTAACAGCAGAGGTAGCCGCAGACTCTGAAGGAAGCAGGGAGTGGATGATGATTACACCATCTTGTGCATAGTTCATATATTATCATTTTGTGATTTTATATGTAAACCTAAAAATGTTCATCATGGCACACGCCATTGCACTCGCCGCTGTCCAGTTACAATTCTTCCATTAAATTAACTAACAGAATGGTGATTTTTCATGTACGCAGAGGGAGATTTAAAAATTCAGAGAAAAGAATCGATGGACGGGACAGCGGGAAAGACGCCTGATTAATATCAGAAAACAAAGACTTAGCAGAGACATTTATTCTTTTTATTTCCTCTAAAGGTTATGGTACGTTTGTACGATACCAGTTGTGCTACTATTTTGTGATTCAAGAGCTAGGCTAATGATCGACGCTTCAAACCTACGTTCCATGGGTCGTGAAGATACCTGCCTTGGCCAGGAGAAGTTACCTCCTGAACTAATCTGAAGACGTGCCCTCGCCACAGAAGACGAATTGAAAGAACAGCTGCATCAGCAGCAGCGTTTTGGCAGCTAAGTCCCATTTTTAACAGGCCAAATACAGAAGAAAAATTAAGCTTCCTAAAGCCGACATTTTTTCCATGAAGACACTTACCTTTTACTAACGTAATAACTTATCTTGATTCTACTTTTGTAAAAATAATAATTGATTATTAAATATTTGTTATATGTTGTTTTACAAATTCATATTTGATTCAGTTATTACAGAGAGAAATGCACACGCATGAATCAGCATCTTTTATGTATATCTATATAGAGCTAATAAGTACAAATTTAATGTTAATTCAGATGAGGGTTTGAACTAGCTAAAGTATATACTGATTCTTCACAACTGCGGCACGCAAAGAAAAGTTAACATTGCTACCCATTTGATAATGACAGTAATGTTATTACAGAATGCTGATAATAAAGACAGATCAATGTTAATGAACGCCAACACTGATACCGCCGCTGTGTTTCCTTCAGTTGATAAAGTTAGTGTTAAAGATATTATGTGGTTCAGTGATATGTTAACGCTATTGTGTCGTTCAGCGACAAAGGCGTAAATGAGTTCTCCTTATATAGGCCACGCCCCCACAGGGCTATTTATAAATGTTATTACTGTCACTGCCTGGACTTTTCAAAGTGAGTGTGTATTGGTGCATTCGTTCGTCACAGCAACACACATAGAAGCCATGTAGCGTAGAACGACTGGTAACAGTTAATGAACAGTTTTATTAACGCTACACACACAGTCACGATGACACAGACGAAAATTACAGCATAAAGTACAAACATCAATCACAGCGCCTAGTGGCGCACCTCATAGAAATACACATCCACCATGTTCCTCAAAGAACTTCGTTCACCGCAGTTGTACATATGGCCTCAAAATACGGCCTCATACATATGGCCTAATCCCTCAAAGACTGCCTTCACCGCAGTTATAAATATGGCCTTATAAAGTCGATAAGTCTCCGACTCTTAAATGTCTTCTTCATAGAGCTCAATTACAAAATAATAGTGCACTCCTCATCGAACGTGCACAAGAGCTAAATCCCTCAAGGACTGCCTTCATAACAGCTTCATAATAGCTCCATTAATCTTCACACTGCAGTTATATCCAATACGGCATGTACAAAATCCTGGCCTTCATAATAGCTCCATTAATCTTCACACTGCAGTTATATCCAATACGGCCTGTACAAAATCCTGGCCTTCATGATAGCTCCATTAATCTTCACACTGCAGTTATATCCAATACGGCCTGTACAAAATCCTGGCCTTCATAATAGCTCCATTAATCTTCACACTGCAGTTGTATCCAATACGGCCTGTACAAAAACCTGGCCTTCATAATAGCTCCATTAATCTTCACACTGCAGTTATAAATGTTATAGTACATACCATCTTCAAATAATCTAACACATGGAAGAATATTCAATATAGGAAGAATATTCAAATACAGGCCTGTGCAGAAAAGTTTCCACCGAGACACACATTGTGAAAAACACTATACATCTTCACCGAACACTGGTCGGGAACACACACTTAGAAAAAACACCAGGGTTGACTTCACTCCGTCAACACCTAGAACCGACTGCTAGCGGTCACAAAAACTCCCGCCTAAACAGTCACGGGACTTCGCTGTTTAACGCAGCTCAGTCCCTTCACGGACTAGCCGTGTGAACTATTTACAGTTCTACAATACAGAACAGCACTCACGACGCTATCTGACTTCTGACTTATATCATATATTTGTTAACCCAATTCACCGTTAATCAAGTCTACAAGTAATGTAACCCTTAATTTACTCTGTCCAACCCGTATACAAAGGATCACCTCCCTTTTGACCTTAACACCATTCAGCTTTGTTCTTAACTTCTGAAATAACTTGTGAATACTCCCTTAAGGTAGAAGCATCTGTGGCCGTGTGACCTACCACCATCAGCATTTATTCATGCTGGAGGCTGGTTATAATGAGAATAAAACTATCATTAGTTATTATAGAAAAAGCAAGCAAGATTTTTAACAAATATAAAAATACCCCAGACAGCTAAGAGAAGGGTAGAGCAAGGTGACGCTAACTGTGTCAACTTTGGGTAAAAAGCCACATGACAAATCGGCGCAATGGGCATGGAAATGTAGTGACGTAAGTAGGGACAGCTACATCACGCTATGAGAACGTGATGTTTGACCAATAATTTATCAAATAGAATAAGCTTCCAACCAATGAAAACGTAGCCAGCACAAGGCACTACGAAATTGTCGGCAGGAAAATATTAAACCGGCAGTCTTGGAGAATTGAGCAGTGTTTAAGGACGCGTCAGTGACGGTCCTGCTCCCAAGTTGATGCATTCGTGCATATGTATTTGTACACATGGAAAGGTCATTTTGATACCTATTCAAGTAAGTAGTACCATCGCCCGACCATTTTATATTTCAGCGTATTTTCGTAAAATGAAAACATAATAATAGCAGAAGAGAAACAAAATGGAGGATACATATGATAAAACGAGGGAAGAGGATTTGAAACCGAGAATAGACAAAATGAAGAAAACTACTGAGAAAGAAAGCAAATATGAAATTATGATTATCCAGGAATTGCTAAAACTTGATGTTGGGAAAGAATATTATGAAGCATCTTAAATTTGAGGTGAAAAATGGAAAATATATTCTTCATGAAAGGAAAAATAACTAAGATTTGTTTGATGTACAGAATGCATAATTGTTGAACATTGTTTGACACTATTTGACCAGTTTTTGCTGTTAAATAAAATTCATTAGTAAAGGACAAGGCTGTTGAAAATTGATTGTCAGTTGGATAAAAGATGTACTGTGAAAGTTCACATTTCTCAACCACTAATTCTCTCCAACGCACAACATCTATAAAAGGAACGAACGAACCACATCACTCAGACAGAGTCTAAGAAATATTCATCTCTGGCGAGCTATAAGCCAGTACTAGATCACACTTAGACATGGACTAAATAAAAGGATAAGAAAGCTTCTATAAATAAAGTAATAACAAAATAGACATAGAGCAACTAAATGGTGCCAAGTGACCAGTCCTTTTACGGAGAGCGGACATCATAAAAGATCACTGTGAACCACTGACAAATGTAATCAATAGACATGGAACAGCCGACATAGCAACAGCAACTGCAACAACAATATATGCAAGGACAGGATCAGCAGCAAATGCAGCAACAATATATGCAGTCCAACCAATACAGCCGCAGTTTTAGCTCTGCCACCGCCAGGAAAATTTACAACAATCCTTCACCCGTGATTAAAATGAACCGATTTTATAACGATTGTTATACCACGAAGGACAACGTAACATAAGCGGACGTGAGAAGTTACACTGTTCCTTATCAGAGACACGTACGAGACTACAACAACAGATCCCAGTGCAATAATGTCAGAAGTATTGTTGATTTGGTGACGCACGAAAACCCACGTGAGACATGGAAGAGACGACAGTACACAACCCAGACCGTACCCAGTTCGAATCCCGGAAGAGTCCACTCATATCTACCACTGAGAAACCTACCACATTATCGCCGTAGGGGAACGAAGAGCACTCCACGTACACTATCGCCGATCAAGTATTACGGCAACAAAACAAGTCGCATGACCGCGGTTGACAGACACTGGAACACACTTAATAAAAGGGAACATAGAATGGCAGTAAGAAATTTCATTGCCGAGATAAAAGACAGAAAGATATGGGAATTTAACAACGTAGCATTAGAGAACTGACGACTGTGTCTCATAACGACAGAAATTGGATGGTGGGCACACATAGGTCACATAAAATCAGGGAAGAAAGATCACAGATACCAAGAAATAAATTTAGTGATTATGGATAGGACAAAGGAGAAAGCATTTCACAAGAAACAAAAAACAGCATGACAAATCAGCAAAACTTGAGACGTTCAAAATTGGTGAAAAGGTCTATTACAAGAAGTGTGTCAGACACAGGAAATTTGATAACCGCTGGATTGATGGTTACAAAGTCATTGAACAGACATCCCCCATTAATTACATCATATGGCATGAAGAGAAAGATATCACCACGAAGGCACACCACATCATCATCCCTCTATTTGCGGCATTGCCAAGAGTAATCTTGTGCGAAGGTACATACCTTTGAAGACCCACATTAGATACTCTAGGTTTTGGTCAGTGTTGGAACATCACTGCAGAGCAAGGATAGCCAACCCGTGACAAGGTTACATTTTACTGTCAGGGGCAACACGTTACTGCCAGAGGCTAGACTTAACCGTAACAGGTTACATTTTACTGTCAAGGCAACACGTAACTGTCAGAGGCTACACTTAACCGTAACAGGTTACATTTTACTGTCAGGGGCAACACGTTACTGCCAGAGGCTATACTTAACCGTAACAGGTTACATTTTACTGTCAAAGCAACACGTTACTGCCAGAGGCTATACTTAACCGTAACAGGTTACATTTTACTGTCAAGGCAACACGTTACTGCCAGAAGCTAGACTTAACCGTAACAGGTTACATTTTACTGTCAAGGCAACACGTAACTGTCAGAGGCTATACTTAACCGTAACAGGTTACATTTTACTGTCAGGGGCAACACGTTACTGCCAGAGGCTATACTTAACCGTAACAGGTTACATTTTACTGTCAAGGCAACACGTTACTGCCAGAGGCTAGACTTAACCGTAACAGGTTACATTTTACTGTCAGGGGCTACACGTTACTATGAGAGGTTAAATGTGACGGACGCTATAACAATAATAATAATAATAGCCCCTTCAGTCATAACTGACTATGGGAATGCGCCCCTGAGGTGACAGCCCTCAGCTGCTTATTTTCCTGGTGCTCCTTTCGACGTTTTCTCCCCTCCTCTGCTTGTCGTGTAAGCCTCTCTTCGCCCAATCTGAGGTGGCGCCGTAAATAGCATCGCCACTTAGTGCGATCGGCAGCTTCATCCTCCCATGTTGCTGGATCCATGTCCAGTGCCCTCATATCTCTCTTGCACACATCTTTGAACCTCAGACGTGGTCGCCCAACTGTTCTCTTTCCATCTGCTAATTGTCCGTAGAAGATATCTTTTGGGATGCGACCATCTTCCATGCGGCGAACATGGCCAAGCCAGCGAAGTCTGCGCTATCTAAGCAGTGTATACATACTGTGAAGGCCATCACGTGACAACACCTCGACATTTGTCACTTTATCTTTCCACGAGATGCCGAGGATGCGGCGTAGACACCGTAAATGGAAGGTATTGAGCCTTCTTTCTTGCTTAGCATAGGTCGTCCAGGTCTCGCTGCCATATAGGAGTGTGCTGGTGACGCAGGCATTATAAACCGCAGCTTTGACGGACGCTATATGTACATTTATTTATCGTCATCTCCAGTCCTTATTTTGTTCGGTGTCTCTTGAAGGCAATGTTGACTAAGGCATGGGTTTGTGTTCTCTGCCATAAGTTTTGGTGTTCACATCCTGTTTTATCATCTTATTCCATTAATTTACTGCAAGCAGCTGTTGATGAAAAGTTTTTGCATTAATAATTCCAAGTTCTACATAACAACATTTTAAAAGTAGTTTAAAGAACATTCGTATTGATTAAACGTTGCACGTGTTGATTATTACTAAGAAATCTGAAGGTTGTTCTGGGCGCCTTGCCTGGCAGTTGTAGAGAACAATGCCATATTCTCGTCCTCCCTCTCGTCTGCTTAGATAACTTCCTCAAAACGTAGATTTCTGAAAATTTTTGTTTTTCTTCCCGTATATATTGACAACAATGTTTCGATTCCGTATTATGACATTTTTGATCTTACGTGCGTCTGCTTATATTCTTTCCCACTAGCAACTGCTCGTTATAGGATATTGAAAAAAGTTTTGAAAGAAGACAAAGTATCACATGATTAGCACAATCTAATAGTTCGTCCTAGAAAGCTATTCTTTTCCAAGAAAGCTGAACAAAATCAAGGTTAACTTTGTGACCTTTGTATAAATTGTTATAAACTGGAGTGCGTAGAGTGGCAACGGCGATATTGACTTTTGGCTGGCAATCTAAACAACAGAACTGTTCCAAAGTCCAAAGTCAATTATTGATTTTTGTAGGTGTATAAAGGAAGGAAAACCAAAAATACCAGACGTCGTCTGTTATCTGAGCTAGAAAAAGAACTATAGCTTCTAAACAGGTGCAAGTGGTAAGTGTTTGTTATCAGGTTTTTATTAGGGCAATTTATTTTGTCCAATTCTTCATTTTCACAACTTGTCACAACCTTTAACACGGTTGTCGCTATTATTTTACTACAAATATGACAATTACCATTTTAGTAATGGTTATGAACATCATTATTATTATCTTCTAGTTCTTTGTGGTGCTTGTTATTTAACAAAGTCATTATATATCTTTCTGTCCTGTGTCATTCACTCATGATCTTCTTTATCCCATTCAGCAATCTATAACCAGTTTCTTTCTCCATGTGTCTTTCATGTAACTTCGGTTTCCTTTCAATTACCATGGCTGTGCCACAGAAGGGACAGTCTTGCATTATTATCAGCATGTTTCCTTGGTGTGAATTCCATTCAACGCCAGCGTTTCTTCTCACCTCTTGTTCTATTGGGGCTTATATGCTTATTGTCAGCTCTATACTGACGATCTTGTCACATCCCTTTAATTCTTCAATTCTACGCAAAGGCTTATCTATGAAAATCTCAATGTAATATTCCTCTGCTAGAAGTGTACCAGCAAGGACCCCGTCAAATACTATTTTTTTAACAGCAATGGTTCTCAACCTTTTTCTCGCTCATTACCCCCTTCTACGCCTCTCATAATCGATGTTAGCTGGAAGGGAAGGTGCTCTACCATCTTACTGTGGCCCCCTAGAAATATGGCATGGCACACGTTAACAATCACTGATAATGAGGAGACAATTTGCAAATACAGCTAACTGCATATATTAGAAGGGAGCAATACATATTGTTTGGCGGGGCCAAATCTGTGTCACAGACAGGGGGTGTAATGTGTCGGTGCTGTAGGTAGTGGGGTTTCCTTTAAATGGATCACCTACTCCACCCTCGTTTGCTTCACCCTTGGCCTTGTGATTACTTTTCATGAAAAGACCATCCACTGTGGTGTCCGCCTCTTAGTCTAGCATAACCTTTCAAACCCAAAGACCGTTGTGCACAGTGAAGAGCCACACCCTCCTCGAGGTGGTACTAGTCACTGGGGTCTGAATCCCTAAGCCGAACACAACGGATATAGAGAAGCAAACCTCGACAATAAACCTGGTGCACTAACACCATACACACACGTCCGTAGTTGGAAGGGAGCCAGAGCTATTCTGAACAGACGGGAGGGGGGGGGGGGAACTAGTAGGCACTGCTCTCTGATAAATTGAATCCATCGCTAAGGCACAAATTCTCAGGACCTGAAGATTCTTTGGCCATGGTCACACGCCTAGACTCCAAGAGAACTCGGCATAATCAGCAGGCGACTTGGTGGCGGGGAATGAGCAGTGTGAACCCTACCTTAGCTACATATCTCAGAGAGATGCAGAAACACTCCTCTTACCCTCCCACGTGCTAAAACAGGACATATTTGGCTTCTTTCTGGGATGTACAGGAAACCCACAGGCACGCCAGCATTACAACCAAGGAGATGCATATCATTTCATCATGCTCTCACGCGAATCCAAGAGATAGTCTAATAGTCTAGTAGCCTACCCAGGACCCTAAATCTGATCAAATTGGTCCAGCAACACAATTCCTCCTGTGGTGCGGCATGTTGAGAACCCATCAATGTACACGAAGCTTCAGGGAATCACCTGAGCACCAGACTTAATACTGGCTATTCACTGGCTGAATGCATGTAAGAGAATTATACAATGGGAAGATGGCAGGTGATGGATGCTGGGATGCGGCTCTTTGCAGGACGTGAGGATTCCTTGGGAGAGCCCAGAACCAGAAAAAAGCCTCGTGTAAGCTCTGCGTATCTGAAGAGCCCCCCCTCCCCCCCGTACCCCTCGATGGCGGGGAATGCACAGTATGCCACCTCACCTATCCACTAACTGCTAACTTAAAACAGATGGGGGGTCTCTTTGTGCATGCCAGGCCAGGAAAAAATGCCCGGGAAAGTGACTGGGGCTCAGAACTCCAAACTCAAGATGTTGCGGAAAAGCCACAGGAAAGACCTAGGTCTGTTTTAAAGATAATGATAGGTGAAACCATATTTTAACCTCTACACCTCACGGTAGAAGGGGAACGACTAAGTAAGTAAAACCATATTTTCACCATATGAGCTCGGATGTCGCCTCGGTAAACAAGGTCCGCGCAGAGCAGTGACACCACAGGCTGCTTGTGAAAAGTCTACTACTGGGAACATAAACATATTACAAATCAACAATGCAGGCATACAAAACAAGAAAGACGAACTGCTTAACACATTAAATGACAACAAGATCCATATTGCAATACTCCAGGAAATCATTTCACCCAGAAAAACCTTTAACATACCTGGATACACCCAGTATTGCTGCACATGCAATAATTGCCAAGGACCTATGACACTCATAAGAAATGACATTCAAGCAGATGTACGAAACATCCCCAGCAGTGGTGACATAGACATGCAGCAAGTTCACTGCTGGTTCAGGGAAAACAAATACACCATCTATAATGTTTACTGCCCCCAGCATCTACAGGAAACATCGATATCCAGCACACCACATATCACAGAACTATAATAGCTGGAGACTTCAACACCCATTCGCCATCATGGGGATATAAAACATACAACAAAAGTGGTAGGGAAGTAGAAGAAATCTGCACCACGTCCAACCTGATCCTACAACAGAACACAAGGTCTGATCCCACTCTTTTGCACCGAGCTTCAGGCACAGCCAGCGGACTTGATCTTACCATGGTATCGGCTGACATTGCAGACACTTGCACTTACACAATCGTGGAAATTATTAGAAGTGACCACAGACCAATACTAATTACTATAGACACACATAACAAATCAATACAAAAGAGAAAGACCTACTAGAATTACAAAAAGGGTAACAGGACAACAAATGCAACACTTCAGATAGCAGACTCAGCAGCATTGACATATTAGATACAGTAGAGTATACATACAACATTATCACAAACAATTGAAATAACGAACATAGCAATACCAAAAAGCAGCCACAAACGTTTCAGCCATTTCTTGACTCCAGATCTAGAAAATATTGTTAAAGAGCGCAGACAAGCCAGAAGAAAATTGGAAAAAGAACCCATCAGAGCCAACAAAATAATTTATAACAAACTTGCAGCGCAGGTAAGATATCAAATTACGAAAGCAAAGAAAGAAGCGTGGACAAAAACATGTGAACATCTGGACTAAAAGAATGAAGGGAACGAAGCGTGTAAGCTCCTTCACTATCTTGATGGAAAAGGAAAGAAGAGCAACCCCAAACCACTAAGAACTGGGGGAAACATCTTAATAAACAATAAGAAAAAGGCAGAAAAGTTTAACAAATATTATGCTAAAGTTAGCAAAATAAATCACAGAAAACAACTAGATAAAACAATTAAGAACATAACAAAAACAGGCTAAAGCATTGCAGTATTTGAAACTGAGTACACCATCCATGAAATGAATAGCGCACTACACAATTTAAAGACCAAGAAATCTCCAGGACTAGACACAATTACTAATGAAATGATATTAAACCTATGTGAAGTTGCAAAGTTAGTACTCCTAAACTTCATTAACAGAACATGGAAAGAAAGCACACTCCATAAAGCTTGGCTGACTGCAAATGACCAATTCTACAAAAAAAAAAAAAAAGACAAGCCAGCTGAAGAATCTGGAAACTACAGATCAGTCTCACTGACCTCAGCAATTGGAAAACTTGCAAAGATGGTTAATCGCAGGCTCTACTGGTGGCTGGAAAGTAATAAAGTCATTAATGATAATCAGGCAGGCTTCAGACAAGTTTGCAGAACAGACGACAAACTCTTTCATTTTGATCAAAAAACCTTAAATGCATTCCAAGAGGGAAAGCACCCAACAGTTTTATTCATCGATCTGCAGCAAGCATACGACACGATTTGGAGACAGGGGCTCTTCGCCAAAATGACAAAAATGGGCATACATGGGACAATGTATCTATGGATTAAAGTCTTCCTAAGTAACAGAAAAATACGGTAGAAGGCACTAAGTCATCCCAGAAACCACTAGAGGAGGGATTGCCACAAGGGTCAGCACTAAGTTGCATCTTTTTCCTTATCTTCATAAATGACCTTCCTCCCTTCTTGAAGGTATCACAAACACTGTATGCAGATGATCTGCTCATTTGAACAGTTGAAAAATACATAAAAACTGTCGCAAGCAAACCTAAACAGAGTCATAGCCATAATAACTGTGTATTGCAGGCTCTGGAAGCTAAAATAAATACCTGGACAACTGAATACACAATTTTCACCAGGGGCACATAGGAAAGCAAGAAGATGTACCAACTAAAACTCGAGGGACAACTACTGTCCAGAGAAGAAAATCCAGCTTACATAGGAGTGGAACTTGACAGAAAGCTACTCCTCAATACCTTCATGCACAAAATGAAAGATAAGGCTATTAGACCCCTGAACCCAATTAAATATCTTGCAAGCAAGAGCTAGGGAGTAGAAAAAGAAAATCTCGGACAGCTGTACCTGGGATATGTCCGATCAGTCATCAACCTATTGCTGTAGTCTGCAATGAGCAAAACCACTCAAGCAGAGTTGGACAAAACCAAGCTCTACGGTTCATATATGGGGGAATGAGAACCACACATGCTTGTGAAATAGATGCAAACGTAGAACCTATGGACCTAAGAAGTAAACGTGCTGATCTGGAAGCTACAGAGCGCTATAGAGGAATGAGAAAAGACCACCCAAAAAGACAACTGGTTAAAATCTGGAAGTCAATTAACAGACTAAAATAAAATCATCACTACAAGTAGCAACAACTATAGCAGAACGACACTCCCTCCCACAGACACGAGAAATAATTGAACAATACCCAGTCATTTATCCCTGTTCTAAATATAGAAACAACACTAACAAGAGACACGTACCCAGCAATACTTAAAACAGCTACTTTAGAAGCTATGACAGCTACCCTTACAATGCAATACATGCATTCACAGATAGCTCAGCATTCAAGGCCACCATAAATGCTGGGTGTAGCGAAAGGTTTTCCTAGTATGATAGTAGTGGTAGAGGAGAAGTAGAATCTTTCTCCAGAAAGGGTGAAGTTCCAGTGCCCGAGAAGTACACTGGTATCACAAGTGAGTTACAGCTGTGAATACTCTGAGCTGGACAATAGATTTAGGCTTCAGAAGTATAAGTTGCTACTTTCGCTATAGTAACCCTATGTGATAATATAATTAAATTAGAACAAGTAACTCAAGATTTAACAGTTAAAAATTTAACAAGTCAAATGAGTACAATTATCCAATTTATTATGTACATCTATATATTCTTGTAATGATAAATGGGTGTTGGAAGATGGTAAAATGTATGATTATTTACAGTTACAAATTAAAATAACTAATAGAAAAAGTCTTGGATTTATCTTCCACTGAATTTACATAAAAGTTTGTCACAGTATCTCTTTGATATCTCTTGCTATCTAGTTTTCATCATTAGAAAGTCGTGTTAGAACTGCTCACAGGATTTGTTGGATGGATACATATAAACTTATCCTATGTATTAGCCACGTCTGCTCGAGGTTCCTCCGACACACTGGAGTACGGAAGACTTTCCTTCAGCCCGCCCTATAACTACGGGGGACTAAGGTGTTGAAGTTTGGCTTCAGTGAGCTGGATCAACTTCTTCAAGTCTTTAGTTTCTCGATCAGGAATGATCATAAACATTGATCATAAAAACCTGGAACAAGAAGTAATAGGTGGCCATGTTGTTCCAACAATCTCACCACCCACTGCTGTTCATGATGCAACCATGTCTTCAGTGTTTGTATATAAATGAATGAATCATGGTAGTATGTTACAGAGATAGCATGATAAGATAATGTATACTGTGCAGAATTAACAAAATACATGAATAAATCAGATGTTATGATACATGGGTACGATATAACCTTTGCCTTCCACTCATGGATGCCAAGTCACTTATGTACTTGCTGGTATGTCGTAAGCTTCCAGGCAAGAACTAGCCATGATATATGTGGCTAACCAATTAATGGTTATGCTTCCTGACAATGCCGGTGAAGGTTATCTCTGGTTAACGTCATTCCCTTTTTTATTATATCTGCTACAATCAATCAGAAATAAAATCTGAAATAAAATGATATTAGTAATACATATATTTTTAATAAACTTACATACCCTCTTAGGATTAATAAGCTCACGGTGAGACTGTATTGGCTTAATTTAATCTGCCCTGCCTGCAGCGTGAAAATAGAACTTTTCTTGCAGAGGCTGTCCTCCAGTTTCTCACTCTGGCTTCTGGATTTGGTGTGTGTGATTTTCATCGCGTCCCTCTGTCCTTATATTTCAGTCTCTCGCGCGTACGAGAAAGCACCTCTAAAATTCCCCAAAAGATTTTAGTTTCATCTCCTGATTTGAGGCAATTTGAGCAATCTGTGTTTTTCCGGTACTTGTTTTTCTCTTCTGTCACTCACACACTTATCTCCTTCCTTCCTTCCTATATATCATTTCCTTTTCCCCATATGGGGCTTTCATTACATATAAGTTTTATACAAATCCGTTGAGGCTTGTTAGTGTAATAAATTTTTAAAGATTATTAGCTAACTTTTAGCCGATGTGATGAAGGTGAAAAATATTAATTATCTTTAAAACTATTTATATTTGAATAATATCCTTTTGGATATAATTCCTAGCCTATCTCCTTTGTTGAGTTATATTTATTTAATATTATTCCAACCATGCGTTCTCCTGTAGTGAATAATTTAATTTCCAGTAAATGCAAACTTTTAAAGTCGGCCATACATTCCTATATAGCTATTTCCTCATTCTTCAGTAATACTGTATGGCTTTTAACCGTAAGTCACATTTCCGGTGTCTACCAACTTCAAAGAAAGACCGCCGCGCTGACCTTGCGCTGTGTGTGTGGGTGTCGTGTGGGCGTGTCGCGCTATACAACCAAGCAAGTGTTTACCAAATCTCGCTACAGAGCCCTCTTCTTTAAAACAGTGCCTGCACGGTTAACTTTTTGGTAACACATGCTGCAGTTCCTCCTTAATTTTCTGTTTCTCTATATCTCCTTTGATAGGATGCCTACTTAAAAAATCGGGTCCAAGATTGTCCCGTCCTGGTATGTATCTCACATTGAACGAATATGGAGATAACAGTAAACTCCACCTTAAAAGTCGTGAATTTAATTTTTTAGACACTGCTAAAAACATCAAAGGCTGGTGATCACTTTCCACAATGAAGTGTTTCCCGTAAAGAAAAGGGGCGAATTTGTTGATCGACCAGACCAAAGCGAGGCATTCACGTTCAACGGTAGAATAATTTCTCTCAGCTGTATTTAACTTTCTACTGGCAAAAGCTACTGGTAATAGCATATGTGGCGGTGTGTCTGCCCGCTGTAGTAATGTTGCTCCGATGCCTACATTGCTAGCATCCGTTCTTAGTACGAATTCTTGTGTGAGATCGGGAAGGGCAAGGATAGGTTTATTTGTCAGCTTATTTTTCAACTCTGTATAAGCCTGTTCACACTCCGCAGTCCATTGTATTTTATCCGGCTGACCTTTTTTGGTTAAGTCGGTTAATGGCGCGCACAATGAGTTAAAATGGGGTATATATTTCTGATAAAACCCGCACAGTGACACAAAGGATCTTACATCCTTCTTAGTTTGTGGTCTTGGTGCTTTTCTCATTTTCTCTACATTCTTTGGGTCCGGAGACATTTGCCCTGTAGAGATAGTGTGACCTAAAAATTCCAATGTCTCACAACCAATATGACACTTAGTTGGACGTGCTGTCAATCCCGTTTCTCTTAGTCTATCCAACAACATGGAGAGTGCTACTATGTGTTCCTCGAATGTAGTGGTAGCAATCAGAATATCATCCATGAAGTTGGTGATATGAGGATTTTGTAATGGTTCCAACAATTTCCTCATCATTCTGGTGAAGATACTTGGAGCATTCTTTAAACCAAATGGGAGTACATTGAACTCGTAATGTCCATCCGGTGTACTAAAGGCTAACAGTTTCCTAACTTCTGGTTTCACTGGTATTTGGTAGTATCCCTTGCTTAGATCTACTTTTGAAAAATACCGAGCCTTACTCAATGTAGCAAACAACTGATTGGTGTCAGGTAATGGGTCTACCTGAGATTCAGTGATAGCATTTAGTTTCCTATAATCAATGCATAACCTGTGTTCACCACTAGGCTTCCTTAATAGCACCACACTTGAGCTGTAGGGAGATTCAGACTTTGAAATAATTTTCTCTTTTAAGAGATAATCAATCTCATCCTTGAGTGCCTGTCCTTTAGCATAAGGTATAGGGTATGTCCGCATACAAACTGGTGTAGGGTCAGTAATCGTCATGTCATACTCTAACAGATTAGTACACCCCGGCTTATCTGTGAGTACATCAGCATGGATTTCTAACACCTCCTGAACCTTTTTCCTCTGCTCAAGAGTTAAATGTTCACTCACATTAACCTGAGCATAGCTTTCCGTAGTTGATAGGGGGTATTCCATGGAGGAAATTGGTTCATCCTGCATTTCTGTTGCAATGGCCAGGGTCATGATATGGGCAACTTCTGATGCTTCCCTGTCATAATACTTTTTAAGAAGGTTGACATGATACACCTTCTCCTTTCCTTTCTTGTCAATCTTATAGTTGGTCCGGGAAAGTTTTTCCAATATGACGTAGGGTCCCTGCCATCCAATTTGCAATTTATTATTGCTGCTGGGCAACAGTAACAGAACCTTTTCTCCCACCTCAAGTTCCCTATCTTTTGCTGTTTTATTGTAGTAAGCAGCCTGCTTCCTCCTGGCCTGTCTCAAGTTATCATTTGCCAGTTTCCAACTTGTTTTCAATCGAGATGTCAACTCGTTGACGTATTGGTATGAAGAAGTCACGGTTTCTTCTGCTTTTTCATCAGTCCATGTCCGCAACAATGCTTCCAGTGGACCTTTGATTGGTCGTCCAAACAACAATGTAGCTGGAGCCAATCCTGTGGAGTTATGTGGGACTTCCCTATAGGCAAATAGTGCTGAGGGTAAGTATGTGTCCCAAGTTTCAGGTTTCTCACTAGCCAACTTTCTAAGGATTGAAATGAGCGTGCCATTGAACCGCTCTACTTGACCATTCCCTTGGGCGTGGTACGGGCTACAGTGATAATGTCTAGCTTGAAATAACCTGAATACTTCTTGTGTTAGCTTTCCCCTAAACTGAGAACCATTGTCAGTCAATATTTGATGTGGGAAACCTAATCGGGTGAATATTGTTAACAGTGCCTCTGCCACATGTTTCGAATCTATCGATGACATTGCTACTGCCTCTCCCCACATAGAGCAAGTATCGACCAAGGTTAAGATATATGCATTTCTCTTCTTGGTCCTACTGAGGGGTCCAACAATATCCACGGCAACACGTTCGAAGGGCGTTCCCATGATGGGCATTTCTCCCAGTGTTGCTGGTGCAGTCCTATGTTTAGGAGCTACTCTTTGGCATTCTGGACAGGATCTCACATACCTCTTTATGTCCTCTGTGATCCCTGGCCAAAAGTAGTGACAGGCTATCCGTTGTCCAGTGGCCCCTATTCCCATATGTCCACTGAAGGGTATAGCATGTCCTAGCTTCATAACCTGCTCCCTGTATGATTTTGGCACTACAAGCTGTCCATGTCCTTTTGGTCCTGTTCCAGCTTTTCTATATAGTAGGCCATTTTTCATATATAAGTCTCCTTTCTCTGGAGGGTTATGGCTTTTAGGTAATTTGCCAAAGCAAGGCTTCAATGTACTGTCAGCAGTTTGAGCCTTTCTCATCTCTTCTGGATGAGTATTGATGATAGTGTCCTCCTCTTTCTTAGAGCTTGCCCTGGTCTGGACTGTTGCCATCACTATGGGTCTTATAGGTTCTCCTAGAAAGACATATCTACATCCCAGTATTAATGGGTAGATAGGGTTGTCCATCACTGCTGCTTTGATCTCTCCTTCCACATAGCGAGATCTTATGTTGATTCGGGCTATGGGCAGTGTCATGGTTCCTGCTCCCTTGACTGGTCCTCTGATTTCCACTGTTTCTGTGGTTATCTGTTCCGGACTCACCAGAGAAGAGCACACTACTGAGTCAAAGTCCAAGCCTGTATCATATAAGCACAGTACTTGGGTGCCATTCAAGGTCACTTCCTCACAGACAGGGGGATGATGGAGGTCATTCTGACTATCTGCCAGGTCCTTCCTTCCCTTGTTCTCTGTTGTAAGGCATGCAGCGTGATGAGGAGGGTTTTTCCGTCTGCATTCCGCAGTATTGTGGTTACTCATTTGGCAAGATTTACACCACTTTCCTTCCTTTCTTGGAGGTTTCTTTTCTGATCCTAGAGGGTTTTTGTCTTTATAATCAGTTCTGTGTTTGTTCTTGTTGGAATTGTCCCTGTGTTCATAGTTGGTAAAGTTTTGTGAAGGTTTGAAGTTCTCACCCTGCTTCTTCTTATTTCCTGATACTTCTGACTGAGCTGCTTGATATCTTTCAGCCATGGTTAAAATATCTTCCAATCTCTCAGCTCCTTGCTCCATAAGAAATTTTCTCATTTCTTGAGGCATGGATTCTCTCAGTTGTTCCATCATGACCATTTCTTTTATATCTTGACATTTTCCTAAGCTAATCCATTTTGTCAGATAAGTTTCCAATCTGGCAGAAAACTGGTGATAGTTTTCTCCTGGAAGTAGCTTAGCAGTTCGGAATCTCTTTCTATAAGATTCAGAATTCTTTTCGTACCTGACCAGTAAAGCTTGTTTTAAGATTTCATAATCTTCCTGGTCTTCTTTTGAGAGTTTTAAATAAACATCGTATGAAACTCCCCTCAACCCCTGAGATAGCTTAAGGCTCCATTTTTCCTTTTCCAATCCATAGGTAGAGGCCAGTCTCTCATATCTATCCAGGTACGACTCAATGGCGTCCTCTTTTTCAATAAATGGATCCAGGTGGAAACTCATGGCTCCATTTGCCGCGCTATGGTTGGAGCTACTCTCAGAGTGAGGTGAGCTAGCACCATGATTGCTAGCTGCTCCCTGGAGTTCAAGTTCCTTTAAACTTAACTCATGAGCTCTTTGTAACCTTCTTTCTTCAGCTTCCAAAATTAGTCTCTTTTCTTCTCTTTCCAGTCTTTTGGCTTCTCTCTCTGCCTCTAATTTCTTATCCTCTGCTTCCATTCTTTTGGCTTCTCTCTCTGCTTCAGCTCTTTT
This sequence comes from Oreohelix idahoensis, assembly GCA_024509875.1. Classification (NCBI taxonomy): domain Eukaryota; kingdom Metazoa; phylum Mollusca; class Gastropoda; order Stylommatophora; family Oreohelicidae; genus Oreohelix; species Oreohelix idahoensis. The sequence continues at coordinate 647,336 of JAMPIV010018249.1, read as the reverse complement.
GGCTTCTCTCTCTGCTTCAGCTTCCATTCTTTTAGTCTCTCTTTCAGCTTCAGCTTCCAGTCTTTTAGTCTCTCTATCTAAATATTTATCCACTTCAGTTGTGATATGTCGAATTAGAGCATCTCCTGTCATACCCAAGTCTTTTCCTTCCTGCATAATCGCAGCTCTAAACTTCACCAATTCAGCCATGATGCTTACTTACCAGAGGGTATATTATTTTATCTTCACTAACCAACAAACTTAATTAAAATCAATTAATTACTTTGAACAAGACAAATCCTGAAAACCCTGTGAGCGTTTCCTATTTACGTCGTACTCAATGGTACTACTATTTCAAAAAAATTTCTAAGTTTTAGAATTTTTTCAAAAAAATAAATAAATTTATTTTTACAAACTATTTGTGGCTCAAGATAGAAGAATACATAGATAGTGGCTCAGGATACAAAATAATATCCCGCGAAAGAGCCCCCAATGTAGCGAAAGGTTTTCCTAGTATGATAGTAGTGGTAGAGGAGAAGTAGAATCTTTCTCCAGAAAGGGTGAAGTTCCAGTGCCCGAGAAGTACACTGGTATCACAAGTGAGTTACAGCTGTGAATACTCTGAGCTGGACAATAGATTTAGGCTTCAGAAGTATAAGTTGCTACTTTCGCTATAGTAACCCTATGTGATAATATAATTAAATTAGAACAAGTAACTCAAGATTTAACAGTTAAAAATTTAACAAGTCAAATGAGTACAATTATCCAATTTATTATGTACATCTATATATTCTTGTAATGATAAATGGGTGTTGGAAGATGGTAAAATGTATGATTATTTACAGTTACAAATTAAAATAACTAATAGAAAAAGTCTTGGATTTATCTTCCACTGAATTTACATAAAAGTTTGTCACAGTATCTCTTTGATATCTCTTGCTATCTAGTTTTCATCATTAGAAAGTCGTGTTAGAACTGCTCACAGGATTTGTTGGATGGATACATATAAACTTATCCTATGTATTAGCCACGTCTGCTCGAGGTTCCTCCGACACACTGGAGTACGGAAGACTTTCCTTCAGCCCGCCCTATAACTACGGGGGACTAAGGTGTTGAAGTTTGGTTGACCTCTAGGCTTCAGTGAGCTGGATCAACTTCAAGTCTTTAGTTTCTCGATCAGGAATGATCATAAACATTGATCATAAAAACCTGGAACAAGAAGTAATAGGTGGCCATGTTGTTCCAACAATCTCACCACCCACTGCTGTTCATGATGCGACCATGTCTTCAGTGTTTGTATATAAATGAATGAATCATGGTAGTATGTTACAGAGATAGCATGATAAGATAATGTATACTGTGCAGAATTAACAAAATACATGAATAAATCAGATGTTATGATACATGGGTACGATATAACCTTTGCCTTCCACTCATGGATGCCAAGTCACTTATGTACTTGCTGGTATGTCGTAAGCTTCCAGGCAAGAACTAGCCATGATATATGTGGCTAACCAATTAATGGTTATGCTTCCTGACAATGCCGGTGAAGGTTATCTCTGGTTAACGTCATTCCCTTTTTTATTATATCTGCTACAATCAATCAGAAATAAAATCTGAAATAAAATGATATTAGTAATACTGTACATATATTTTTAATAAACTTACATACCCTCTTAGGATTAATAAGCTCACGGTGAGACTGTATTGGCTTAATTTAATCTGCCCTGCCTGCAGCGTGAAAATAGAACTTTTCTTGCAGAGGCTGTCCTCCAGTTTCTCACTCTGGCTTCTGGATTTGGTGTGTGTGATTTTCATCGCGTCCCTCTGTCCTTATATTTCAGTCTCTCGCGCGTACGAGAAAGCACCTCTAAAATTCCCCAAAAGATTTTAGTTTCATCTCCTGATTTGAGGCAATTTGAGCAATCTGTGTTTTTCCGGTACTTGTTTTTCTCTTCTGTCACTCACACACTTATCTCCTTCCTTCCTTCCTATATACCATTTCCTTTTCCCCATATGGGGCTTTCATTCCATATAAGTTTTATACAAATCCGTTGAGGCTTGTAAGTGTAATAAATTTTTAAAGATTATTAGCTAACTTTTAGCCGATGTGATGAAGGTGAAAAATATTAATTATCTTTAAAACTATTTATATTTGAATAATATCCTTTTGGATATAATTCCTAGCCTATCTCCTTTGTTGAGTTATATTTATTTAATATTATTCCAACCATGCGTTCTCCTGTAGTGAATAATTTAATTTCCAGTAAATGCAAACTTTTAAAGTCGGCCATACATTCCTATATAGCTATTTCCTCATTCTTCAGTAATACTGTATGGCTTTTAACCGTAAGTCACATTTCCGGTGTCTACCAACTTCAAAGAAAGACCGCCGCGCTGACCTTGCGCTGTGTGTGTGGGTGTCGTGTGGGCGTGTCGCGCTATACAACCAAGCAAGTGTTTACCAAATCTCGCTACACTGGGCTGGGAGCGTATGTGAAATGCCCAGATGGTAGCACACTAGAAATGTATGAAACTGTACTAATTACCAACTTACATAACCGTTTAGTATTAAAACGGAATTGAGACAGGGATGCCTCTTGTCTCCATTTCTTTTCTTATTAGCAATAGATTGGGTTATGAAAACATCGACATCACACCCAGAAATGGAATCCAGTGGAATCTGACTAAACAGCTTGATGATCTGGATTTTGCAGATGGCTTTGCTCTTCTGTCCCATAACCATAATCAGATCCAAGACAAAATGAAAAAAACTCGATGAGAGGTCACAACAAGTGGGCCTGAAAATACACAGGTAAAAGACAAAGATTATGAGAATTAATGATAACATGTTTGAAGAAACAGCACTAATGGATGTAGAATCTTACACATATCGTGGCAGTAATATAGACTAAGTTGGAGGGACAGACAATGATATCAAAATGAGTATACACAAAGCAAGAGGAGCTTTCATTGCATTGGGAAACATATGGAGAACAAGAGAAATCAAGTCCAACACGAAAATAAGAATCTTCAAATCAAATGTGAAGTCAGTCCTATTGTATGGCTCTGAGACATGGAGAGCAACAAAAACAACAACCAAAAAGCTGCAGACTTTTATAAACGGGTGCTTGCGTAGAATTGAAGGACTGAAATGGTATGACAAAGTCACAAATGTGAAATTGATGACAAGAACCAGACAAGTGCCAGTGGAATAAAAGTTGAGAAGAAGACGCTGGCGACGGATAGGACACACATTTACGAAACATGTTGATAGCATTACTGTCACAGGTAGGTATAAATTGTGAATAAAGTATGTCTGAGTAAAGACAAATTGTGAATGCGAAGATGTGAACCAGATGAGAATAGAGTCACTAATGACATTTTGAGAAGAGATATGACTTCTGAAGACTGGTTGGGCCACGTCTTCAGCCTCCTGCGACTTAGTTTACCAAGTCAATCTGCTTCTCTCCCTCCTATGCTCCTAAACAACATCAAGACAGTAAGGGACAACGTTATGACATTCAGTCATAAGGGAAGAGATTCTGACCACAATAGGTAATTTTGGGCTTTTATTAAACAAACGAGAAAAAACCTGTCACAGCTGGACTAAAGATTTGATCACTGCATTATGTAATCTTATGTCTCAGTGACAGCAATCTACCACGTCTACATGACAAACCTTGGCACCATGAAAACCGTTTGTGACAGGTGGTGAATCTTTCTTCTTAGTTCTTTGCTATATATTTCCAAGTGATCGTTGTGTTTAATTTTTCATAGATCTATCTTTTGAGTGGTAACTGGCGATTGCCAGAGATGTAGTTACTCAGTTGAATTTTATTCGAGACCAGATCATATCATACGCACAGCAGGTTGTCAGTGATCATTTGTATCTTATTAATGCTTACATATCCAACACAAATGAGTAAGCAATAGCCATAAGACATAAAGAACTGTTTATTAATGTAGTCCAATGGGACTCAAATACACGACTCAATAAACTGGCTACCAGCGGCCAGATCGCTTGTTAGCTAAATAAATCTGGATGCCTTTGTAAAGGACATCAGCATCAATATAACGTTCGCTCGAACTCTTCTTTAGATATGGATAGACTTCGACTATAATTTCAATTACATACGACATTTCTGAGTAATTACTTTACTATAAATCGAGAACATACAAACCGTATGAGTACTTGCAAAACTGGAAACAATCGCCTAAAATATTATATCTTGAAAATCTTTGAAGCTTTCAGTTTTACTGTGACAGAGAATTATGAAAAATAGATTTTATTATCTACATTTTTCTTCCCCCTGGCTTCACCTTGCTTCCTTAATTAGTTATGCACGTTTTGTTAAAGCAGAACTCTCCTACACTTAGATATCTGTCTCTTTCTTAATTTAGCCACGTCTAATTCTTTCTTTTCTCTACACTAGGAATGTTCACAATGATACACGTAGCGAGAGAGAAGGGGGAGATGAGCTAGTGAAGAAAAACCAAGGGGGTGATAAGTTGAAACGTATTTTCGGTAGACATTGATCAGGGGCAACTAATCTGAGTAGAAGGGGGAGATAATCTGAAAGAAGGGGAGATAAATTCAAATACCCCCCCCCCCCCCCTTATCCATTCGTTCGTAAAACATAATTAAGCTACAGAACGACGAAGATCTAAGACCGTCCTCTCGTTGCCAGAGTCCAGCAAGCGACGAAAAGGTGGCCAATTTGCCTTTCATTCAGAATTTGAACACAGATTTTCCCAAAGGTGTTATGTCTCACACCGATCAGCGACTTTTTGTATATTTAGATATATACTCCAGCTTTTAAAATCCATTATTCAGTACCCACAGATTTTTCCAGAACTTACTAGCTTCGATTTCTAGACCATTGTTATAGTGGATTTCTTAGTATTTTCGATTTGGAGTAGTTAAATTTCTGTGTTTGCGGTAAATATTATAATAGAAGTTTGAGTGATTTAATTGTTAAGTCCGTCATTTTATTTCACTAAGATTTTTCTGTGTAGAGTAATTTATTGGTTAAGTCCATCATTATATTTCACTAGGATTTACTGTGCTAATTGACTAGCGAATTAAAATAATCTATAGCTAAATTGTTCCGGCTGTAGCATTAATCTAACTAACTGATTTAACCAGGAAGAGATATTTTAATCGACTAGTAAATGCACTATTCATTTTGAGTACTGACGAAATATATATTTATTTCTAATTCATATTGAGTAAATTTATAAATGACTAGAGCTTATTTCACGGGTTTTTTTGTTAACGGTAAATAAGGTATACCCGGTTAGTTCTATTCAAAGTTAAATAACCGAGTGTATAACAAATTATAATTCTGCGCAGATTAAGTAGGATAGAATAGTGGTGTAGTGGTTATTGTGATTATATGGTTGTTTTTTCCTTCCCATATCTAAGTACTGGGTCACTTACCCAAAAACCTACCACCGGTCTAAGCCTACTCCTGAACCTGAATCAGAGAATAACGGATCTAAGTCCAAAAGTACAAAAATAACATTCGTATATATATATATATATATATATATATATATATATATATATATATATATATATATATATATATATATATATATATATATATATATATATATATATATATATATATTGGGTCTCCAAGGTGAACCTGTCTGGCCTCTTGTTTACACCCAGAAAGAGACAGAGTACCAACCCAAAGAATATTAAGAATAACTTTTTTGACTGGGCCTATAGCTATCCAAATTTCTTTTTCCCAATTTCATCTAAATTCAGCCCGTTGTGGCGACATAATCAAGCATTAACATTTCTTGACCATTGACCATTTGTGGTGTGACAAGGAACTTTATACTGAGAGAATTTACCGGCATAACATTCCTTTATGTAAAATGGAAATCTCAAGCTACTGACACTGTGAGCACTGTTAATTTTCTTACCTGGGAGTAATTAATGTGACATAAACAGAAATCCTAATAACAAGTAACGAAATAAACGTTCCCCGAAGAAGAGGATTTAATCAATCTTTAAAGAGCTGGGGTTTATTTTGCCAAAATAACACTGGATTTTTTGTGTGACCCATGAAACTATGTTCCAGATGCTGTTAAATCTACAATTCGGTAAGAAAGAATGAACGTGGCCATGGTCGACTGAGAAGAGAGGAATGAATGAATGAATAATTCTCTCTATTGTATAATCCATTTACTCACATTGTATATTTCTTATTACGTTTTGCTAATGCTATCCATTTCAGAATACATTAACTTATAAACTCTGTTATTTACAGTATAGGCAAATTCTAGACCATAGCGCAAATCTTTTTGACCTTTTCGGGGGTTGATAACTTTCTTCTAACGGTATCTTGTCTCAACAGAGGGAGGGGTATTACACCTATGAGTCTATTCCTTTACTAATTCTAATACCTATGATTTTGTTTGATTTTTTTATATTCAATAATAGCTGTGGACAGCTCGTCCCAAATATCCCTATTCCAGTAATATAGTTTTTTTTTTTACATTTGTGAGTCTAATTTTCGTCGCTTATCTGTGCGTGTGTGCGTGTGTGTGTGTGTGTGTGTGTGTGTGTATGTGAGTGGTTGATATATTATTAATATATAAATAGAAGTATACTGTCTGACAAACAAAGTTCTGCTGTAGAGATAGGCTGGACTATAGAGGATCTTCTCAAATCCAGAGACAGACTCTACCTTTTTCACCATTTTCACTCGTAAAATCTATTCCTTTACCTTATCTCTCACTGAGTAACCACCTGTTCTAGTTCTATTCAGACGAGACCAAAATATATCTTAAATACCTATAAAAAATCTACGACATTTACTTCGACCAACGGTTAATCACACAATCTTCTAAAGGAGGAGTCACAAATGTCGAAGTGGCAATGGTAACGGCCCATAAGTATTGTGATGGGCGATATGAATTTGCTCCACATAAGAAAAAACAAACATCCGTTAGAATGGTCGGCTGACAAGCCGTGTTGTCGGTATAACTTGGGGCTGCAAACACGCGGCAAAGTAAATATTATCCTGACGGCTCGTTTTGGGATCGTAATAGAGCAGAGACAGCTTCAGTCTTGATCAGCGCTGGAAAATACAGACAAATCAAGAAAATATATATATCTACGCCACAATAGGACACCCAAGACTGAACATTTACAACCACAATTGACTGCACAGTCTTTTCTCTCCAACACGAAAACGAATACACTCCATGTCAAAACCTACACCTTACAATCCCCTGATACAAAAATATACAATGCACACCTCTTTCCCCCATTTCTCTCTGGTGGCTGGACGGCGCTATAGCGCTTGTCCATAACACATGTAGCCAGTCATGTGCGAAACGCTTTGCTGGCGTTCGCCTCACACACACGCAATCTGACTCAGGCCAAAAGCGAGGTCAACTTTAGCCACCCAAAACAAGAAACATGTTATTAAATTAACTGGCATGACCAACACCTTTGTAGCAAATTAATAGCAAAATTCTCTAACGAACTAAATTATATACATTTGGAAAAAGAACACACATAATAAAATGATATACATGTCTCTTCTGTCTTTAAAAGAAATATATCTCTCTTTTTCTGTTTGATAACCTATCTACTGTTAGGCCGTGCTTCTTTAGCAGAGCCAAAATCGGGAGCACGCTTAATACATTATTTCTTCCAGATCCCACAAAAATTACTTGTCAATAAGAATTAAATATTCAAGATGAAATGAAAATAACCCGGGAATAGAATATATATATATATATATATATATATATATATATATATATATATATATATATATATATATATATATATATATATATATATATATATATATATATATATATATATATATATATATATATATATATATATATATATATATATACTTCTCTTCTTCTTTGATCCGTAATCGCCGACCGTCAAAACAGTCAGTGGCCATCACGCCTGGTGGCGTCTTGTATGGCAGCAACAAATTGATTCCACTTTGCTCGATCGGCGGCCATCCTTCGTACAGTGCCCCAACTCTGGTTCATTCTTTGCATGTCAGCCTCCACGGTCCTCTGCCAAGTTGTTTTTGATCGGCCTCTCTTTTGTTTCCCTTCAGGGGTCCGTAGAATAGATGTTCTTGTGATGGCATCGAGGATACTTCTGAGGACATAGCCAACTCAACTCCAGCGTCTGCCACCTATGATGGTGTGCATGTCCTCTTGCTTGCTCCGAGTAAGCAGATCTTGGTTGGTGATGGTATTCGGCCAAAAGATTCGGTGAATTTTTCTGAGGCATGTTGTGTAAAAAGAGGACAATTTTGACATTTCTTTCCAGCATTCAGTACCATAGAGAAGCACAGAAAGCACACAACTCTGACATAATCTTAATTTTGTGCTTGTGCTGTACTGAGAGGACATCCAGATGTTGTTTAGACTAAAAAAGGCTGTTCTTGCTTTGTTCATTCTGTTGTTGATATCTTTGCTTGCTCAGCCATCTGGTGTTACTGTGCATCCTAGGTATGCGAAGGTGTCTGTCTGTTCCAGTTGTTGATTCCTTACTGTTATGGGCTCGGGGTTGCTCACATTGAGTGTCATTGCCTCTGTCTTCTTTAGATTGATGTTCAGGCCCAGCTGCTGGCTATACTTATTAAGTGTATCCGTTTTTTCATGGATGTGTTGATGTGAATGTGCTAGTAGTGCAATGGCAACTGCATATTCCAGATCTTCCTATGTAGAAAATTTTGTCCATCTTATTCCTCTTGGACTGCCCTCTGTTGTCTGTCGCATCACCCAGTCTATGACTGTTAGGTGGCTCTGCCCTACGCTACACGTAAAGTTGGCATACATGCTCTTTATGATTGACACTATGCAGCTTGGAATTCCATAAGCCCTTAGTATTTTCCATTGACTGTCCCTATGTATACTGTCAAAAGCCTTTTCAAAATCAACAAAATGTATGTACAGCTGTCTCTGCCATTCTGAGCACTGCTCTATAATGTTCCCGAGGGTAAATAAATGACCTGCACATCTTCAGTTCTTTTTAAATCCTGCTTCTTCTTTCCTCAGTTTGTGGTCTACTGCTTTTGCAATTCTCTGTATAATTATCCTGCCTAATGTTTTGATGGGAACTGAGAGAAGAGTGATTCCTCTCCAATTATTGCAGTCTGCAAGATCTCCATTCTTAGTCAATTTGACAATTATTCCTTTGTTCCACCCCGTTGGTGTTGTCCATGTTTTCCAGTGGTTCTAGTAGTTCTGCTGCTAGCTCCGGCACTGTCTTAAATAGCTCTGCATGTTATTGTGGCCAGGAGATTTTCCATTCTTTAATTCTTTAACCCTTTGATTGCTGTGATGATTTCTTCCTTCCGTGGAATGTCTGTATTAACGTATTCAGCGTCAGGAACATTCAACTGTGTCTCTGGTGGATCTTTGTTCATAGTTTCTCTGAAATGCTCAGCCCATCTTGTTTCCTCTCCCTCTGCTGTCATGATGAGATTTTCTTGTTTATCTCTTACTAATGTAATTTTGTGTGCACCTCGTTTTCCGCGTGGTTTTAGTTGTTTTGTATATTGTGATTTGTTCATTTCTCAGTGCTGCCTCTTCTGATTGTCTTGCAAGATCGTCTAAGAAATTCCTTTTGTTGGCTCGGATTTGGCGTTTAACTTCCTTGTCCAGCTGACCGTACTGTTCGCTATATAGTTGCTTTAACTTGGGGGACTTCGCTTCTGTTTTCTTTCTTTTCATTTCCTTTCTCATCGCTATGGTCTTTAATGTTTCTGGTGTCATCCAGTCTTGCTTCTTCCTTTTCTGGAATCCCAAGCATGATTTGCTGCTTTCCTTATATATTGTTGAAATGGTGTTGAATTTCTGGTCTATATCATCAGTCGATGTCTTTTCCTGACCTTTGGCAATTTGATATCATTTCTTTATATCAGCTGCAAAAGCTTTTCTGGTAAGGCAGTCCTTTAATTTGCTGATGTCAAACCATTTCTATGTTGTTACAGTTGGTCCAGCAGTTCTGATTTTTACATTCAGTTTTGCTACGACTAAATGGTGGTCACTTCCCGCATCTTCACCTCTTCTTACCTTCACGTATTGAAATGCATGTTTCTATCTACCATTAATCATCATGTGGTCTATCTAGTTTCTGTCCCGGCCATTTGGTGATTCCCACTATATCTATACATATATCTATACATATATCTATACACACACACACACACACACACACATATATATATATATATATATATATATATATATATATATATATATATATATATATATATACATATATATATATATATATATATATATATATATATATATATATATATATATATATATATATATATATATATATATATATATAATATATATATATATATATATATATATATATAAGCTAACACCCAAACAATCGATTATAAGAAAAGGATGGTATGCTTAACAAATCAATGAATTATCTCCTCACAAATACAGTTACAAAACGGCTCTCACTGTAGTACAGACTGGCAGCAAAATCCTAGACGAACCAACTAGTACCAAGTGTTAGAGACCAGCCCTATTATTGTAAGAAAATTGTGAAATGTTCGGTTCGCATTCGCATATAGTTCAAGATGAAAAGAGAACAAAAGACATAATACCATACAAGAGCTTGCAGGACGGAGCGGGGATCTCTGCACATGTTTGAGCTCAAACCACTCCAGACGAGAAACTAGACGTAACAGCAATACGCTCGTTCGTCCGTGGATGACAAAAATGAAAGGACAGAGCGCTCCCCATGTTTGCCAGATCAAAAAGAGTCGTGGGAATCCAATTTTCTCTGGAATCTCTACATCAAAGATTATTGACATAATGCCGCTTTTTGTCCGTGCAAAGAGGTGGGCCTAAACTGGACTCTTTCAGGATCGACAGCATTCGAGAAGTTAAGAGCAAAAATAAGAGCAGAAAAGTAGGCGTAGCCAAAATTAGAAAGAAAACAGAGCAGACCTCTCCTATTGGGAGAAAAGAGACAGACATTTATATCAATCCGTCACAATTACAAGATAGTCCTTCTGGAATTCACAGGGAAAGAGAGTCAGAGGTAGACCCAAAAACATGGAGACGAGAACTGGATACAAAAGTGAAAATGATGAGGAAAACATAGAAAGAACTTGAGCGGATGGCACAGGACAGGAAGGCTTGGCATGTGTTTGTTGAAGGCCTATGCTCCTCGGGGAGCTAAATGGTATTGATTGACTAATTACCGAGCAGAGATTACAGCAATTAACATCACACTCACAGCAATAGACAACCAATTCAAACAATAAATCTATGTGCCTTCAGATATCATAATCTTCACTAATTCAAAATCAACACCTCAGGCTTTAGAAAAATACTTTCAAACGGAAAATAAAGAAATAATACAGCAGACCGAAACAATTGACAACTTGCTAACAAAATACAACATCAGGGTCACTCTCCAGTGGATACCAGAGCAGAGAGACATACCAGATAACGATAAAGCAGACAGACTAGCAAAACTAGGATCATGCATGGTTCAAAAAACACTCCAGCAAACATGCAGACATCTAAACGAATACTCCAAAACAACTTCAAAGAGGAATGGCTGAACCGATGGGCAAAATGGTCAACTGGATGTGCCTTGTATAAAGAAATGGCCCATTCCATCAAAAATGACAACATTAATAACCTACGACGCATTAAGCAGAGCACAATCTTCCAACTAACAACAGAACACACCAGACTCAACAAGCACTTAAACAAATTAAACCCCACAAATGAGCCTAACTGCCGCAACTGTACCCATCCGTATATGAGACAGTTCAGCGTGTGATGCTCACTTGCCCTGGACTTTCCACATACAGACAACAACTATTACCGGGCTCCCTAACAGTCGCAAACACTTTATACAGCACCACTCAATAGCTGCAGAACGAATGCGAATTCTTCAACAAGGCACTGACTGCTATAGAGCGACGAGCTGAGCAGCCCCACTTAAGAGTTGGCGTTACGTCTTCCATTGTATTTGAAAATAGGCCACAGACACATTGGGGCATTCTCTCATACGATTTTGTGAATGAATTTCGCTTTGTTGAAGAGAGCGTGCTTTCTTACGAGTATATTAAGATATTTATGGATCTGCATACTGGAACAGACAGACACCTCCACATACCTAGGATGCACAGTAACTCCAGTCTGCAGAGCAAACAAAGAGATCAACAACAGAATGAACAAAGCAAGAACAGCCTTTTTAAACTAAACAACATCTGGAAGTCCTCTCAGTACAGCACAAGCACAACATTAAGATTATATCAGAGCTGTATGCTTTCTGTGCTTCTCTATGGTGCGGAATGCTGGAGAGTTATAGAGAAGGAAATGTCAAAATTGTCCTCTTTTCACACCACATGCCTAAAAAAATTTCACCAAATCTTTTGGCCGAATACCATCACGAACCAAGATCTGCTTACTCGGAGCAAGCAAGAGGACATGCACACCATCATAGCTGGCAGACGCTGGAGCTGGGTTGGCCATGTCCTCAGAAGAGACCGCGATGCCATCACAAGAACAGCTATGCTATGCACCCCTGAAGGAAAGCGAAAGAGAGGCCGACCAAAAACAACTTGGTGGAGGACTGTGGAGGCTGAGATGCAAAGAAGGAACCAAAGTTGGGGCACTGTACAAAGGATGGCCACCGACCGAGCAAACTGGAATAAATTTGTTGTTGCCCTACAAGACGCCACCAGGCGTAATGGCCACTGACTGCTTTGACGGTCGGCGGCTACAGATCGAAGAAGAAAAGAAAGATGGATCTGCACACTGCTTAGGTGCTTGTCAGAACCTACGTGCACTGCACGTTTTTGTATTGAATAGAGCCTCTTTGTGTTAGACATAAAAAAGCCATCCTATATTGTGGAGCAATAGTCTAGATGTGTTTGTTCTTGTAGTATATAAAACATTTTCACGTGCCTGCTCATCTAGGACGTCTTTTATCTCAGCAAACAGGTAAACGTTCGGCGTCGTTTGTTTCGTCAGTGCTTGTACATGCAGATTTCAGCAGAAATGTTGGTCGTTTATGAATCGAATCCAAATGTTTTATTTTCAAATACATTTTCAGTTAATGTGGTATCAACAGAGAGTTGAAGTGTTGTTTTCAGTTAGTTTTGTAATTTTAGTCCAGATGGTATAATCATACATTTTGTTTTAATTATACTAATTTGCATTTTCGATTGGGTATGTTATGAGAAGAAGACATCTGGAATATCTTTAAAAAACTGAAGGCAAAAGATGCTGATAACGACAACGAGAGAACATACTGGACAATTTGACATCGTCGCATGGAAAAAGTCAACAACAATAGGCCTACTGATCAATAGTATTGCTGACAGATAACTTTGATAAAACATGATCACCAACAACACCATTTATGTTACATGACGAAACATAATTTCCTCCGTTCACACAGAGATTTTTTTTTTAGTGTTATGAAATGCAGCATCTACAAGTGACCTAGGGTATCTGCTTGTTTGTTTTTCAAGATTCGTGTAGATGTTTACCAAGAGATACAGGCAAGTATTATGCTTGCACGATGTGGTGGATTTGATGTTAAATGGTAAAATGTGAATTTTCTGCAGATTTGAGGTCAAGCTGTGAAGGCCCCTGAGTCTAATAGATAATAGGGTTTGTGTTTTCAGGGACCTTTCTGCTACCACCCTACGACCTCAACCTGCGACGTATTTTATCCTAAGTATAATAATGGTGTATGTCTGTTATCTGGTTAGTGTCTAGGGTAATGTAAAATGTGCTGTAATAAAATGACAACAAATACACCTAAGAACTCTATGAAAAGTAATTAACAACACCCAAAGTTAAGTTTTAAATGTGAAATATTTTTTACAATTTATTGAAACTAAAATGATAATTCAAAGTATTTACATAAAAGGGATTCAATTTATAACTGAGTATATTATTTTTCACAACTTTAATTAAAGATGTCAACCTGGAACAGTGTCAATTTACTCTTGCTCCTATGAATGGGTAATGATTGATTGAACGTCTGCCTTCATCATAATCTGAATGATCTAATACACATTTGGGAAATGAGAGTAGTTGAGTTTGATATATCAAGTGCCTGGAGACAATTTCTTATCTGAGTATCTTCTGGTTTCCAGGATGAATTATGTTCACATCACCGGCTTCCACTGAAGTCAGGATTCTGCTCTTGAAATATAACAAAGAGGCACACATACGATACTTGTTGAGACTCCAAATGTTGAGTGATCATATAATTTCTCTTGCCAAGGGTAAGGTAGTGCTGGCACTTAAAGTGTGGTGTAGAAGATGTATCACTCTCAGACAAGTACGGTTCTAACAGGAACGTCACACCAAATCACGACGTATGGAGTCAATGAATATTGTAAAACCTCGTGACGTTTTGATCATTTATTATAGACGCCACAATGACGAGGTGTGTAGACATAAACAAGCAGGTACATCATAGGTACGATCAAACAGTCATTATTACAGCAACATAGTCAGTACAGCAATGGACGGTAGACAGCATCATAGTGAAGATGAATCATATGCATATCAATACATCATAGGACTGTAAATGTAGTCAGGTGGAAATCTCCATCCCTTTCTATAACAGCCGGAACATATCCAAACGTAGGAGACTAAATCCACTTTCCTTAATCTGACCTCAGCAAGACAGGCACGTCTTCTGAAGTATCATTAATGTCCTCAAAGATCCTCTAGTTAACAAAGGTATCAAACCTAGATCATGTAGCAGAGCAGCAAGTAATAGTCCTTAGGACATGCATCAACCCGATGCGTTACAACGTAGCGATATGTGAGCCGAGAAACATCTCATAATGAAGACTCTTCAATGACAGGCTACGAAAAAAAAATGTCAATCTCGAAAGATGTCTACAAAGTTACTGAAAAATGCAATTACCTTGTCTTCAGGAAATAAACCACATAACTCACACGCCTCCAGGCGTATCGAATCACAATAGAGATATCATCTCAAATAAACGAGCAATCTATTAGAGGACTCCATATTCCTGACAGAACAAAATAAGCACAGACGCTCGCACAGAGACGTCTTGCTCGTAATCCAAAATCTTTGCTGGGCGGAAACCCCGTTTAGACAAATACCCAAAACTAGACATGCGCAGTAACGCGCGATTCGAACACAGTTCAGGTAACTTACGACGCTAGGACCTTTTCTAAGAACCAGCTAAGAATTAACGCCTTATAAGGAGAACATAACAAGTTGCCAACCGCTTTCTAAGAAAAGCGGCCTGAGCAACTCCATACATGAACACGATTTAAGATCGCTTAACAAACTTATCTGCCACCGAAGCCAACAAGAAAAGACAACTGCTTACTATAAAAAGTGACTATTAATTTCACAAGGTTATTTCCCTTGCATTAGAAAAATATATATTACACAGAATACGTTGCGAGAAATTCTTGCGCAACAATACTGCCTCACTTCTTTAGATGCAGAAGTATATACAGGTATAGGTTTACCTGGGCTCACTTTGAGTCATAGGTGAAACCCGCATCAGAGAAATATTAACACTAATAAGGTTGATTTGTGATAAATATGGTCAAATCCAGATCGCTTGCTGGTACAGATCAGCAAAACAAGATCGTACTACTATCTTGTCTTCACACAACTTTAGTGTAATACAAATTTTCTCAAGTGGCGATTAGCACTACCTTCAAACCAGTATTATTCCTCCGTTAGTATATTAGACTCCAGCCAATCAGGGATTGTTAGGCTTCTAGCGTCCTTTTTTCAAAACTGAACTCAAATTTCAAATCTTGGACTACCTTACCCTTTCCCCAATATCTGTCAAGCTGAGAATGATGTACTCTGTTAGTCCATCTTTATTCTCTCAATATCTCTTTCACTTACTAAGTGGTTCAAATTCTGCTCAATCATTATTCCACCCGTTGCTGTCTGTAACACAGTGCTTACATTTTTATACTTTAATTATTATAATTACTATTATCGTTTTTCTTCTTCAAATAACATATTTTCCTATCTACGGTAAGATACATCATCACTTTACTCTTCTTTTAACGAATTAATGTCATTGTATTCGTCACTGTCTTTTATTTTAGCATATAAGAAAATTATCTAAGTTTTTAATTCTATGTAACCTTCTATGCCCCGCTTGTAAACAACAAAATTGAGACACTACCAACTATGCTCCTTGTCTTCCTCTCTCGTACTATATTTTTCAAAAAATTTCCACGTTAAATCGTAATAATTTTTTTTTCTTTAACTGTCGTTCTCATTCAGAACGAAACAGCGCTTTTGTAGTACGTCACACAATTCGACCACGCGTTTGCCGTATGTTACTTTATAGTTACTTTTTTTCCGAAATACACTGGTGTGTGTTTGTTTATATATTCTGGCGTGTCCAACAGCGTGGATATAGGCATAGAACTGCGTGTCGAGCAAAGAGGGGTTCTGCAAGGCGGCTTTAATATTTGCGTAATTCTTGCTGCAGTTTCGTTCTACACTTCTGGAAAATGTCCGAAATGCTACTATTAGTGGCGTTAAAGTTAAAATCTTACGTTAATTCAGAACGGCAGTTTGTGTCGCAGTTCTGGTACATGTTAATTTGTAAGTCTCAAGGACGAAACTAGGAAAGCGTGTAATATTTAACGGCGGGATCATTGTCTAAGCATAACTACTGTATAAAATTCAGCTCTCTACTGGCGTAGAGGACGACGATAGGCAAACACACACGGACGGGTTTATTTATTTTCATAGGAGTAAAATCTTACTGAATTTAGCGTTTGTTTCACAGATTTCGCTACACACCTCCCTTCCTAAAACATGCATTCCTTGCAGGTTATAATCTGTGAGACAACTTAGCGCAATAGAACTCCTAAGTCTTTTGCGTTTTTCAGATTTTCACCTGTGCCTGTGTTTCACATGGTTTTAGTGGGTACTCGTGAGAGTCGAGTGGTTCATTTTTCATCCCCGTTGCTATCGACAAGGTCATTAGGTGTGTTTCGTCCTAGATTTCTTTGTCCAGGTACTTCTTTAAGAGGTTCACATGATAGATTTTCTCTTTCCTCTTTTTGTCGATTTTATAATTAGTTCTAGACACCTTCTCTAGAACCGTATATGGACCTTGCCATCCAATTTGCAACTTGTTACTGCTGTCGGGTAGTAGAAGGAGCACCTTCTCTCCCACAGCTAATTCTCTGTCCTTCGCTTTCTTGTTAAAATAAGCAGCATGTTTTTTACTGGCTCGTCTGAGATTATCATTAGCAAGTTTCCAGCCAGTTTTGAGACGAGTGGTCAGCTCGTTCACATACTGATACGATGAGGTAACAGTCTCTTCTGCCTTCTCATCTGTCCACGTCCTTAACAAGGCTTCCAATGGACCTTTTATTGGCCTTCCAAATAACAGGGTTGCCGGTGCCATTCCGGTCGAATTATGTGGAACTTCCCGATAAGCAAACAACGCAGCGGGAAAATATTGATCCCACGTATCAGGTTTTTCATGGGCCATCCTTTCGCAGGATAGAAATGAGAGTCCCATTGAACCTCTCCACCTGGCCGTTCCCTTGGGGGTGATACGGACTACAATGAAAGTACTTGGCCTGGAAGATCCTAAAAACATCTTCTGTTAGTCTCCCCTTGAACTGTGAGCCGTTATCAGTCAAGATTTGGTGCGCGAAACCTAACCTCGTGAATATGGTGAGAGATGCCTCTGTCACATGCTTCGAATCGATTGATGACAGGGCTATCGCCTCTCCCCACATAGACAAGTGTCCACCAGAGTCAGAATGTAGCTGTTCCTTCTCTTGGTTCGGGTGAGAGGTCCCACAAGATCCACGGCAACTCTCTCAAAGGGTGTTCCCACTATGGGCATTTCCCCCAGAGTTGCTGGTGCAGTTTAATGCTTTGGAGCTACCATTTGACACTCTGGACAGGATTTTACATATCGTTTTATATCTTCGGTTATTCCTGGCCAGAAGTAATGACAAGCAATACGCTTTCCTGTTGCGCTGATCCCCATATGACCACTGAAGGGAATCGCATGTCCTAGTTCCAACACTTTAGTCCTATATGAAGTGGGAAGGACCAGCTGTCCGTGACCATTGGATTCAGATCCAGCCTTCCTATAGATCAATTTATTCTTCATATTGTAGTCTCCTTTGTTTGGAGGTGCATGGCATTTAGGCAATTTTTTAAAGCACGGCTTGAGTAACCTATCCTCCGCCTGTGCCCTCCTCATCTCCTCTGGATGAGTATTTATAGGTTCATCCTCCTCCTTCCTTGACTGTGACCTGGTCTGCACTGTTGCCATGATCACAGGTCTCTTGGGATTCCCCAAGAAGACATATCTACACCCCAATATTAAAGGGTAGATTGGTTCATTTATCACTGCTGCTCTAATCACTCCTTCCACATAGCGAGTTTTTACACATATTCTAGCAATGGGAAGTGTCATGGTTGCTACGTCCTTGGTTGCTCCTTGGATCTCCACTGTTTCTGTGGTGTATTGATCTGCTCGCACCAGGTGAGAGCTCACGACTGAGTCATAATCTAAACCTGTATCATAGAGGCACCTAATGGTGACCCCATTACATACAACATCTTCACAAACTGGGGGATGATAAGGTTCCTGCTGTCCAGTAGGTTTCACCTTTAATCCCTGATTCCCCGTTTTCATAGCAGCAAAGGTAGAAGGCTTCCTAGTACACACTTTGATGTCATGAGTGTTCCTCTTGCACCACTTACACCATTTATTTCCCTGAGGGAAAGTTTTTCTTTCACTGAATTGCGGGTTTCTATCGCGTTGGTCAAAACTTGGCTTATCATAATAGGCTTTATCTTTATTAAACTTGTCCCTATGTTCAAATTTAGGTTGGTTTTGGTTTTGTGGGACTTTATTATGGTCTATATACTTCTTCTTTATGCCTGCCATCTCAGACTGGGCTGCCTGATATCTTTCAGCTACATTTAAGATCTCTCCCAGTCTCTCAGCACCCTGTTCCGTGAGAAATTTTCTCAGGTCTGGAGCCATAGACTCTCTTAACTGCTCAGTCATAATCATTTCCCTTAAATCTTGGGTTTTCCCAGAGCAGTCCATTTCTCCAGGTATGTCTCCAGGCGTGCAGAGAACTGGTGATATGTCTCCCCAGTCAGCAGTTTGGCATTTCTAAACTTTTTCCTATAAAATTCACTGTTTTTCTCATACCTAACTAGAAGAGCTTGCTTAAGAATGTCATAGTCGTCTTGGTCATCTTTGCTCGGCTTTACGAATACATCATAAGAGGTTCCCCTAAGCCCCTGGGATACCTTCAGACTCCATCTTTCTTTCTCTAACCCATAAATGGTAGCTAGTCTTTAAAAGCGGCTTAAAAATGATTCAATATCATCATCTTTCTCCACAAATGGGTCTAAATGAAACCCCATGGCTGAGGTTGAGGCCCACTGGCTTGCAGCAGAGTCGGAGGTGGATGGGCTATTTCCATTTTCAGGAGCATGGCCTTGCCACTCAAACTCCCTTAGTCGTAACTCATGTTCCCTTTGGAGTCTTTTATCTTCCATCTCAGCCTCCAATCTCCTTTCTTCTTTCGCCCTTTCAGCCTCAAGTTTCTGAGCCTCAGCCTCAAGCCTCTTTTCCTCCAACTGCAGCCTCTTGATCTCAGCCTCCCTCTCAGCCTCTAATTTCTTAGTCTCCCTGGCATCTTCTAACAAAATTCTCTTCTCCTCAGCTAATCTATCAGCCTCTAATTTTCTTTCTTCTTTATCTGCCTCTAGTTTAATAAATTTGTCACATTCTGATGTTAGATAGGCCACCAGACCTTGACCTTCCATCCCTATTTCCTTTGCAGCCTGCACAGCAGCAGATCTGAATTTGGCCAAGTCTGCCATCTTATTGTTAATAATATAATAATCTAATGTTATCAAACTAATTTAAAATAGTTAACCAACCTCTAACTAAACACAAGACAATGGGCATTGATACCTCAAACCATTCTCAAATTAATCTTTGATTTCCTACGTTTAAAATCCCGGAGCGAGCGACCCAATATAAGTACCAGGAGAAGTTTAAAATCCCGGACAGGACCCCAATATATGTGGTGGATTTGATGTTAAATGGTAAAATGTGAATTTTCTGCAGATGTGAGGTCAAGCTGTGAAAACCCCTGAGTCTAATAGATAATAGGGTTTGTGTTTTCAGGGACCTTTCTGCTACCACCCTACGACCTCAACCTGCGACGTATGTTATCCTAAGTATAATAATGGTGTATGTCTGTTATCTGGCTAGTGTCTAGGGTAATGTAAAATGTGCTGTAATAAATTGACAACAAATACACCTAAGAACTCTATGAAAAGTAATTAACAACACCCAAAGTTAAGTTTTAAATGTGTAATCTTTTTTACAATTTATTGTTCCAGTATCACAATTTTGTGTATACTGGAATATTGAAACTCAAAATGATAATTCAAAGTATTTACATAAAAGGGATTCAATTTATAACTGAGTATATTATTTTTCACAACTTTAATTAAAGATGTCAATCTGGAACAGTGTCAATTTACTCTTGCTCCTATGAATGGGTAATGATTGATTGAACGTCTGCCTTCATCATAATCTGAATGATCTAATACACATTTGGGAAATGAGAGTATTTGAGTTTGATATATCAAGTGCCTGGAGACAATTTCTTATCTGAGTATCTTCTGGTTTCCAGGATGAATTATGTTCACATCACCAGCTTCCACTGCCAAGTCAGGATTCTGCTCTTGAAATATAACAAAGAGGCACACATACGATACTGCCTCACTTTAGATGCAGAAGTATATACAGGTATAGGTTTACCTGGGCTCACTTTGAGTCATAGATGAAACCCGCATCAGAGAAATATTAACACTAATAAGTTTGATTTGTGATAAATATGGTCAAATCCAGATCGCTTGCTGGTGCAGATCAGCAAAACAAGATCGTACTACTATCTTGTCTTCACACAACTTTAGTGTAATACAAATTTTCTCAAGTGGCGATTAGCACTACCTTCAAACCAGTTTTATTCCTCCGTTAGTATATTAGACTCAAGCCAATCAGGGACTGTTAGGCTTCTAGCGTCCTTTTTTTCAAAACTGAACTCAAATTTCAAATCTTGGACTACCCTACCCTTTCCCAATATCTGTCAAGCTGAGAAAGATGTAGTCTGTTAGTCCATCTGTTTTCTGTCAATATCTCCTTTATTTATTGAGTGTTTCAAATTCTGATAAATTATTATTGATCCCGTTGCTGTCTGTCACACAGTGCTTATACGAGGGACGGTCAAAAAGTAATGCCTCGTAATTATTAATTTCATTCAATAGGCAAGAAAATAGACAAAATTCACATTGAAATGTAGCCATAAGTCTGAACTTCAAAAATGTATTTCTCAATGTAGTCTCCGTTATTTGTTACAGTTTTTGTCCATCTTCTCACAAGGGCATGTATCCCCGGACGGTACAAATGTGTGTCCTTTTTCCTAAACCACTGGCGTACGGCGCGTTTAAGGGTGTCGGTGTCCTCAAAGTGATGTCCGAGAAGATCTTCTTTCAGTGGTCCAAACAGATGGAAGTCAGAATTTGCAAGATCGGGACTGTAAGGGGGATGTGGTAATAATGTCTAGCCAAATTCTGCAATCGCATCAATGGTGCGTTTAGAGGTGTGTGGCGTGGCATTATCGTGCAACAGTAGTGCAGTTCTCTGATCTTTTAATTGGGTAAAGTCGCCGAAGACGACCTCTAAGCTTCTTCAAAGTTTCAATGTAACGGTCTGCATTCACTGTGTTTCCCTGTTCCAAGAAGCCGAGAAGAATCACACCCTTCTCATCCCAAAACACGGAGGCCATAACTTTCCCTACAGATGGTGAACTTTTCAACTTCTTTCTTGTCGGCAATGTTGTGTGATGCCATTCCATTGACTGCCTCTTGGATTCTGGTTCAAAAAAATGAACCCGTCTCATCACCTGTCACAATATTCGATAAAAACTCTTCTCCTTCAGTTTCGTAACGGTGCAGTAGGTTGATGGCTATGGTTTTCCTTCAGCATTGAAGAATTCTATGACATAACGTTGTTTTAACCGAACGTCTTTGGCAACCATTTTAAAACTGTTACAGCGGTGCCACCTGTTACTGAAACAGGTTGGTAATGCTACACACTGCAGAAGAGTGTTTGAGGAATCCTGCTAAATTTACAAATTGCACACGAATGCAGTATTTACATACATAAAAAATAGGATGCATTACTTTTTGACCTTCCCTCGTATTTTTATACGTTTAATTATTATATTTACTATTATCGTTTTTCTTCTTCAAATAACATATTTTCCTATCTACGGTAAGATACATCATCAATTTACTCTTCTATTAAAGAATAAATATCATTGTATTCGTCACTGTCTTTTATTTTAGCATATAAGAAAATTATCTAAGTTTTTCTTCTATCTAACCTTCTATGCCCCGCTTGTAAACAACAAAATTGAAACACTACCAACTATGCTCCTTGTCTTCCTCTCTCGTACTATATTTTCAAAAAATTTCCACGTTAAATCGTAATAATTTTTTTTTCTTTAACTGTCGTTCTCATTCATAACGAAACAGAGCTTTTGTAGTACGTCACACAATTCGACCACGCGTTTGCCGTATGTTACTTTATAGTTACTTTTTTTCCCGAAATACACTGGTGTGTGTTTGTTTATATATTCTGGCGTGTCCAACAGCCTGGATATAGGCATAGAACTGCGTGTCGAGCGAAGAGGAGTTTTGCAAGGCGGCTTTAATATTTGCGTTAATTCTTGCTGCAGTTTCGTTCTACACTTCTGGAAAATGTCCGAATTGCTACTATTAGTGGCGTTAAAGTTAAAATCTTACGTTAATTCAGAACGGCAGTTTGGTGTCGCAGTTCTGGTACATGTTAATTGTAAGTCTCAAGGACGAAACTAGGAAAGCGTGTAATATTTAACGGCGGGATCATTGACTAAGCATTACTACTGTATAAAATTCAGCGCTCTACTGGCTTAGAGGACGACGATAGACAAACACACACGGGCGGGTTTATTTATTTTCATTGGAGTAAAATCTTACTGAATTTAGCGATTGTTTCACAGATTTCGCTACACACGAGCAGATTAAATGTTTATTTCAAACTCTCAAAAATTCCATAACTCTGTTCAATATATAATGGCTATGCTCTATTTTACGCGAGCTAGTAACATCTTGAAAAAAAATTAAATAGAATGACTCATAGTGTTCTCACTCTGGGAAGATTAAGGCGGCCGGCGTGATGCTGACCACATCACCTCTAGTGTGCCGATGATATGGGCCTAACACCATATTCCCAATATGTTCAATGGGCGCTTAACGGTATCCTTTACCTTTACCCTCACAGTGTGTTCGTCTGCTGCATGTCTTGATGGCGGACTCATTTATGCTGCGGTTATTTCCCTCTTTCATTAAATAGCAACTTCATTGGATCTTAAAATTCAAACTTTTTTTTTTTCTTACCCAGCGACACTTGGGCTTTCAGCCATTCGGACCAATGGCTTATCATTGCGAGGCTGGGGAGCATGTGGACTTTCCAACCCGGTCAAGAGCTTCGCTCCTCCCCATCCACAGAGGGTTTATCTCAGAAGCCGTTCAGGTTATTCGGTCAAAATCAAATGCGCACGCCCGGGCTTGAACCTTGAACACGTAATCGGCAGCGCAATGTGGTAACCATTACACCAGCGCGGCTCCCAGTTCAAACTTATAAATGATGGTCAATGTCAGTTCACCATGAAAAAAAAAACGTGTGTACTTCTAATGGGTGTTTAAATTAGTTTTCACAGTGCAATACGCGCCGTTTCCGAATTGTTCAAAACAAGCTGATGAGATCATTTCACTGCTAGTTACAAACGAGTAAGAGAGATAATTAGTAATATGAGGATTTCTATCATTTGGCATTATTTTCATTTAAATAAGGATTTTAAAATTTGCTAACACAGTTTTGCGAAATAAATTTATTTCAATAAAAGATTTGGTATTTATTTTATTCTCATCATGTGAAGGAAGTTTGGCTCGAAATTGTAAAACAACTGCCATTTAGCGTATATTGCATGCCGTATTTTACGGTTTATTGAGTTGTAGGTGATCAACACGTACGTGCGTCATACAAGCTGCGGCATAGTTGACATATCGAATAAAAAAGCGAAAAAAAGAACAACTCAATAAATAAATAAAAAAGAAACAAAACCAACGGAAACAAAAACATTTTTAAAATGTTCAGAAATATTTAAAACATAATAATTTATTTGATTTAAATTCCTGGGTTCATCACTAGGTAGAATCACTCTTCAGTCTACAGAGCTATACGTGGGTACCCGACTCTGCTATTGAGTTAGGGAAGGTCAAGGCAGTGAGAAAGGAAAATTGTCACTCACCTTATAAAGCTGGACCTAGAATAGTGAAAAAGACATTTGAAGGTGTAGACAGAGAATCCCTTTGACAACTGGTGAGGCATTATGGAGGTTCACAGTATTGCCTCCCCTGATTTGCAGTAGTGGTCCAACAATGGCCAAAACTCAAGAGTATATGTTATAGGCTTCAATGGTGTCTATCTTTACACAAGATTGCTCTTGGCAGAAATGTAGATAGAAGAGTAGTAAAGCTTCTATCACATGGGAGTCGTCATAAGATATTCAGGTAAGCGAAAACAATGCTGCCTGTTGTTGAGCACGTGAATTCTGTAATTCTGCCGACACTTTTGGGAAGGATTAAGCACTTATTAATTTCAGCTCGTTCAAGCCTCTACCCCTGATTTACTCAGTGGAATTCTATTACTCTAGTATAGCTCTGTTTAGAATGTGTGTAGTAAATTGACTGAGACAAACATGCAGTAACTTTAAAATGATTAAATCGAAGTTAAATTTGTATAATTACAAATAACAAAATTTAATAATCACTTTAGTTTTAACAGTTGGAAAAATAATACTTACTTACTTACTTAGTCGTTCCCCTTCTACCGTGAGGTGTAGAGGTTTGGAAGAGAGAGCGCCAGACTATCCTATCGGCTGTCTTCCTCCTGGCCTGGTTCCATTCTAGTCCTCGGTCCTTCAAAGATTGTCTAATGTTGTCCTCCCAGCGGACTCTGGGTCGTCCTGGGGGTCTGGATCCCTGGCTCTTTGTTTCCCATGTTTGTCGTGGTAGCCGATCTTCGCCCATTCTGCAGACATGGCCAAACGATCTTAGTTGGGACTGTTCTACTTGGGTCTGCAGGGGGTGGGATTTTAGGCCTTGACTTATCGTCTGGTTGCGGACCATGTCTCTTCTTGTTACTTCAACCACCTTCCTCAGATACCTCATTTCTGAGGTTTGGATCTGGCTTTTATGGGTTGTAGTCATTGCCCATGACTCGCATCCATATGTCAAGACTGGGACATAGGTGGAGCGGTATACAGCCATCTTCGTTTTCTTACCAACCTCTCTCTTGCTGAGGAATCCTCGATTTATGGCCTGAAAAAGTCTCCCAGCTGCTGCTTTTCGAGTGGCCAACTCTTCTTTGATGCCCTCCTTTCCGTCTATAGTAGCTCCGAGATATTTAAAGTGGTCGACCTGCTCCAGGACCTGTTCTCCCAGCTTAATCTGATGTCTTCTTTCTTCTCGTGAAATCACCATGGATTTTGTTTTAGAGCTACTTCTCCCTCTCTTCTCCAGCTCTTCCTTCCAGACTTGCAGGTTGGATTGGAGATGTTCCTCTGATTTAGCAATCAGGGCAACATCATCAGCAAACGCCAGCTCTGAAATACACACCTGTCTCATCTTCCAGTACCCCACTGAATACTTTCTTGTTCTCTCCTTACATGACTTGATAACATCGTCCATGAGGAGTATGAAAAGATAAGGTGACAGGATATCAACTTGTCTTACACCAGTGGTGGTCCTGAACTCTTCTGACTTACGGTTTGCTGTCCTCACATAATTTCTGCAAGACTTGTAGAAGCTCTGTATAGCATGAATCAGAGGTGCTGGAATGTTCTTCCTTGCCAACCAGTCCCAAAGTTTGCTCCAGGGGACCCTGTCAAATGCATTTTCCAGATCTAAGAAACAAAGATGGATCTCACTGTTATACTCAAGGGCCTTTTCACTCAGCTGTCTGAGTGTGAAGATTAGTTCTTGAGTACTTCGGTTTGCTCGGAATCCGCACTGGACCTCATCCAATTGTGGCTCAGCTAGTTGTCGGAGTCTCTGCTCTAGGATTCTAGAGTAGATTTTACCAGGGACACTTAGAAGGGATATGCCTCTATGGTTTCCACATTGTCGATTGTCACCCTTTTTGAAAATTGGTGTTATGATGGCAATCTCCCAGTCCTTTGGTATGGTCTTGTTGCACCACGCTGCCTGTAGGACCCTTAAGAGTAATAGGTCGCCTGATGCTCCCATGTACTTAACCATTTCTTGCGTTATACCATCATGCCCTGCTGGTTTGCCCATCTTGATTTTCTCCAGGGCTGCCTTCAGTTCTTCCATCTTTATGTCATCTTCACCATCATTGGTTTTCTCTTCTGTGCTTGTGGTTATCATTTCTGGTGCTTGACCTTGCTCCCCATCAAGGTGTTCTGAGAAATATTCTTTCCATCTTTCCATTACTTCCTTCGGGGCAGTAAGCAATTTGCCTTGCTTGTCCTTTATAAATTTGAGAGGGCATTGTTTTTCCTTCCTCATGTTCTTTAAGGTCTTATAGAATAATTTCTGGTTTACTTGCGCATCTTTTTCTAGCTTTTCTCCAAATTCTTCCCAGGACTTCTGTTTTGCTGCTAGCACCTTGTTCTTTGCTTCTGTTCTGAGTATCACATGTTCTCTATATTTCTCTATTTGTCCTGCTGTGTTTTTAGCTCCTAAGTATTGTTTCCATGCCATTTTCTTCTCTCTTATTTTCTCTGTGACTTCCTCTGTCCACCAAGGTGTCCTCTTTCTCTTGTTCCCAAGTCGGACTTCACCACATGCTTCTGCAGCAGCTGTCTTTATGATGTCCTTGAATTTAAACCACAGGGTTTCCAAGTCATCAGGTTCTTCTTCTGTGTTTCTCACCGCTGTAGCAATAAGCCCCTGATATCTGGTCTTAATTTCTGGCTCTCTCAGCTTGTAGGTCTTAATGTTCATTTCTTCCGTTCGTTTACTTGGTTTCTTGCGTGATGCTGGGCAGTTCCTAGGCTGAGCAACTCTTTCAGTTGTTCTTTTGATTGTAAGCAGGTAGTGATCACTTCCAATCTCTGGCCCCCTCCAGACTCTAGCATCCCGGACATATTTGAATGAGTTCCTCCTAACAATGGCATAGTCGATCACTGACTTCTCATTCTTTGTTGGTTCACACCCAGTGTATGCATGTATGCGCTTATGTGGGAACTTTGTGTTGGTAATGATCAGATTCTGCTCACTGCAGAATCTAAGGAGTTGCTTTCCATTGTCATTGAAAGTATCTTTTTCATATCTTCCGATAACTCCACCCCATCTAGCATGGTCATTTCCAACTCTGGCATTGAAATCTCCGAGTATGATAATTTCATCTAGGCAGTCATCCACTGTCCTGTGAAGCAGCTCAAAGAATTCCTCCTTGACCTCTGCTCTCTCATCCTCATTTGGCCCATACACTATGACCAGGTTGACTATGTTTTCTCCTTCTTTTAGTTTTACAACCATAATGCGGTCTGAGACAAAGTTCCATCCCTTGATACTATCTTTCTGGTTTTTGGCCACAACGCAACCCACGCCCGCTTTAGCTCTTTCAGATGTGGGTACACCACTGTATAGCAGCGTGTTGCCATCAAGATCCATGACTCCTTGTCAGTTTTTCTTTGTTTCCGTAATAGCCAGGATTTCTTGTTTTGCTTTCCTTGTCTCTTCCACCAGCTCCTCTTTTTTCCCATTTATACTTCTTGTGTTCCAAGTTCCATAAGTCGTAGTCCGTTCCAGTTCGTCGCCTTTAGAATCAGTCCGGTTTTCTCTCTTGTAGTTCGCGTAATCGTGATTTAAAGCAAACAGGTGATTGGCCTGTTGTGCCTTTGCATGGTGGAGGGGTTGTCTTCTTACGGCCTCCATGCAGGCCGCCCTCCTCCTTTTTCAGCCGGGCTTGGGACCGGCCTAGGCGGAGTTTGGAAAAATAATTTGAATTGTTATTGATCAAGAAAAGTTATCATTATGGTCTTTGTGGATTGTGAAATGATATAAGAAGTTCAAGTGGCAGCATATATTTGAACTTAGTTGCCAATGATGGTTCTGCTCCTTCTTATGGGCTGGTTCTTTTCACACTGATCACGCTCGTCATTGGTCAAGGTTGATGGGTGTAGCTCTTCTCCCAGAAATGTTAAGGAAAGTCTACCAAATGGGTTCTTCGTCTTAAAGCTTAGGCCATTGTTCCCTTCTTGTTGCAGAGATAGTACGTTCTGCTGGTACCACCAATAACTATGATAGAAGAATAGAAATGAACGCTCTTCTAAGTATTGCGTTTTCCATCCCATAGTTATGGGTTCCTATCTTCCCAAACCACCATCCCAATTAACTCAGAAGTTACCCTCGATGAGAATTAAATTTAATCCCTCAGGATAAAATTCTTTACATTTAAATAGAATAGCTTTAGCTTTACATTACATTTAAATGAAAAGGTTGATAATACAAATAAAGTCTGTTTACATATACATCTCCACTGATTGAAAAGTATTCACAATATAAATTGGATATGTTTTCATTTATATTTACGCTGATTGAACAGTTGGAAACTTCCATTAATTTTAAAAGTGAATATGTTTTAATTTACATCTATACTTGTTTGAAACTGTAAGTATTATTACTAGAATGTACTTCATTTCTTTCATCTTTTCCTCTCTGCTCCGTGTGGAAACTGGGACTACTTTCTGCTTTTAGGTCTGATTAAGAAACTAGCAGTAAAGTAATCACCAGCCCTAGCAGTGGTTGTTCATGAATCATCATTCTAATTCTGAGGTTGCCAGCCTCACGTAAGTGGGACATCCACTAGTGATTTTAACACATTATAATATTCACATGGTAATATATATATATATATATATATATATATATATATATATATATATATATATATATATATATATATATATATAATTTCACATGTTGGTAATGAAATATATAATGTAAAATGACACTACTTACGCCAATCTTGTCTCACAGACTTTTCTGCTCAGATGAGTAAAAGAGACTTGGATCGGTCTCTTACACGCGCCTGGGGTGTCGTTAATTTAATAAGTTCCCTCTCTGACTTCGTGTGTAGTCCTTCAGTTTCCTCAGTCCCGGTTTCCTTATTTAATATAAAAGTGATTTCCTGGGCTATGAAATTCCGTCCAAAATTCTCCAATAAAAGGTGTCCGGTATAATTCTAATTCTTCACTGTAGCAAGGTCTGGTATCTTGGCGAGCGATTTCTCAAGTGAAGTAGCTTGAGAAATTGATCAGATTATATTCCCGGCCTTCTCACGCCTTCGTTTGTTATCGAGTTAAATAAACCACCCAATCATATTCAAACAGGCGGGGTCGTGTTTGGTATTTACAAAATATTCCACGTGAAATAAGGTGCGTAAAGCAAAAGGTCACGTATTACCATATATGGCAATAAGATATACGATGTATTTAGTACAGACTCGCGAACATGTCGTTAACCTCATATGACAACATGTGTCGGATGTAGCAATCATTACTTTTATCACAAAGTAATCTCTTATCTGTGTCTGTCCATCAGTTGTCTCCCTTTATTCCAAGATTTAGTGATGAGCGCACCGTGTCTTATTGGTGATTAAGCCGGTAGCGCTGGCAGATGTACGTGTTAATTAATCTGCCGCGCCTATAACCAACAAATCTGGGTAGCGCCAAGCAAATGTGCTTCTTATCACATGCAGGGGGTGTTGAATGATTTGATAAAATCAAATATCTGCTACTTAGCAGAAAAAGAAAGAAAGAGAAAAAAGAAAAGTGCAACAATTGACAGCACGCAAATAAAATCAGTACGACAAATATAACGATACTGCTGGAGTGAAACCGAGATCGAAAGGGGCCGCCCCGTTGTGTGACATGGAGTCACACTAAAGATCATTACCTTAATAAAGAAAACTTGTGAAGACATGACTTGCAGAGTTCTTCATGAAGAACAGCTTACAGATTCGTTTGGTATAAGAAATGGAGTGTGACAGTGATGTTTCTTGTCATTATCTTGTGACCATTGGCGGTTCTACAGATTGTAGATTAGACTACACATGATTAGAATAGTAAGTTCGTCATCGCTTCTGGTATTACCTTCTGTTTGTTTATCATTTACCATAGTTGCAAGACATGTAATGAGCCACCTCGAAAATGCACACATCCTTCCTGATACCCTGGGTAGCTATAGGCCTATGAAAACAACATTGGGTAACGCTGGAACATTTTGCGTACGGTGTGTACGAGGGATTCCATAGTAAAAGGGAGACGGTAGCTGTTGCAATTGAACTAGAGGATGCTTATAACAGTGTGGACTTTGCAACCCTAATAGACTGTATAATGGCATGTGGTGAAAACCCTTGGATATCAACGTGGATAGCAGCAGCCTTAATGGAGAGATCAGTTGCATTTCGCTTGGGAACTTGAACATCAGAACCAATGCGCATTTGCCTGGGACTACCCCAGGGTTCTCCACTATCACCAGTATTGTTTAACATTTCCCCAGCAAAAGTAGCAACCTTTCAACCAACAGGACTGGGACGATCATTAACTTTCGCAGATGATATACTCATGTACAGAACTGTCTCAGACAGACAGGAAATGGTTCAAGGCATACAAGAGTCACTACAGCCGGTTTCTAAATGGTGTGAGAAAAGCGGATCAATGGTCAAACTAAACAAGGCCTGTGTGATGTGGTGCTCTTTGAACAACTCCATAGTCAAAGCAGACCTTCCAGACATCACTTTAAATGGGCAGAACATTGAAAGGCAAGACAGGCTGAAGTATCTAGGAGTAACGTTTTATCGTGGGCTATCATTCAAGTATCATGTCGAACTAACTATACAGAAGTGCAATCGAGGACTGGCAGCCTTAAAAACAATGGCTGCTGCACGCGTGGAACATAGATTATTGTTTCTCCTGTATCATCAGCTCGTGATTACGGTAATCGAGTTCGGGCTAGGAATACTCACGCTGTCCGTGTCACAATGTGAACGACTGGAACGCATTCAAAATGAAGGGATGCGACTAGTTTTGGGCTGTACGCGTGATGCCCCCCATTGTGACAATGAAATACATGCTTGGATTGCAGACTATTAGATCCAGATATGCGATGGCCCAGGCAAAAGAATATATGCGGGTAAACACTGACAAAAGACACCCCTACATGAGAATGTAGCTGACATCATAGGAGCAAGAATCAAGAGGGGGATGTCATGGATGGCACTGGCAGAGGCTACAATTGGTCAGGTGACCAGGGTTAAAAATGTACCCAAAAGGGAAGAGTGGAGTAAGTCAGGGAAAACTGGATAAACTACCAGCAGGTCATCATTAGCCTTGGCACAGATCAAAAATCTTGGGGCAATGGAAGAGCAGAGCTGGGGATTCATCAGTTGATACGTGATCATGCTGGGTATGATGACGCCATTGTGCACGCTGATGAGTCTGTAGTGCGTGGTGAGAAATCAGGATGGGGCTTCTCTGCGAGAATAAAGGGCAGTGTCGTCGCCGAACGGAATGGAGGCAGAAGCAGTTACTGCACCACTGAGATGGCTGTCTGAAACTCCATCAACCAGGGCAGTTATATTGTCAGACTCTCAAGCCATGCTTCGGAAAGTTCAGAACGGATGGCTGCGGCAGGAATGGAAACCACCAATAGAATCCTCAAGTCTTGAAGAACGGGTGTGGATCGACTGTACTGATCATGCAGGGGTGCGTGACAATGAGAGACTTGACAGACTGGCTGTGAGAACACCCATAGTGGGGACACTGGACATGGATAAGGGAGAGATACTAAGGGCTTTTAATGATCGCCTACTGGATAATGACACTGCAATGGATGAATCAACAAGGCTGAGGCTGTTGGAGTTTGGCATCAAACGTGGGACTAGCAGAGATAGAAGTATAACCGGCGTACAACAGGGACAGTAAGCATTCATACTCTTCGTCATTTGCTGACGGAGACTGAGCACCTATGGGTTAGCCCAGAGTGCAGTGAAGTCGATTCTGATTAACAATAACAATATCATTTACCAGCACATTATTGTGCATTGAGAATATTTTGACATTTACATCACGATGGATTTTCGATGGTTTTATTGGTGCTTTCAATTTTTAAACATTTGTACAGGAATGTGGAACAAAAGTAGACATTGGTATTCAAACGTTACAAGTAATCTGGATCATTCAACCTACATCATTGTCTTTGCTTCATCACTTTGCTTCATCTCTTGACTAGTCTGCATCTACGTTATGGTCTGATCGACTGCTCTGCAGTTTGGAACTCTGCTTTTCATACTATGATACAACTCATTTAAATGTTCTTAGGCGATACTTGAATTTAATATATGACCAGTCAACATCAGGGAATCTTAGTTTCTTTCATGTCTGCTACCCTTCTAGTGCTACGTTGGTTCTTAGCACGAATGTCTATTTTTTCTACTCAATGCGTAAAAGTTTACACATTTTTCAACACGCAGCTTCAATACATTTTGGACATTTACGTCAAAGAAATATCACAATTACTTTCTACTATTTGCAGTTAAACATTTGCGTCTGCTTTTGAATTATAACAACGGACTTGGGATGACATATGTCTCCACAGATTCACCTTACCCTCTACACCTCGTTTTACGGTTCCGATTATGAGCTGAGATGAGATTCACCTTATATAAAAATCATAAGGCGACCACCTCGGCACTCACCACGTTGAGTTACATCGTCTTCACTTGTTGACAACTCGAGCAGAACGGACCTCACACACTAAAGTTGTGCTGTCGTTTTATTTCACCTACCCCACGTGAACATTAGCTCACAATTTATCTTCCTATTAGCTATAATTAGGTTACGAAAACATCAACTAAAAGAACAGAAATGGGATCAAGTGGACTAAATTCCTTAGAGATGATCCCGACAACCGTATCAGTAATACAGGATCGATTGATGGGCTGACTTGGATGGGCCATATTAATGGATCAACTACGACATAGCCACAGTGTCTGTTGGCTTACCATCTTTAAAGAAGGCTACAAGATCAACTGAGCATGAAGGCAAAACGTTGCCACGTAGCACTAAATTGACTTTACCATCCTTAGTATTGCCATTCATCTCAATCCATCTGTTAAGCACACTTACGCCTGGCATTTTTGTTCCTTAACCGAGTTCGATACCCGTCTGCCTTTAGACCAAACTTGTGCAGTGAATGTT
Organism: Oreohelix idahoensis; assembly: GCA_024509875.1. NCBI lineage: Eukaryota > Metazoa > Mollusca > Gastropoda > Stylommatophora > Oreohelicidae > Oreohelix > Oreohelix idahoensis. Next base: position 613,907 of record JAMPIV010018249.1, on the reverse strand, counting down.
CTTTTACCACCTCGTGATTGGCCCTCTCATTCAGTAAGAGATAATAAAATGTCTTATTTGCTGAACCAAACAAAATGAATAGCAAGCAAGGCTATTTGACTATTTTTGACTTCTTACTGGCAATAAACCTTCCTATAATTTTTTGACGAGAACTCCATGATGAAGACTGTGTTGTCACAATTAGGTAGGCGCAACCAAACGGGGCTTGATGACCATCAAGTTCTGAACACCTAAATCGAGCTCCAACTTATTTATCTTAATTCTCTCATACGATTCTTTTTCAAGATTCTTTATTTCGTTTTGCTACCTCACTCCTTGAAACACATTGTTCTCACAAGATCCCATTTCTCCTTGTGACAGAGGCTATGTTATCGATTTCATATATCTTTCTGTAGTATCCTTTTCCTTGTAGTGGTGGTTATGGAAAGGATACTAGCACATCTTTCACGCGAACGTTCGATGTTTAACATAGGGGTAATGTTCAAATCAGAACTCCAACGAGAGGCAGTCAAATTGGCCAATACGATAGTACTCAACTCGTTGTCGGAAAAAAGTTCATGCAATTTATTAACGTAGTACAGTTGACAAGACGAAACAGTTACTTCTGATGAATGACGATCAACATGAGACAGGATGGTAAACTCTGGCGTAATGTTCATTCTTGAAATATACATTCTTTTGGATAGATCCTTAATAGAATTCCATAATCAATTTTATGACTGAGAAAAAATATTGAATTAATAAACTACATATAGATGATGAGGCAGTTAGATTCTATAAGGTGACTTTCACTTGTCCCTTGACCTTGACAATGACAGCGAGATCCCCGTTATGTTTTTCACATCTGAGGTCTCTCGTATGAGTAAGTTTCTGACTTTACTGGCCTCATGATTAATCAGATTAGAATAATTTAACATCTGTCTATTGACGACAACCTTAGCGTATAGACTAATAATAATATTATATTTGAGTCACCTCTGTGATCAGCCGACACTTTCAATCCGGCTACTTTAGATAGGCAATAGCGCAGAGTCCATTCAATATATAAACAATGTTCATCCTTTGAATACCTTCAAAGCTTCCTATGTATTAACGTTGCGACTACGATCCTTTCTGATACCATTATCGTATGAGTACCAGCTGGAGGTCACTAGTAGGAAGACGAACTAATTCACACAAGAATTATCGATTAATAAATCTATTACCTGGCTTGAATGACCTAAAGGGCTATGACTTGAATTGCAGTGAGCCAGTCATCAAGCGAGTATAATAAGTCCGACTCAAGGACTCAAAAAGCATCAGACTCTCAGTCTGGAAAGGAACTCTGCCTTGTTCCATTAGCGAGATACGTCATCTGCTTCTCTGACAACAAAACGCGCTAATTTACAAATATCAAAACTGTGCGTTCTCGTGCGCAATAAACTATAATACTCACAACTGAGTTGGTGTGTACATATCTTTAACAGATGTAGGACCTGAAGCTACATTTGTCTGTTAATGCCTGTTAAGGACATAATATGTATGCAACAGCTTCCTTATCACCCCCCCCCCCCCTTTAAAAAAAATTAATTCTATTAATTTTTTTTTTCTACGTTAAGGAACTCGGAGAGGTGAGTCAAATTTACATATTCATATACGAAAATTAACATAATGATTATAGGGCTCAATAAAAAGAAAAATGAATATTAAATGTAAATCAACTCAACAAAACCAGAGTATGCATTAAAGCATACATCCACAATCGACCGACTTTGGTACGATGTGGTGAAATTAATAGAAAGAAAGTGTGAAGGATGATTGAAATAAGCACCACAAGAATGTTAAAACATCCAACCAAATTAAATAATTCAACAAATGATTTTAAATGAAAAAAGATGAGGATATGTCAAAAAATGACAAGTGAATTGCAACCCAAAAAATGTAAATAAAACAAGCAAAGTGAATAACATGAATAATCAAACATTGAAGTGAACAACACCCCTAATGTTTCTAAAATCAATAAGATGGACTAATCACCTACGAGTGTAATACACTCTGGGTGGCAGTTACTAGTATAAAGAATCATATACACATTATTAAAGTTAGTGAATGTAAAATATTCCGCTAATTAAGTACCTTAAATTGATTCTAACTAATCAATATTGTTCATATATTAAAATAGTCACTAATTATAAATTCCTTTAATTTATAACAATCTTAATTAGTGTCACTGTTATATCGAAAACAGTTAATAATAGATGAAAATCTGTTATTTAGATTCCAAACATGCTGAAAAGATATTTTCCAAAACATCGAGTATTTTAGCATGTTCATCCATCGCATTACAATGATGTTGATAAATGTCCACAGTGTACTCTTTCAAAGAAAACGACATCAAAAGTTATGTTAAATAAAGACAATGAGTATTTCCTTATAGTCATGAAAGTATGAGTAATCCATTTCCATACGAAGCCTGCGTAGAAGTTCGACAAGTAATCAAAGTTCACTGATCATCACATTTCAATTGAACGACTGTCTGTGAAGAGGTTTCGATTTCCGTAGGTCGTTTTGACTCGCTTGGTTTGCTTGGACAGCGTGACAAACAGTCCGCTGAAAACATTTTTCGATCCCGGTAACGACCGAATCGTGAAACAGTAGGGCTGTAAGGCAATGGCATACCTCGTTGATTTTGAAGACTTCACATCTTTAGTATTAAGAGAAGTGAGTGTCTTTTGATCAGATTCCACAATAAAATGAGACCCAAGTAAGTATCGTTCCAGTTTGGTAATTGACCATACCAAAGCTAACAGTTCTTTGTCCAGCACTGAATAATTCTGTTCAGTTGACGTTAATTTTCTCGATACGTACATCACAGGATGTAAGGTGCCTGAGTATTCTTGCATCAATACGCCGGCAATTCCATATGAAGACGCATCACTACGCAGAATAAAAATAAGGTTTGGGTTAGGTAACCTTAAAACTGGAGGATCGGAAAAAAATTTTTAATTGAATCTAACGCGACTTGATGTTTGTCAGACCACCGAATCACGTTAGCTGTCCCCTTCCTCAACAAAGAAGAGAAAGGAGCAGTGATGGTCGATAAATGAGGAATAAATTTACCGTAAAATTGTATTAATCCTAACAAGGATCTTACTTGTTTCTTAGACTTTGGTGCTGTGATGTTGTATAATGTGTATAACATGCCATGACCAACACGGGGACCCAAAAAAGAAATGTCGTGAAAGCCGACAAATGCCTTCGATGGCTTAGCTATTAAGGTATAATCCCGTAATGTGGTTAGTACTGCTTTTAATCCCTGAATGTGCTCATCCCATGAGTCACTAAAAAGACAAATGTCATCGATGTATGTAATGACATCAGGACGGTGAGATAATATGCGACGCATCATGCGTACAAAGGTAGCAGGGGCGTTTACTAGACCGAATGGCATAAAATTCCATTGGAATAGGCCCCGAGGTGTAGAGAAAGCAGTGAGTGGTTTTGCCTTGGGTGTCAGAGGGACTTGCCAATATCCCTTAGACAGGTCAAATTTAGAGAAGAAAGTAGAATTAGCTAATTTGACCAATAACTCTTCTAAAAGTGGTAAAGGTTCGGCGTCGAATTGTGTAACTTTGTTTAATTTCCTGTAGTCTACACAAAGACGAATGTTGTTTTCTTTTTTTCTGATAATCACAATAGACGAAGAATAAGGTGATGTAGAAGGTTCAATTATATTTAATTGAAGCATCTCATCCAATTCCTTATCAACCTTAGAACGAAAGTGTAAAAGGATAGGGTATGGACGGACTCGAATAGGTGTATCGTCAGTCAAAAGAATATCATGTTGGATAACTGACGTATGACCTGGGATGTCAGTGAGAACATCATCATACGATTGAAGAAGTGAGGACTCTTGCTGACGTTGATCAGCAGAAAGATTAGAAGAAATAGTCACATTATTCCAATTTTCAGTTGCATGAAGCGGTACCACTGGTATAGGTAATTGTACCTCCTGAAACGAAGACTCTTCTTCTTGGATAACAGACAAATTTGTATAGTGATGAATAGGAGGAGTAGGATCGTCAGTAGCTTGAAATACTGACTGAAGATAGTCAGGACGTGAGTAAAATTCCTTCAACATATTAATGTGGAAGGTTTTATGCCTGCCATTGATATCGACAATGTAGTCAACATCGGATATTCTCGAGATGATCCTAAAAGGACCTCTCCAGGTAATTAGAAGACGATTGTTATGAGAAGGTAGTAAAACAAATGATTCGTCACCAGGAAGAAGCTGGCGAAGACGTCTATACTTGTTTGCAAAGAGACGAGCTTTTTCTTTAGCCTGTTCGGATGATGCGGTAGCTAATCTAAATGCATCTATGATTCTCTTTCTCAAAGAGATCACATACTCATATGAAGATTGAGTTTCCTCTTCCATATTCTCTTTAATAAGCAAGTCGTGAATTAATGACATCGGTTCGCGTGGTTGCATGCCAAAAACAAGCTGGAATGGAGAGAAACCAGTTGCGATACGCGAAGAGAGCAGCGGGTTGGACTCGGTCCCAATCCTGAGGGTGATCCTGAGTAATCTTACCCAACAACTGCTTGAGTGACCTATTCTGACGCTCAATTAAACCATTAGACATCGCGTGGTAGATCGAACTAAGAGATCTATCTATACCTAACGTCTTCATAACCTGAGACATGGATTCAGAAATGAACTGGACACCATGATCCGATAGAATCTTACGCGGAAAACCAATGCGCGAAAAGATCAACATTAATGCCTCTGCTACACTAGCAGATGAAGTGTTTTTCAGAGGTATGGCCTCAGGCCAACGCGTACACATATCAATACAAGTAAGAATATGTGTATGTCCTCTGGCAGATAGTAGCATAGAACCAATGATGTCTATAGCCATTTTATCAAATGGTCTAATAGGGATGTCCGCAGCTTGAATAGGAGCCGCATGATATGGACCCCGTACTTTAACTTCCTGACATGTCACACAGGAACGACAATAGATAGTTACATCTTTATGAATTCCAGGCCAATAGAATGCAGATAGCACTCTAGATTTGGTTCGTGAAAAACCCATATGGCCTGCGCATTGAGAGTCGTGTGCATGACGCAATATACGAGCTGTCATAGAAGACGGTACTAGGATCTCACTACGTAAAGATGAGTCCTTTTCCCGTATCGTTCTTACCAAAATACTGTTTTTAAGTGCAAAATTATGTCTAGATTTTGAATTTTTGTTGTTGGTATTATTTTTGTTCACTAATTGAAAATTTTTTTAAAAGAATTATCATTCTTTTGCAAAGTAGCAAACAACTCCCGTGAAATTGGAGAATCATCATCACAACTGGCATTAACCGTAGGTTCAGAAGGTGTATTACGCGACATATCAGTAGCTTGCGCTCTGGTAACTACTGCATTTGCAGCATGAATATGTCGCTCTTCCCATTCAGTAATTTGCTGTGGGTACACTCTTTTATGCCATGTATTCGACCCAGTATAACATCGCTAATTGGGTTCTGAAGTAGACATGCGTGGATTTTCTCTGAAAAGAAAGGTGTTTTAATGTCAATAATGGCTGTAGGAAAGGTTTCCACAGTCCCACCAAACGTCACGCATTTGACAGTATTGCCAGTAGCACAGGATGGGTGGACCAACGAATTCCGGACTCCAACGGTGCTGCAGCCTGAGTCAAAAAGAATAGAACAAGGTATAGAATTAACAAATCCTCTATTAAATTTAAGACATCCTTGTCCCTTGTGTACCGACGCAGAAGTGGCTGTACAGACTGCTGGGAGACTTGGCAAAATATGATCGCACCGCAGCGTCGTAATCGCCTTGGGCTGGAATAGGGTTGTGCACCAGGAACAAGCTTTAACCTGCTCAAAATCAAGAGAACATGACATGGCATTATGTGTATTAACATTTTTATCTTCTTCTTTGTTAGTATGAGTATCAATCAAAGCAACATTAGAATGTTGACGTGGCCTGCTCGAAGATCTATCTCTACGCCGCGATCGATTCTGACTATTTTCTCTGAAATTGCCATAATTACTATTACTATTTGCGTTACAATCTTGGGTAGAACGCCAATTATTGTTCTTACTGTTATGTCTTTGACCATATGATCTATTCAAAGAACCATGTCTATTGTGAGAATACTGCGAATTGGATCGCCAATTTTGTTTATAATTGTTTCCTTGATTATTTCCAAAATTATTGTTATCAAAATCTCGTGATCTGTGAGATTGGCCCTAAGAAACATTATATGGAGTAGATTGTTGAAATTGTTTCCCCTTATAAAAATTACCAGAATAGAAATTCTCGTTATTTCCCTTTTTAAAGGTTCTGTCGTTACTCAAGGAACGATGTCGTGAAAAGTTATTATGTTGCATAGCAAAAGCAACAGGTAATTCATTCTTAATCTGGGCATTGCTAACATCCATGTTTGGATGTGCGGTACATAAATTTTTGCAATTTTCCTCCATTTCTTTCATATTAGTAGGTTTACGTTCATGTAAAAAGGAAAGAAATGCTGGATTTACTGAAGATAAAACGTTATCGCGTAGCAATAAATCAAAAAGACCGTCATAAGATTTTTCTACCTTGGACAGTTCGATCCATCTTTCCAAGGTGAGCCGTATTTGAGAAAGAAAGTCACTAAAGTTCTTTCCTGATTGTGGTAGAATAGTTTTAAAACGTACCCTGTATTCATTTTCAGACATTTGATACTTCTTATAAAGAGCGGCTCTAAGAGCATCATAATCATTTTTATCATTAGCACTAGTCATATGGTAGACCGCCATAGCTTCGCCTGTAAGTAGCCTAGATAAATGGGTACAATATTGTGTTTTATCCAAGTTATAGGATCTACATGTAGCTTCAAACCTGTCTAGGAATAAAATTTCATCGTCGGATGGTGGATTGAATTTTGGTAATTTTAAGTTAACTTCCCTAAAATTATCATGTTTAGATGAAGCTTGACCTTCATGAGTCTCTTGAGTATTAACCTCATGAGCTAATCTAAATTGTTCAAATTCCATTTACTTCAACTGTTTTTCACGTTGAAACGTTTTTTTCATTTTCCTCAATCTCAAGCTGAAATTTTCTTGCATTCTCCTGAGCTATAAATTTCCTCTCTTCCATTTCCCTTTGCTTACATTCCATTTCGATTTTAAGTTGACTTTCTTTTTCAGCAGCTTTTCTCTCGTTTTCTGCAGCCTCAAATTTAATTTTTTTTCTTCTCGTTTTCTGCAGCCTCAAATTGTTTTTGTTCAATTTCAATTCTCATTTTTTTCTCGTTTTCTGCAGCCTCAAATCTCCTTTTTTTTCATTTTCTTTAGCTTCAAATTTCAGATTTTCTAACCTTAGAGTTTCTAATTTCCTCTGTTCAGATTCTATCTCTTGAGCTTTTTTATATTCCGCCATAGCGAATGTTCTGACCTCTTCAGTAGGCAACTGAAGGGCTTTAGCTTGTTTAATAAAATAATCTAGTGAATACATTATGATCACCAAGTAGTTACTATACTTTTTCTTCGTAAATGTTAACCAATTTATGTCCAATAATTTATTCTTATCACTATAATAAATGTTACTCGTTCATGTACAAGAACAGTATGCAATATCAGATAATTATCAATATATTATTAATAAATAAAATACTTTATGCAATGCAATAATATGATAAGACAAAAGCAATAGACAATAGTAACAATCGTGACGGGACAAGATAATCAAAGACGAATGAATACGTTCGCAGAAATCAACAAAAAAAAAAAAAAAGAGAAACTAAAATAGACTCTTGCAAAGAATTGCAATGATGACTGCGATAAACAACAGAACAAGACCATTAACAACACAGTGTATAGACATAGGTTTGTAAAAAACTAAACGAAAGCAAGGTAAGACTGGACGACCGTTACGTACTAAAGACATCATAAAACTAAGGTACGGATAAAAATCACTATAACGAAAACAACAATGAAATAATTGGACGTCACAACTAAACAGTTCGTTCACAGAGAACCGAACACAGTGGACTAGAATCCTTCGACACTTACATGACGGAATTCCACTGAGGGAAGTCTGCAAATAAATACCTAAAGAACAATCATGAAGGACCTGTAATGAAACTGGTATGTTTCCTTCATAATTCGCCTACCCAACCTCCCGCGATGAACATAAAACATAGCACACGCAACATGCATAGCCAATAGGTGGAAATATATAAGGAAAGGTACAGCTCAACGTAAAACGGTGTAATAACAAAACAACGTTTTTTTTTACTTATCTTGACCGAGAAAAAATTATTCCTTGCATCCGTAATTGTACGTATGAGCTTCGTTATACTTATGTGAGTACAACAATGTTGGTATACAATGATGAGGACTGGAAGTTGAAGTCCAATGTTGTCCTTGACCTTCCGCCAACCGTCGTATTGAATTCAAGTTCATGTTGAAAATCGATGTTTTTCTGTACAACAGATGATCTTTGAAGAAGTGATGAGATCGGTCTTTTCTTAAAAAAATAATGATTTCCAAATCACACTGGCATCACCAATCTGTAGTATCCTTTTCCTTGTAGTGGTGGTTATGGAAAGGATACTAGCACATCTTTCACGCGAATGTTCAATGTTTAACATAGGGGTAATGTTCAAATCAGAACTCCAACGAGAGGCAGTCAAATTGGCCAATACGATAGTACTCAACTCGTTGTCGGAAAAAAGTTCATGCAATTTATTAACGTAGTACAAATGACAAGACGAAACAGTTACTTCTAATGAATGACGATCAACATGAGACAGGATGGTAAACTCTGGCGTAATGTTCATTCTTGAAATATACATTCTTTTGGATAGATCCTTAATAGAATTCCATAATCAATTTTATGACTGAGAAAAAATATTGAATTAATAAAGTACATATAGATGATGAGGCAGTTAGATTCTATAAGGTGACTTTCACTTGTCCCTTGACCTTGACAATGACAGCGAGATCCCCGTTATGTTTCTCCCATCTGAGGTCTCTCGTATGAGTAAGTTCCTGACTTTACTGGCCTCATGATTAATCAGATTAGAATAATTTAACATCTGTCTATTGACGACAACCTTGGCGTATAGACTAATAATAATATTATATTTGAGTCACCTCTGTGATCAGCCGACACTTTCAATCCGGCTACTTTAGATAGGCAATAGCGCAGAGTCCATTCAATATATAAACAATGTTCATCCTTTGAATACCTTCAAAGCTTCCTATGTATTAACGTTGTGACTACGATCCTTTCTGATACCATTATCGTATGAGTACCAGCTGGAGGTCACTAGTAGGAAGACGAACTAATTCACACAAGAATTATCGATTAATAAATCTATTACCTGGCTTGAATGACCTAAAGGGCTATGACTTGAATTGCAGTGAGCCAGTCATCAAGCGAGTATAATAAGTCCGACTCAAGGACTCAAAAAGCATCAGACTCTCAGTCTGGAAAGGAACTCTGCCTTGTTCCATTAGCGAGATACGTCATCTGCTTCTCTGACAACAAAACGCGCTAATTTACAAATATCAAAACTGTGCGTTCTCGTGCGCAATAAACTATAATACTCACAACTGAGTTGGTGTGTACATATCTTTAACAGATGTAGGACCTGGGACTACATTTATTTGTTAATGCCTGTTAAGGACATAATATGTACGCAACACTTTCTCTTTGTCTTTATTTTCGTCTTCGCGTCTTCATCACCCACTCCTGTAGGAATCGAGCCCTCCTATACTCAACCTCTGTCTTTCTTATAATTTAGCAAGCAGTTTATGGCGGGTAGCATTTAATTGCTTTCTCTTTGAGGCAGGCTAGCGAGCAGACCTGGTCCCGCTCACCTGTAAGTATCTCGGCAGCGATCATAAGAATCGCCGTAACGAGACCAGTCGGTGATGGAAAGGGGAGACAATGGGTCTACCTCCTCTGCCGGAATTCGTTCGTTGTAAGTTAAGTTACAACATGCGAACCGCCACATCATAGACTCTCGCTATTAATTCTTTTACGACCAACTCTGCAGATGGTGAGAGGAGGCGATAATATATGTAGATTCTATATTATCTAGAGCTTTGATTTCGCGTGTTTCACATAATTGGAACGTAGAACTAAACGTAGGTGCTAACATCAGGAAATCTTAGATCTAAGAGGAGTTCGCGTGTATTACGTTTTATGGCCATAGTCTGCAAGCAGTATTCGTGTGATCCTGTAAGTCGAGGAAATCTTCGCACGAGGTCTGGTCTTTTACGTTACGTCGGTTCTCAAATGAGTCCGTACGCAACAGAGTGAATCTGGTTCGGCATGAGGGCGAAGAAATTTGTTTGATGCGTAGAACGAGTTTAAGGAATATGTAGATTTTCCCTAGGTGTAAACATCTGGAATTTGAGTCTGTCTAGGGATTTTAGACGTAACCATTTTCCTTTCATCAGAGAGATATTTATACCAGAGCAGCTTTAGACTTCATTCATTCAAGACTCCGCAGTTTCTCTAGACTCATTCTAGCTTCCTTCTAGAAATTACTTTATTTAAGTAGAATCTCAGTTTCGTTGGAGAATAGTCTTAGTAGGCTGTGCGAGGTAAATATATATCTAGTAGTGATTGAGTGATTTAAGTGATGATCGCCTATTATATTTCACTAGATTTTCTGTGCCGAAGTGTTTTTCTAGTATAGGCCAGGAATTCAGTTATATTCTCTAAAGTTAGTGCGTTACAGTGGAAAGCAGAATAAATTATAATTTCTAGCTAAACTCATTCGGCTATTAATAAATTTGATTAAACTGCTAGTAACCAGCAAGAGAATAGTTTGACTAACTAAGTAAATGCACTGATGACTCATGAGTATTGACGAAATATATTTATATGTATTTCTAATTCATGATGACAGATTTTTAAAACTGACTAGAATTTATTTCACGGGGGAGTTTTAACGATGAGACTAGCTCTAAGCTTATGGTTTCTAGTTAAGTTGGATAAACGAAGTAATATTATTTACGCGTAGGATTACATATACTATTAGGGTTGAGTATTTATGTGTTTCTTTCTTCCCTATACAGTATTTGGGTCATAAACCCTAAATCTTACCAGCGGCTTTCAGTACTTATGTAACTGAGAAGAACATTACCTAAAGAACATTCTGTATATAATTACCGGGTTTTGCAAGTGACCTGTCTGGCCTAGTGTTTTACACCCAGAAGAACGACAGAGTACTGGCCCAAAAGTAATATTAAGAATAAATGGTAACTGGACTTACAGAATATCCAGATTTCTTTCTCAAGTTCATATATACTTCGCTTGTGGTGGCGACTGAAATAACATTTGACACTTCCCATAGAACAACCATTGTGTGGTGAAGGAGATTTATCCTAAACCGATTTATGTACCTGACATTCAACTTAACGAGTGAAGTTCCAAGCTATTGTACCCTGTGAACATTAGATATCATAAGTACTTTCCTAACTGGACAAAGATTGAAGTGACCTTCATCAGCCTCCTATTACAACAGTGAGACAAACGTTTCCCAACATTTTGATTAATTAGTATTTGGCGAAACTGGGGTTTGACTCGCCAGTAAACTCAAACTTTGATGGTCTGTGAGTGACTGAACAATTTGTTCCAGATGTTATGAAACACAACGATTAGGTAAGAGTGCGCATGTTGTCTGTGAGCACAGCTGTCAGAGCGAGAGAATAACAGGGATGAATAATTCGTTTATGATTTAACCCATGTAATAACTTTGTATTTTCTCTTGTATGAAAGTTTTTGCTAATGCTGTTTTCCTCTTAGGATAGATTAATATATATATATAAACTCTGTTCTTTACTGAGAGAGGGAAAACCTTGGACCTTAGCGTATAAATCTGTGACTCTTTGGGCTATAACTTCTCTTATAACGGGATCTTGGCAACAGAGAGGGGGGGGGGGTGGGGGAGAAGAATTTCACCTATGAGTCTATCTCTTTAATTGATTCTTAACCTATGTTTATTGTATTTTTATTTGATATTCAATATTGTCGATGTAAGTTTCTTTTATGATAATAAAAATTTACATAACTTTATTCACGTGTGGCGGTCAGCTTGTTCAAAAAAGATCCTTATTTCATAGATATAGTTTTCACGTATGTGCGTCTAATTGTCGTCACTTATCTGTGTGTGTGTATATGTGAGTGGTTAAATATATCAATATATATATATTTATAGGAAACTGACTGATCTGAATTCTCGGTCGTAATCGGTAGGCTGATTTGATTATCTATCAAATCCAGGGACAGATTTTACCTTTCACCATTTCACTTGTGAAATTCTATTTCTTTACCTTATCTCCCACAGAGCCATCACCTGTTCTAGTCCTATTCAGTCCTATTCAGGAGGGACCAAAAGTGATCTTAATTACCCTATCGAAAATATACGACACTCCTTCTTCTTTGAGTTCCACGAGGTTAATGCAAAGTCCTGTAAGTCTTTCTTTGTATAAAATACATTTATCTCTCAATATCTCCCGGGGAAGACATTCTTATGTCTCTGTGCGAAAGCGATCGTAATTCAAAAACGTATTAAGATCTAACCTATCAGATGTAACTATGTGTACTAACAATCTGATCCACTAATTAAGTTTGCCTTCAATTTCTTACTTGCATCGTTAATAGACTTAAACCTTGGCCTTAACACTCAAGGTCAATAATTCTTAGACTTACCTAAATTTAATCTTACAGTAATGCCTTCCTACAATTTGGCAATGTCGCTCTGAAGAAATCTCTCTCTCTCTCTCTCTCTCTCTCTCTCTCTCTCTCTCTCTCTCAATATATATATATATATATATATATATATATATATATATATATATATATATATATATCAACTCCTAGCTCCTATATATATATATCTATATATATATATATATATATATATATATATATATATATATATATATATATATATATATATATATATATATATATATATATATATATTGAAATTAACAAGACCAGTTATACAAACTTTGAGTTATGACCAACGGTAACAATTTCCATGTGCCTGTGGTAGTAAATTTTCTACACAGAGAGGCATTAAATTCCACAGAACAAAATACGGGTGTGGAAGCTCATCCGTGTTAGATCAGCAGCGCTCGTTAGAAGATCTCAGCCAGGAGTCAGTCGACATTGCGAGAATATTCAAGTTGATCTGCCGGATGCTGATCTCATACACGTTTTGTCGGAGAAAACAAAGATGCCATCGAGTTGCTACCTGCCAATACAAAATGGCTTTGGGAACAGCTGAACGAAGCCTTGCCAAAAGAGTTGGATAACAACCTGAAGCAAATAACCTTGGAGAAAAAGCTAGAAATCTTCGGCTGCACATTATATCTTCACTGTCGCAAAGTGTTTGTAGTCAGGGAGGCAATGGAAAGCAACCCACCCAAAAAAATTCAGAAGACAAATGAAAATAGAAGCGATTAGGAAGCAGAAGAATTATGACAGAAAACAGCTCAAGAACGCAATAGACTGTTCATAAAGTTGATTATCCGATAAATTTGCTAGCTCCTGTGGTTGAGTTGATTGAAAAGTGTGGATCATATGGGCTAAAATATTAAATCGCTCTCGCATTTGCATGGTGGCAATATCCAGACACCATAACAATATTAGCTTTGAATTGAGACTCTGTGTCAGTGAGTTTCTCGTCTCCATAGCTCGTCAGAATGACGTTTAATTTTCCTCGCTTGCATCTTACATAATGCTAGTTTCACTCTCTTAACAACACTTAATTCAATGGCAGTTTGTTTTGCATCATCATACGCATCTCAGATCTTCGAGTGCTTATTTAATTAGAACAGAGGCTTTAGAAAAATCTGAATCACGTTTTTGCAAGTCAGTTGAAACAACATTAGAACACATTAGTATTTTTGAGTGCAACAACACTGGGAAAACAAAATGAGTAGTTTCTAGTTCTTTCTTCAGTAAACATACCACCTCTCTTCCAGGTGAAATTTTATTTATGATAATAATTGTTGACAATGCTTGCATGATCTAGAGGTACCTAAATCTAACAGCAAGCAATGATTCATTTCTTGATGACCATCGCCTGGGAAAAAGACACTTTAATTTTATGCCAGACTTACTATAGATCGAATAAAGTTGATAAAAAGGAAGGTGATAAAAGGGCCGACCGTTTAATGCTATTAGGAAAGAAAACATAAATTCATTCAAGGATATTTAAAAATAAACCTAGTTACTTCTGGTATTTCGTTTATTGCAACCATTGAGGACAAGATTAACATTATGGAAAGGTCAGGGAACGTAGAGTGCATTCTCTTCTTAGTCCAGAATTCATCTATGAACTCATGTAAACACCGCTCATTATCGCTGATCCGTCATACCCTTGTTCTTGACATTTTGACAGTTCTATGCCTTTACGTTCTATTCTGTAAATAATGTCTGTTTCCAGAGCTGCAGCCGTTTAATCGTCAACTTTCTTAAACTCGAGAAACGACTCTTTTATTTTGATTTCTGTTGGCTATCATTTTCATCTTTTTCCAATGTTGACATAAAGAAAAACGTGACTTAGCTGATCTGCCTTAGAAATATCTTGAGGTGTAGCCATTATGATAGAAAAAATGGTGGCCTCTTTAATGTCAGCAATTTATTTTGTTTTCTGCTGTCTTCGGCAGAAGATCGATTAGTTCATTTTGAATTAGAGGACATAAAATGGAACTGATCTTGCCGGTTTCGAAATCAGTTCTCTCAAAAACAGGATCATACACAGCAAGCAATTCAACAATCAATAAGAAAATTACCATTTCGACCTCCGTCACCCCCAATTACTTCACGATGCCTTCTAAATGTAAGGTTACACGTGGCTAACGTAAGTGTTATATTTATGATTCGTTCCAAAACGTCGCAACGAAACGATTTTTCCCTCATTGTTTTGCGTTTCGAGGTCTTTGTCAACAGTTTTGTTGAGACATCAGAGTTCATATATTACACATGAATTGTGATGAATTATAGAACATTCGTGATCTTGAATTTTGTCACTTAATCCCCTCTAAGCTCTCATCCCATCGACCCAAGCTTTTTGATAATGTGTGCTCTTTCTTTCACCAAAGAAGCGAGATGGCTCGCAGTAAGCACCATCAAGTAAATCTGAATAACACAGGCAACTCTGTGAAATGTTCAATCCAGCTTTTTATGTTGTTTTATAAAAGTAAGCAGAGAAGTAAAAACCTGTTTCTTTGTCTATGTGAAATGCTTCCTCTGGTCGACAAGATTCAGCTGAAATGATAAAGCTGTATCATCTGCTGAAAAAACACATAACAAAAAACTACCTTAATCTGGTGTTTGTGATGTACTGTGAGGATTTCCAAATGTTGATTAGATTTGCAAAGGCTGTTCTGGCTTTATTCAGTCTGTTACTGATGGCTTGGTTTGTTCCGCCGTCTAGTGTTACTATGCTTCCTAGATATAAACATGTATCTGTTTGTTCAAGCGTTTGGTTATTTATTTTAATAGGCTCAGGACTTATTACATTGTCGTGACCTCTGTCTTCTTCAGGTTGAAGTTTAGTCCCACTGGAAAAGGAAAGAGTGACAAAGTTATGGCGAATAGCACGCAAGAGAAGGACAATGAATTATGAAGAGGTAGAAGATTTTAAGGAGAAAAAGCAAAGGGCTATCAATAATTTCAAGGGCTTGGCAAGAAACGAAAAAGACACAGTGTGGGAGGGCTTTGTGACTCATGTGGGCACTGACAAAACACTACAGAAATTCTGGTCCTTACATCGCAGAATGAGTACGAAAAGTACAGGTCAACCAATGCCTAATATTCTCAGCTAGTCAGGAATAAGCCTGAAGATCGATGCCGAAATGGGATTAGCATTACTCGAGGGCTATGTTACTCATACAGATAATGGCAATAAAGCTGACCGCCAAGAAATTAAAAACCATATCCTGGGAACATATATTTAGACCTCATATCCGAAGAAGACGTTATGTGCATATTAGAATACAGTATGAATACTGCCCCGGGTCCTGATAGTGCAAAGTATCATCACATGAAACAGCTCGATGACACAAGCATTAAGAATGTGGTGAGTGACAACAACAGCATACAGAATGCCGAAGTGCATGAAGACTGGCTGCATAGTTACTTACGGCCACTTTTTAAACCCGGTAAAGACCCCACACGTCTCAGCAGCTACAGAATTATCACAATGCAGAATGTCTACGGTAAACTACTAGAAAAGATGGAAGCAGGAAAAATATCGAATCACCTCGAAAATGCACAGATCCTACCTCATACTCTAGGCAGCTTATAGGCCTATGAACGTAATATGGGGTAACGCTGGAACTTTTGCTTATGAAGCTTACGAGGGTTCCAGGATAAGCGAAAAAACGGTTGCTGTAGCAATTGACCTATAGTATACTTATAACAGTGTGAACTTTGCAACATTATAAAACTGTGGAATGGCTTGCGGTGTTAACCCTTGGCTTACAAGATGGATAGCAACTGCCTTACCTGAGAGATCAGTGACATCTCGCTTGTGAACATGGACATAAGACACAATGCCCGTTTTCCCGGGACTACCCCAGGGTTCTCCACTATCACCGGTTCTGTTAAATCTATACAGCAAAAGTAGCCACCTTTCAGCCAACTGGATTGGGACGAACATTGACATTGCTGATGATATACTAGTTTACAGAACTGGCTCTGACCGACAAGAAATGGTTAATAGCATATATGGGACACTACAGGAGGTGTCTAAATGTTGCAAGGCACTGGCTGTAAAGTCAATCTCAAAAAGGCCTGCGTGATGTGGTGCTCCCTGAACAACTCCATTATGAAAACAGACCTCCCAGATATTAGTCTCAATGGACAGAAAATTAAAAGGCACGAAAAGCTGAAATACCTTGGAGTTACATTTGATCGCAAGCTCTCGTATAAGCACCATGTTGAACAAATCACACAGTAATGCAGAAGACACCTAGCAGCCCTGAAAATAATGGCCGCGTCTTGTCTGGAGCAGATAAAACTATTTCCTCTTTATCATCAGCTAGTTATATCGGTCATTGAGTATGGGCTGGGAATACTCACGTTGTCAGTAACACAATGTGAACGACTAGAACGCATTCAAATAATGGGATGCGTATAGTCTTGGACTGTACGCGAGATACCCCCATTGTGACAATGAGGTACATGCTTGGATTGCTGACGATTAGATGCAGATATGCGATGGTCCAAGCAAAAACCTATATCCGAGTAACCATAGACAAACGGTACCTCCTGCATAGCTGACATTAAGGAAGCAAGATTAAAGAGAGGGATGTCATGGATGGCACAGGCAGAACAACGATCAAACAAGTGAACACTTTTGAAAATATGAGAGTGTAGAACTTGAGACAATGGAAAAGCGGAACTGGAAATTAATTAAGTGATACATGATCATGCCTGGGATAATGATGCCATTATGTATACAGATGGGAATGTGATCCGTGGTGAGAAATCAGGTTGGGGGCTTCTCTGCTAGGGTACAGGGCAGAATTGTCACCGAACATAGCGGGCTTACAAGATAACAACTTCCAGCATGAGAATGAAGGTAGAGGCAGCAACTGCAGCCTTAAAGTGGCTAACAGAAACTTCATTAACAAAGGCAGTCATTGTCTCAGACTCAGTTCATGCTTCGAAAGGTTCAAAATGGTTGGCTACGGCATAAATGGAAAATATTCATAGAAGCTTCGAGTCTGCAGGAGCTGGTGTAGATTTACTATCCTGTCATGCAGGAGTACGTGGTAATGAAAGAACTGACAGACTAGCATCAAGAGCACCCTCAGTGGGGACATTGGATATGGATAAAGGATATGGATACTGAGAACAATTAATGATTGCCTGTTAGAGAATGACACTGCACTAGATAAATCATCAAGTTTAAGACTCGGAATTTGGCATGTAAGACTAGCGGAGATGGATGTGTGAGAGGATACATACGTAGTGTATACAACCAGCGAGCTACAGGAACAGTTAGCATTCACACTCTTCGGCATATACTGAGGGAGGCTGAGCGCCTATGGGTTAGCCTGGAGTGCAATGATGTCGATTCTGTTCAACAGTAGCAATAACACTAGAGTAGAATAGCAGCCACCAGATGATAGTATTCTTTATTGACCGTAGATCACTACTGGAATACAGAACACTAGAAATAAAAACATGATGCATGAGATCAGATCTGAACTGAACATCCAACAAAAGTCATCAACCATTGCCCTTTACTGGTTACACTCCCATTGTGGAATCGCTGGAAATGAGAAAACAGATGCTGCATCTAGAAGTGGCAGTAAAATGAAACAATTCAGCCACATATTGCTCTATCGAGAAGCTAAAACCATCATTAAAACTACTCATCTCAGACCTAAGGGTCTTTTATATTTGGACATGCGCCCTAATATAACCGACTAGGTTGAACGGGACGCGCCTCGCCAAAACGAGGCAAAACTTTATTAAAAAAATCAAAAAAAAAAATCAGCTACAACAAGAACAAATACCAGTGGAAGAAAGAAGGTGATACATACAACAAATATGACCGAATCCAGCAGCTTAGTGGACACCAGAATAGACCATCATTTTCCACCTGAGAACTGGCCACTGCAGATTACTAGGCGACCTATATCGCCCCAGGATATCTCATGCAAATGAATGTCCACTTGGAACCGGAATTCAGATATTGAACACATTCTCCAACACTGGCAGTTGATGAACACGTGATGGTCACGTGGAGAAGAGAACTTGAGAAAGGTATGAAAATGAAGAAGAAGGCATGGAAAGACCTTGAGCTGATGTCACGTGACATGAAGATTTATAATGTTTGTTGAAGGTCAAGGTTCTTTGGAGAGATGAGACGTGAATATGTTTATATTGAGAATGATGATCCCAGTCACATGACATGATTTCCCTAGGTTACACATGTTTACATAGAAGAAAAATAATTATTTACTTAATTAATAACTATCTAGGGCGCTTATTTCTTTACAGGATCAGCCAGAAATAGTAGAGCTGTGAGCAATGGGAATCTTTGCATCGAGAGAGGTATGTGTTTCTAACTAAACTTTATATGTTTCTTACTGCAACAACAAGAACTACTACTAACTTCACTATTATTGCTTCCTGACTGATAGACTTCCAGACTTCTTAGAGTTTCATTTGATATAGTAACTGTTGTGTCATCAGGGAATACCTTCATTTATGGCACGTGACACACCAGAAGTAACTGAGAACCTCTGGAAAGAACTTCAACCGCCTTGAGAATTATCTGCATAGCCATCACAAGCAAAGTCGTGTCAGTGGTACAATCACTTGGATGACAATACAGTTTGTGGAGTACTCTCTTATCAAGAATCTGACCTAGGTCGCTCGACGACAGCGTCATCGCTGCAACAGTTTCTTGTGACACATGCTCCATGTCAAGGGTCTGTCATAACATTTTGTTGTTGGAACGATCCATATGCAAATAAAACAATAGAATGACCTTATTTGAAAGTATGTGCGTTAAGGAAAACTATCGCATCAGGGCATTCATTTGGTTCGTTATTTAATCTCCTTCTTGTGTATTAATCTAGTTTGTGTCTCTGCATGTACATTTTTATCTGGGTTTTTATTTTTATTTTACTCGTTAAAAAAAAAATATCAGTTGTTCCTCATGTTTGCCGCTCTCTTTGACTATTTCTTTAAGCCGCTCTGTCTAGCTAATTTGTTTTTTGTCACTTTTTTTTTCGTGACGTATATAATTTTATCACAGCCTTTCTATATTTCCCACCGTTATCTTCTGTTTACCCAACTATAAAGTGGTGCCTAGCTTCGCTTTTGCTTAAGGGAAGGCAAAGGTAGAGAGGAAGGGAACATAACACATGACTTTATAAAGGATCCACTGTAAGGAAGATATCAGGTCACATGACTTTATAAAGGATCCACGGTAAGGAAGGGAACAGGTCACTTGACCTTATAAAGGATCCACAAGAATCAATTAATTCATTGTCTCTCCTTATAGAACACTGAGCCACCACTACAGCTGATCCTTATAGAACACGGAACCACCACTTCAGCTGATCCTTATAGAACACGGAGCCACCACTACAGCTGATCCTTATAGAACCCGGAACCACAAATACACCTGATCCTTATAGAACACTGAGCCACCACTACAGCTGATCCTTATAGAACACGGAGCCACCATTACAGCTGATCCTTATAGAACACTGAGTCACCACTGCAGCTGATCCTTATAGAACACTGAGCCACCACTACCGCTGATCCTTATAGAACACTGAGCCACCACTACAGCTGATCCTTATAGAACACTGAGCAACCACTGCAGCTGATCCTTATAGAACACGGAGCCACCAC
This sequence comes from Oreohelix idahoensis, assembly GCA_024509875.1. Classification (NCBI taxonomy): domain Eukaryota; kingdom Metazoa; phylum Mollusca; class Gastropoda; order Stylommatophora; family Oreohelicidae; genus Oreohelix; species Oreohelix idahoensis. The sequence continues at coordinate 593,497 of JAMPIV010018249.1, read as the reverse complement.
TACAGCTGATCCTTATAGAACACTGAGCCACCACTGCAGCTGATCCTTATAGAATATTGAGCCACTACTACAGCTGATCCTTATAGAACACTGAGCCACCACTACAGCTGATCCTTATAGAACACTGAGCCACCACTACAGCTGATACTTATAAAACACGGAGCCACCACTACAGCTGATCCTTATAGAACACTGAGCCACCACTACAGCTGATCCTTATAGAACACGGACTCACCACTACAGCTGATCCTTATAGAAAACGGACCCACCACTACAGCTGATTTTTAAAGAACACTGAGCCACCACTGCAGATGATCCTTATAGAACAAGGACACACCACTACAGCTGATCCTTATAGAACACTGAGCCACCACTGCAGCTGATCCTTATAGAACACTGAGCCACTACTACAGTTGATCGTTATAGAACACGGACCCAACACTACAGCTGATCCTAATAGAACACTGAGCCACCACTACAGCTGATCCTTATAGAACATAGAGCAACCACTACAGCTGATCCTTATAAAACACTGAGCCACATCTGCAGCTGATCCTTATAGAACACGGAGTCACCACCACTACAGCTGATCCTTATAGAAAACGGAGCCACCACTACAGCTGATCCTTATAGAACACTGAGCCACCACTACAGCTGATCCTTATAGAACACGGAGCCACCACTACAGCTGATCCTTATAGAACACGGAGCCACTAGAGCAGCTGATCCTTATAGAACACTGAGCCACTACTACAGCTGATCCTTATAGAACACGGAGCCACCATTACACCTGATCCTTATAGAACACGGAGCCACTATTACACCTGATCCTTATAGAACACTGAGTCACCACCACTACAGCTGATCCTTATAGAACACGGGACCACCATGACACCTGATCCTTATAGGACACGGAGCCAATATTACACCTGATCCTTATAGAACACTGTGTCACCACCACTACAGCTGATCCTTATAGAACACGGAGCCACCACTACAGCTGATCCTTATAGAACACTGAGTCACAACCACTACAGCTGGTCCTTATAGAACACTGAGTCACCACCACTACAGCTGATCCTTATAGAACACGGAGACACCACAACAGCTGATCCTTATAGAACACGGAGCCCCCACTACAGCTGATCCTTATAGAACACTGAGCCACTACTACAGCTAATCCTTATAGAACATGGAGACACCACTACAGGTGATCTTTATAGAACACTGAGCCACTACTATAGCTGATCCTTATAGAATACTGAGCCACCACTACAGCTGATCCTTATAGAACACTGAGCCACTACTACAGCTGATCCTTATAGAACACTGAGCTACCACTACAGCTGATCCTTATAGATCACGGAGCCACTACTGCAGCTGATCCTTACAGATCACGGAGCCACCACTAAAGCTGATCCTTATAGAACACTGAGCCACCACTACAGCTGATCCTTATAGAACACGGAACCACTACTACAGCTGATCCTTATAGAACACGGAACCACCACTACAGCTGATCCTTATAGAATACTGAGCCACCACTACAGCTGATCCTTATAAAACACGCAACCACTACTACAGCTGATCCTTATAGAACACTGAGTCACCACCACTACAGCTGATCCTTATAGAACACTGAGTCACCACCACTACAGCTGATCCTTATAGAACACGGAACCACCACTACAGCTGATCCTTATATAACACTGAGTCACCACCACTACAGCTGATCCTTATAGAACACTGAGTCACCACCACTACAGCTGATCCTTATAGAACACGGAACCACCACTACAGCTGATCCTTATAGAACACTGAGCCACCATTACAGCTGATCCTTATAGAACACGGAGCTACCATTACAGCGGATCCTTATAGAACACGGAGCCACCATTACAGCTAATCCTTATAGAACACGGAGGCCTGAGCCAAGCGTTCTCACATTCCTGCAGCGATGGTTCATGTAACAATGTGTTCTACATAGGCAGGTTGTCAGCTCCGTGCATAACCTCGTATTAGTTGTCTTGTACGACACGCTTGAGAGACTTGAATAAATTTAGAGGAAGTGAAGAATATGATTATTCTATGGACGCCAGAAGGAAAGCAAAAGACAGATCGATCAAAAACAACCTGGCGGAGAACTGTGAAACATGAATCTGAGTTGTGGCCCCACAAGATGAATAGCAACCGACCGAGTAACGACAGTTTATTATTTCCCTGCATGACGCCAGCAGGAGTGATGGCCACTGACGGCTTTCTCAATCAGCCGATAAAAATCTAAGAAGAAGGAAGCACATGACCAAGGAATGAAACAACTAACAATCTGTCGTATGCTCTACAGGGAACGAAAAGGGCAAAGTCATTTCGCAACGTATGACAATTTGAACAAGCCTATACATTTCATCAAATATTATAATTTCAAGACGCTGTTGTTGTGATGCCTCGTGGCTTATAGTATGTCTCTTAGCCTTACAGGACAATACTGTCGCAAGGTGATTTTTTTTTTTTTTTGTCAAATGACGATGGTCGGATAAATTCCCGTAAAACCTCCTATTAATGGCCTATGAAGGCTGTTACGCACGGATCATTATTATTTTTCGTTTGTATAAACATTTTTTCATATGTATGATCATTTTTTTGACTGAAGTGTGTATTATGTTTTCTATGGTCAAAGGGACATAATCCGAGTTATCGAGACTACAATTTGTTAGGAGTTGCCTTCTCTTGTATAGAGACACGTTCGGTCTATAATTTCTTGAACGAAGCGTGACCACATCTCCTTATTTGGTAGTATCAGTCAACTATGGTAGATGTCTGAAACCTTTCTTAACGCTTCTTTTCATGACCATAAAAGGCGCGACTGTGTAAGACTTTTATCTCGAATGTTCTTCGAATCGTCTTATTGTGAACGGCAACTCAGAGATTGTCGTTCTGCGCATGTCAAACCGGGAGTTCGTTCTGTGTGTTCCGCCCAGTTGGGGCAGTTTAGAAATGGTTTAAGAAGCGAGCAGACGCAACTGCGTCTTGTGATTCTCTGAGGGAAATACAGTGTCTTAGTGAGTTAGTTAGCTAACTAGACTATTTCCCAGTATTATGCAGCCTGCCTGGAGGCATATGTTCATGGTTGATTTTCCGAAATAAGGTAATTCCTCTTGTATCGAACTTTATGCTATCGTCTAGAGGTTCGTCATTTTGTCGCCTATTTGCTCGCCTGTGTGATGCAAAATGGAGAGGTACTTTGACTAGGATTAAGTCACCGGTATCTGTATACCTGAACTAGTTAAATATATATGGGTCGCTCTAGACCAACAAGACTGTTGTCTGTGTTCCAGGATTCGTTATATCAGAGATCACGTCCAAGTCAGATGGTTAGACTTAGGAACATTATAAAGGTCGAGCTGACCTGTAGCCCATGTATGCTATTCACGTGCAGACAGTGAACGGACTTATTGTATACAACTGATCTGCTAGCATCAGAATGGGAGCATTTATTATTGTTTATGAACATTGAAGATCTGTAGCTGACACTGTTGCAGAAGTTATAGAAATTATTATTATTTATACAGCTTCACGAACTAGCACTCGATGATTGATGAATTTCTGAATCTATTGAACTGTGATGTCTTATGACGCATATATACAACAGCTATCATTGCTGACTACAGAAATTGTTTTCAATGTGCCATATCATCTTGCTGAACTCGTTAACCATGTTGATGTCATAAGTATCATGACTGTTTTGTGGCGTGCAATAAATGAAAGAAACTTATACAACGAAGTTACCCTTTCTATGACTCTACACGTCATGTTGCCTGTGTGATAACCCTGTGAACTGTTCCACTACCACATACACAGCAACATCCTAAATCAGAGAAGACACCTACATCTTACACTTTAACACCAGGTGTCGATAAGGGTGGCAAGTTACCACTTCAGCACAAATCCACCCTTATCATTTTTGGTGGCCAGAGCTGGTTCTATCATCTGATATTTTGGCGCACCATATCATTTTTGGTGGCCATAGGTTGGTTCACTCTGATTCCAGCTATCAAGGGGGTCAGCAAACCCAGACATCATCATCATACTAGATACAACTACAGCATCAACTACCACCTTACAAGAAATTTTATTGAAAGTATCCGGATTTTCTGACAGTTGCTGATTTTGAAACTACCCGGCGCTGCTCGGCAATATTGAAGTTTATGTAAAATTAGAAGGACAAGTACCGAGCGAATGGATTTCCTGATCTGGTGAAAAGAAGGACAAGTGCCGTAACAACTGTTCCGGTCTCAGGGGTACTGTTGCGGGTTCAGAAGGTCAAGTGCCGGTTAAATCAATTTAGAAGATTCAGAAGGTCAAGTGCCGTAACAACTGTTGCAGTATTAGAAGCTCATTTCCTTCGTCATGGCTGTTTATGGGAGCAGAAGTTAATCAACGTTGGATCATTATCCTCAGAATGCTGATTACATCCTGTTCTGCACCGTGCTGACGCTGGATTTATAGAAGTTAAGTGGCCTGTTTTGTTTGTGAACTGTGCCCTTATGTTCTAACTGAGCCTTCTGTACTTTCACACTTTCTCCTATTGTTTTCATGATACATGTTTATATGTTATATGTTATTTGTTATTTGTATATTTATATGTTTATATTTCAGCGGGTTTTCTCGGTTGGGCGGAGTCTTACAGTAGAAGATACCACGTCACAGAGGTTCTACTGTTAGCGTTTTCGTTAGGGACTGTGCGAATTTCCTACAGTGAAATTTGCTAGCGACAATCGTTGCTATATCTGTTTAGTTGTGACGAGTTGTGCTTTATTTTTGTTTCTTGTATATATATATTTTTTTTCTTTTTTCTTCTCTCTCTTTCTTTGTGTTTTTAGTTTCGATTTCGATTGTTTGTATTTGTAGGTCTCCCCTTTGCTATTATTCAGTTCTTTACGTATATTTTTGTGTATACACTGTAGCGTCATTTGTTAGTCATATCTTCGCATATTTCTTTTTAGTTTTGCTGTTTGTGTATTTGACTTATGCGAATGTTTTCGTATTGTTTGATCTTTGTTGATTGTTTACATTGACTCTGATCTTTGTTATTGTTTACATTGACTCTGATCTTTGTTATTGTTTACATTGACTCTGATCTTTGTTGTTGTTTACATTGACTTTGATCTTTGTTATTGTTTACATTGTTGGTGACCTTTGTTATTGTTTACATTGTCTTGTTATTGTTTACATAGTTCTTGCATAGTTAGCTTTCACTATTGTTGATATATGCTCATGCACTATTGGTCTATAGTGCACTTATCATAACAAACTGGTGTTTTTTGCTTATGCACTATTGTAGTGCAGTTATGATAAATAACTGATGATTATGCACTGATTTGGGTAGTGCACTGTTAATTAAGAGGTGACTTGTGATATTATTATACATTTGATAATACAAGTTGGTGTCAACTCCTGTTTCCCACAGAGATTGGGTTCAACATAGAGATTATACAAGCACTTTATTAAGTCTTGTTGCTATTTAACATTGAAATAAGATAATTAATTATTTCAGGTTCTGTACTCACATTTTGGACATCATGTCTACATTTGAGTACTTTATTGAGCAGGGTAAAGCCCTTGGGAAGACAGGTGATAAATTAGAAGAATTTGCGACTGTTCAATATGCCAAGGCATTGAAGTCGGAAGAAAAGAAAATGAAAGAACAAACTGAACAAAAGAGAATAGAGGCTGAAATAGAACAAAAGAAACTGCAGATGCAGGTGGAGGAAAAAAGATTTCAAATGGAAAAACAAAAAAGAGAAGCAGAATCTCAGGAGAAGAGGCTTCAGGCTGAAGCTGAAAATAAGAGACTTGAAAAAGAAGCTGAAAATAAGAGACTTGAAAAAGAAGCTGAAAATAAGAGACTTGAAATAGAGGCTGAAGAAAAAAGTTACAGGCCCAGGCTGAAGAAAGAAAGTTACAGGCTGAGGCTGAAGAAAGAAGGTTACAAAGAGAGGCTGATGAGAGAAAAGCAAAAATGGAACATGATGAAAAAATCTTAGCTTTAGAGTTAGAGAAGTTAAAGTTATTGAACACTGGTAATGCTAATGATGCAAATAAGGTGTCAAATAAGACTAATGCTAAGGATTTCAAGCTTAATCTACCAGCATTTAATCCCTCAATCGATGATATAACATTTTATCTAGATAGATTTGAAAGTGCATGTAATGTGCATAATATAGATAAAACATTATATGTGTATCATCTGTCCAAGATACTTAGAGGTGATGCTTTGACTTTGTTGAGTATGGTAGATGTGCCTGACAAAAACAACTATGAGGTTGTCAGGGCGGCATTGTTAAAGAAGTACCAACTTAACGAGGACGGATATCGTCTTAAATTTAAAACCATGTTACCAGAAACTGGAGTTGAATTCTCTGAATTCATCTCAGGCATCCGTCTTACTTTTTTACGATGGGTTGAGTTGTCTAAGACAGAAAATACATTTGAAGCTCTTATGGATTTACTACTTAGAGATAAGGTTATGTCTTCTGTTAATGAAGCTTTTCTATCTTTTCTTCATGAGCGTAAGCCTAAAAACATAAAAGAAATGGAAGAATACTGTAGCCAGTATGTTACTGCGCATCCGCACATAACCATTAGTAACTCTAAGGTGAAAGAAGGTCTGCCAGTTGCTTCGGCAGCACCTTATGGCCCAAATTTTATGCGTAAATTTCAGGGTAGCCAGAAAAATTTCAATAAAAAGAGTAATCGTAATTATGCCCAGAACCATAGTGATCAATTCCAGGGTGATTCTTCTTCCCAGAACTGGAGACAACCTAATACTACACGTTATTCTACTCCGGTTAACTTTAGAAATTTTCACAAAGGTAATCGGTATAGAGGAAAATATTTTATGCAGAGACCTCAATACCAAGATAATAGAGGTTCTCAACAGCATAGAGATAGTAATGACAGTTATGGAAACTGGAACTCAAACCAGGATAAAAATTACAGTAGGGACTTTAATGATAATTGCAGAGGCAATAATGGTCGCGGTAGATCGCAACATAAGAGAAAAAGATATCAACAGACAAACTCTGTTCAACAAGAATCTCAGGGAGCAGATAAACAGGTTAATAATGATAAAGACCATAATGCTATCGGATGCTCATCTTTTGATTTTGGTAGGGCAAATAAATGTATCCAATGCAGTACTTTATTTGATCCGAAAACCGTTAGTACTCTAAGCTGTGGTCATCCTTTGCCCGCTCTTCCTGCTAATGTTGCTCATGATGGGAGAGGTTCTCTTATATTACATAAGGGGCTAGTAAATAGTAATCCAGTCTCAGTGTTGTTTGATTCTGGATGTACTACTGTCGGCGTTAGGCAATCTCTTGTAGATCCATCCTGTGCTACAGGAAAAGTCATCAAATGTGTCACATTTGGTGGCACGTTAGAAAAGTATCCTACTGCTATAATACACATTGCTACTCCTTTCTTCACGGGAGAGGTCCACGCGTGTCTACTTCCAAACCCTATTGCGGACCTTATTATTGGTCGTATTCACGGAGTTAGGGAATGTACCCCACAGCAGATTGCTGTTTGGGAAGAGCAAAACATTGAAGCTACCAATGCGGTGGTCACAAGAGCACATGCTCTGGATCCACCTCAAACTTCATTAACTAATAATGATGAAGTAAATGACCAAGATAGTCACTTGACTATTACACGTGACTCATTTATCAAATTGCAAGAAGAAGATCCTTCTTTACAAAAATTCTTCATTCTAGCAAAAAAAGGTGATCCTAATCAGAACACTAATAGGAAATCTTGGATTTCTATGAAGAACGGCGTACTTGTACGTATGGTACAAGACTCGACTACGTCCACTCATTCACAAATTCTTGTGCCTAAGAGCATGAGATTGCAAATATTGCAACATGCTCATGACTCGCAATGTGCTGGACATATGGGTTTTTCCCGTACAAAGTCGAGGGTTCTTGCGGCTTTCTTTTGGCCATTTGTGAGCAAGGACATACGAATGTACTGTCGCTCTTGCAAAGTATGTCAGGAGGTCAAATCTAAAGGACCACGACATGCTGCGCCTATCCAGGCTGCTGACATTCCTATTCGCCCTTTTCAAAAAATGGCAATAGATATTATCGGTCCTTTTAGAATTAAGTCGGCTAGAGGACATCAATTTATCCTTACATGTGTCGATATGTGCACACGTTGGCCAGAGGCAATACCTCTCAAGAGCATCTCAACTGCTGATATCGCAGACGCTCTTTGGCTGATATTTTCTCGCTTGGGTTTTCCCGGAGAAATATTGTCAGACCATGGCACTCAACTTATATCAGACACTATGTCACAGGTAATGTCTATGCTACACATTAAAAGGTCTCTCAGCAGTATCTATCACCCAATGTCTAATGGGTTGGTCGAACGTTTAAATAGGACTCTGAAAACTTTACTTGGTAAAATAACTGAGGATCATCCTCAGGATTGGGACAGGGTCTTACCCGCGGCTCTCTTTGCGTATAGAGAGGTCCCCAATGAACATACGGGGTTTTCCCCTTTTGAACTTGTCTTTGGCGCGCAACCGCGCGGCCCTATGTCTTTACTTCACGATCTAATCACTGCCGATAATATTAGCGATGAGACTCAATCTTCTTATGAGTACGTCATTGCTCTTAGGCAAAAGATCATCGAGGCATGCAAACTAGCAACTTCGTCTTCAGAATTTGCTAAAGAAAAGGCAAGGCAGTTTGCAAATAAGAATAGATGTCTACGACAACTTTGTCCAGGTGACAAAGCTCTCGTTCTACTTCCTTCAAGGGAGAACAGACTTCTAATTGCATGGAAAGGTCCATATGCAATAGTCTCCAAAATTTCTGATGTCGACTATGTTGTCGATATTGATGGAAAGCATAAAACTTTCCACATAAATATGCTCACAGAATTTTATGAAAGACCTGACTATTTGCAGCCTATTTTCCAGGCTACGGACAATTCACAAGCAACTCATGGTCAGTACTCATCTCTGTCAGTTATACAGGATGAGGAAACTACTTTTTCTGATGTCAATCTTCCTCTTTCTATGGTCCCACTTTATTCTACGGAATCTTGGAAAAACGTGACCGTTTCTCCAAATCTTTCCGCTGAGGAACATCGACAAGTTTCTTCGATGTTGCAAACATTTCAGGATGTTCTTACAGACATCCCGGGACACACACATGTCATAGAACATGACATTGTGCTAACTGATCACAATCCTATCAGAGTCAGACCATATCCAATACCTATTCATTTCCAGTCTCAAGTCGAAAAAGAGTTGGATGAAATGATACGTTTGGAAATCATTGAACCATCCACTTCAGCATACTCTTCGTCTATGGTTATTGTTCGAAAGAAGGATAATAACATTCGCATTTGCGTAGATTATCGCAAATTGAACCAAGTTACGAAGTTCGATGCTGAACCTATGCCTTCATTAGAAGAGCTACTCAATAAACTTTCTAATTCTAGATTCTTTACCAAACTAGATTTGTCTAAAGGTTATTGGCAAGTCCCGCTAACTGAACGTGCCAAACCTTTTACAGCTTTTTCTACACCTAGGGGTTTATTCCAATGGAATTTCATGCCTTTTGGTCTTATGAACGCCCCTGCTACATTCGTACGCATGATGCGGCGAATTCTCGCATATCGTACAGATGTCATAGCATACCTAGATGATATCTGTCTATTCAGTGATTCTTGGGAAGATCACTATTTGGGTTTATACGAATTACTGTCTACTCTTCGCGAGTATAACTTGACTGCAAAACCCTCTAAAGCCTTTATAGGATTTAGCGAGATTTCTTTCCTAGGTCATCGGGTTGGTCATGGTCTTTTAAAGACAGAGGACCACAATGTTTCAAAAATACTTAACATTTCGGTCCCTAAGACGAAGAAACAAGTAAGGAGTCTATTAGGTTTGATTCAATTCTACGGACGATTCATTCCGAATCTGTCCTCCATTATGGCACCGCTTTCTACTTTATTGAAGAAAGGGTCGCCTAATCTGATCCGCTGGTCTAAAGAATGTCAATCCTCATTGGACCAGGTTAAAGCCCTATTTTCATCTCCACCTATTCTTAAGTTACCTACTATTGAGAAGACTTTTGTTCTTCGAAGTGACGCCTCGTCAACAGGGATTGGGGCAGCACTAATGCAGGAGTATTCTGATACTTTGCATCCGGTGATGTATATCTCTAGGAAATTAAACGCTGCAGAAAAGAATTACTCGGTTTTAGACCGTGAGTTATTGGCTATGGTATGGTCTATTCTGAAGTTACAAAGATTTCTTCTAGGCGCACATTTCATTGTGGAAACCGACCAGAAAGCGCTTACTGCTATTCAGAGCAAAAACTTGAAGAGCTCGAGGTCCACTCGTTATGCCATAGCTCTTCAACCATTTCATTTCTCGGTTCGAGCTATCCGTGGTTCGGATAATGTAATGGCAGACATTCTGTCCAGATGTCCACACGATTCCACATGATTCTTCTGTCATATATATATATTTCCTGATATACAGTCCAATGTTATAATGACATGTTAGTAGATTTTGTCTCACTTTTTTTTTTGAGGGAAATTTATAACATTGTACCATGTAATTATCTAAGAAGGCTTAGTTAGTGATATACGGGCCAAAAGATCACTCGGCCACATTTAAATAAATTATTTTCAGGATTGTATTAAGAAATTTACCAGTTGTCTTTAAGATTTGTGTTATTGATATTTTCGCAGCACATCATTGAAGTCTGCGAGTTTATGTCCATTGTGGAACTTTGAGGATATCAAGTCCTGTCCTACATTGGGAGCGGATGATGTCCACATCTTCTTCTATTGAATGTTTTATGTCACCGAAGAGCAACACATGTATTACTTATTAATTACTGTTACTTTATATAATGTAATAATATAGTGCGGTATATTAGTAAATTACACCGCTATTTGCAACACATTGTATGATAACACATAATATATTTAATTTCATATATTGGTATGAGTATAATTTGATTGTCATTATGTTGTTGCCATCATTGTGGCGTGTGTTGGTGGCACCTTCCTGGAATATATCAGCGTATACTTAGATAAATTTTTTCTCTAAGGATCTGAGATATGATCTCAGTGTCGCTCCATGCGTTGAGCTAATTTGTTAGGTATATATCCACGCATCATACGTGCGTTAGGAGCCTAGATTTTTTCCGGCTCCAGGATTTAAAAAAAAAAAATGTTTCATTTTTTTTTTTCCAGGGAGGGTGCGGTAATGTTACGCACGGATCATTATTATTTTTCGTTTGTATAAACATTTTTTCATATGTATGATCATTTTTTTGACTGAAGTGTGTATTATGTTTTCTATGGTCAAAGGGACATAATCCGAGTTATCGAGACTACAATTTTTAGGAGTTGCCTTCTCTTGTATAGAGACACGTTCGGTCTATAATTTCTTGAACGAAGCGTGACCACATCTCCTTATTTGGTAGTATCAGTCAACTATGGTAGATGTCTGAAACCTTTCTTAACGCTTCTTTTCATGACCATAAAAGGCGCGACTGTGTAAGACTTTTATCTCGAATGTTCTTCGAATCGTCTTATTGTGAACGGCAACTCAGAGATTGTCGTTCTGCGCATGTCAAACCGGGAGTTCGTTCTGTGTGTTCCGCCCAGTTGGGGCAGTTTAGAAATGGTTTAAGAAGCGAGCAGACGCAACTGCGTCTTGTGATTCTCTGAGGGAAATACAGTGTCTTAGTGAGTTAGTTAGCTAACTAGACTATTTCCCAGTATTATGCAGCCTGCCTGGAGGCATATGTTCATGGTTGATTTTCCGAAATAAGGTAATTCCTCTTGTATCGAACTTTATGCTATCGTCTAGAGGTTCGTCATTTTGTCGCCTATTTGCTCGCCTGTGTGATGCAAAATGGAGAGGTACTTTGACTAGGATTAAGTCACCGGTATCTGTATACCTGAACTAGTTAAATATATATGGGTCGCTCTAGACCAACAAGACTGTTGTCTGTGTTCCAGGATTCGTTATATCAGAGATCACGTCCAAGTCAGATGGTTAGACTTAGGAACATTATAAAGGTCGAGCTGACCTGTAGCCCATGTATGCTATTCACGTGCAGACAGTGAACGGACTTATTGTATACAACTGATCTGCTAGCATCAGAATGGGAGCATTTATTATTGTTTATGAACATTGAAGATCTGTAGCTGACACTGTTGCAGAAGTTATAGAAATTATTATTATTTATACAGCTTCACGAACTAGCACTCGATGATTGATGAATTTCTGAATCTATTGAACTGTGATGTCTTATGACGCATATATACAACAGCTATCATTGCTGACTACAGAAATTGTTTTCAATGTGCCATATCATCTTGCTGAACTCGTTAACCATGTTGATGTCATAAGTATCATGACTGTTTTGTGGCGTGCAATAAATGAAAGAAACTTATACAACGAAGTTACCCTTTCTATGACTCTACACGTCATGTTGCCTGTGTGATAACCCTGTGAACTGTTCCACTACCACATACACAGCAACATCCTAAATCAGAGAAGACACCTACATCTTACACTTTAACACCAGGTGTCGATAAGGGTGGCAAGTTACCACTTCAGCACAAATCCACCCTTATCAAAGGCCTACATAGGACACCAAGAAGAAATGAGAGAAGGCAAATCCTCACTGAGAAAAAGAAGGTTTCAGTTGGTATTCTGGTCTCCAGCGACAGCTTCACTCCGGGATGACGAAAGTTACAGAAGCTTCCACTTCCAGTTTAGCCGGAAGGAACAATGATACATTTAAACACCCACAACTTAAAAGATATAAACAAGTGATAAATTAAAATGTAAATTTATTTACCTCTCTCTCTTTCTCTCTCTCTCTCTCTCTCTCTCTCTCTCTCTCTCTCTCTCTCTATATATATATATATATATATATATATATATATATATATATATATATATATATATATATATATATATATATATATATCAATCACACAATTGAAAATGTATGGTGCAAGATGATGCAATAATCAATAATAGAGATTTACTTAATTACCAATATTAAACTTAAACTCTTAAACTTGAGACTGGACTGGTGACAAATATGATAAAAAATCTTCAGTCCCACAAATAAGTAAACCACTCTGGATAATAGTGAAAGGGTAAGTATAGTGCTTGTTGACGAATAAAATAAAGTAAGGTATGCTTGTACGACACAGTCTGTGACACACAATCCCTTTTATGTAACCACACTGAAAAAGTATATAGATGTCAAGACTATCTGGCCATTGATTGTTGACTAGGACAAAGAAACTCTGGCTTTGATGAATTACCGTTGCGCCTCACTACTATGTATATGGCGATTTGCGCTGAGTACTGTTGTGTACCTATGGCTGACTAGGCCAATAACTACAGTTGATTTCATATGGTATAAGACTTAGATGTCTTTAGAACAACCATGATTTTTTAGGACACCCCGTGACATACGTGGATGCACTGTGGTCTGGGTAGCAAGCTATCTATCGATAGGAGTATGGAAACCCTTCCTCTCTCACCGTTGACGACAGTTGTTCTTGGTTATGACGAAGATGTCAGTCCATTGCCTGTCAGATAATACGCACACAAAAAAAACAACAACAACAAAAAAACAATCGTAATCCCTAGCCTAGCAGGTAGTTATTTATAGTGATTGTTTTTGTAGTATTACGGGTGTGTACATTCGCAAGTCGTGTGCGCGTTTAGCTGTTATGGACATGACTGCAAGATGGCAGTATACTGAAATGGCAGTAAATCTATAATACAATCAGAGCACGTTAGCAATTGAGCACTGGCTGGGTTTTTGTACGATGTTTGTTTAGTGCTTTTTCATTAGTTTGTTTTGTGGGTTTGGATCACTGAAAGGGTTATATGAATAAATACAGCCCCTGCCTTAGAATCAAAGGTTTTATTGTTTTACGGGTCTGACCGCCTGGCCTACACTAACATTTATACGTGCTATAATACTGCATAGAATAAGGAAATACATTAAAAGCAAATACGGTGTTTTCTCACAAAACGCAGTATCATAAAAGTTATAGTTGGCAGTCATGGCTGTGAGCAGCCTCAGAAATTAATAATGAATTGGCGTTATGCGTGGGAAGTGTGAAGTGAGAGTTGTGATCTTGGGTTTTTTTCATTGTTCAGGTGGAAAAGAGAGGCGTGTGAAAAAATGTCAAAAAAAGAAAACAGAGAGACGTGTATAAAATGAGCGAGACGTGTGTAAAATGGCGGGAAAAAGGAGCTTTATAAAAGGTGGAGAAATGCGAGAAAAGAGAGAGATTTGCTAGGTATTCATTGTGTTGTGTTAGGCAAGCCAGATTCGAGTTTCGTCTTGGAGATTATGAAGATCAGTAGTCTTTTTTTCTTTTGGATATAACTCACTATTTTGTTTAAGCGTAAGTAAACGATCATGTCAATGTGTAAATACCAGTGCTTGTCGAATGACGTTCAATAAACTTCTGGTTGAATTGACTGCTTAGCTGTTTTTGGAACGTTACAGTTTTTCTTTTGGATATACCTTGTCATTTTGGAGCCGTTTGCTTATCAATAAACCTAAAAGGGTAAGAACGAACATGGAAAGGAAAATTAGCAAAAATCAAGAATCTCCATCTCAGGCGGAAGGCCTGTAGCCACTTGAACAACAACAACATCTAAAGGATTTGCTCCGATTGAAAAAAAAGGATCAATATAATGCAATACTTGCGCATTTAACAGACACGGGCACACGGGTCTGGTGCGAGTGTGCATGAATGTGATCCCATATGAGAATAACATCGCATTCCTCGCCCACCCAGTCACACATTAAAAAAAATTTTTTTTATGCTTTGATTAATAAATTAAGAATTTATCACACACAAAATTATTATTTACCCTATTGAAGATTATTATTTATAAGGTTATTATTTATTATATGGTCCTATAACGACTGGTGAGAAAACCCTTGCTGAAGCTTAGTTTGTGACAGCAGATTCTACTAGGCTCCTCTCTGTGTAGAATTTCAAGTCGTTCTCTCGTTCAATCAGGACGTATGTGAAAATGACTTGAAATGTACCAGTTTATACTACGAAATTGGGCTTCGTAAAAATTTTGAAAACAAGTTTTGTTGGTAAATTAATATCACGTAATTTTGGAAATTTAAATTATCGAACGTTTCAGAATGCTAGTACTAGATTTATTTTTAACATTTCACCTAAATTAACCGGTTTATATACTACGAAATCGAACTATGAAAAGATTTTGAAAAAATGTTTCCATGGTATGTTAACATCACGAATTTTCAAAATTTAAATTATCGAAGGTTTCAGAATGCTAGTACTATATTTATTTTTAACATTCCGACTGAATTCTGGGTCATCAAATGACGCAAGATCTTTCTGATGCAAGCAGCAAGCAAAACGTTTAGTATCACGCGCCCTGCATTTCAAATTTATCAATATAGCATAACGGAGAGGAGAGAGGGACAGAAATTCCTCACCGCACGTGTCTAATGCAATCCGTGTAACATGTCTTTGCAAATATGAACGATTCAAATATTATGAGTGACGATTTAAACATTTTGAGTGAAGATTTAAACATTTTAGGTGAAAGAACTTGACCATTATATCACAAATACCAAAACAAAAATTAACTTATAACTACCAGAGCACAGGAAAATGATTATTGAAGAACAAAATACATAAACAAAATAATCACCACAAATGTTCAGTACAAAAGTAAAATAAATGACAAAACATTGTTAAGCAGATCATTTGCAATTGACATACATGAGTTAATCTCATAGGCATGAAATAACAAGGTAGAATACAATAAATCAAAGAACAAACATCTAACAACTCAACAGGATGATGGGAGATAATACTCACAAACAGGAAGAGACACACCAACAGACCTTAGCAAACGTCACACTAAATGCCAGAGAATTAGCCGTCTGTAAAAACAACAAGCGTAATGTACTATTTAGAAAAAGGAACACTATATACCCAAATTATAACCCATATGGGGTTGAACCGGGTATCTCATGCACAAAACACACAACAAAATCCAAAGGTTTGTGCACGATCCTAAAATCAACAACAATAACTTACAGAACAAATGAATTTGTTGTGTTCGTCATCGTGGTTTATTTTATTCATTTCTGTTATCACATATATCTTCTATGTAATACAAAAGAAGTATATAGATAATTCTAACTACGTGACATCTTTAAGAAACGTATTCTAATTACACGTGCATCATACTTCCAAAATATGGCGGGAAATACAGTTATTATATTATGCGCTTTCTACTGTATGCCCTGACGGCATTAATTCTCCTGTGATCATTTATTTGGTTACACTGTCTGTGAAGCTGTGGAGCAAGGCGACAAAAATGTCATGTGCAGAAGTAAAAAACAGTCAATGGATTGAGATTGAACTAATTAATTAACAACTGCGTTATCACAACATGTATTCAAAATGTACGAAAATGTTTTAAAATCTTATCTTGATACGTATTTAAAAACAAAACAAACAAACAAAATTCAAAATAAACTTTCAATTACTCCGTATCCGAATCAATATTTAAGGGAGTATTGACTTGAACGACTAAATCAGCCGACTATGAACTCCATTTTGTATTGATGCTTCCGAATTACAAATGAAGAGCATTCAAGATATTGTGTCAGGAATCAAACTTCCGCCATTATTAAGTATGGAAACTACATGCACGTTGTTTCAGAAGATGCACAGTTTATTTCCCCGATAAAAACGTGCCATGAAAAAGATTGCAACTTTGGTGAAAGAAAGGTGGAATAAAAAGTGGGGACGCATAAGGAAATTCTAAAGATTAATGACTTCTGGAGTTTTTTTTTTTTTTTTCAAAGATATATGGGTAAACCATCATCATTATTTATGAGTAATAAAATAGCGATACAAATGTAAGCACAACTATTAATGCAAAGTCCAAGTGAAAAGTTGTCCAGTATTAACTGAAGCTTGTTTGTCTTTTTTTAAGCAACATTAGACATTTCTTTTTTCTAAATCAGTAACTTCTTAAATTGTATTTTCCACAGGTTTTACAAACTGATGGAGAACTAAGATTTTTGTTAATGGGAAAAACGGGACATGGCAAAAGTGCGACTGGGAACTTCCTACTTAATCGGAATGTTTTTAAAGCAAGCGCCAGCATGACGTCACAAACAAAAAAAGTCACTTCTGGTCACGCAAGATTTAAAACCTTTATACTTACGGTCGTTGATGGGCCTGGGTTGGAAGATACAGATATTAACGCGGCCAGTGACGGGATAGCTGCAGAAAAAAACATGGGCAAAGCCCTAGCAATGTGTTCTACAGGTGTGGACGCATTCTTGTTAGTTATCAAGTTTGGCACTCGAGTCACGCTGGAAGAAGTATCTGTACTTAAAACTCTTAAAGCATTATTTGGAGACGAATACTTTAAAAACGTCATCGTTGTCGTGACGTTTGGAGATTTATTTGACACTGCCATGGCTGAAGAACGCTGTAGCAGCAGTTTTGAAGAGTGGTGCAGTGCTCAGACAGGAGAATTTAAACAGTTGTTTGAAGATTGTTGTGGGCGAGTTGTGTTGTTTAACAACAAAGAGAGCAATGAGGAGATGAGGCAGACAAAGATAGAGCAATTAGTTCAGCTCACACTTCGTCTACAAGCCCGCCATGGCCGCTATAACTCTGAATGTTTCGAAAAAGCTAAACATGCACGCGAGAAACTGATACTGGAACAGAAAGCACCTATACTTAAAGAAGAAATTCAAGTAAAAATCAGCCTTCTTATTGCAGATATTGAACAATTATCTCAACAGCCATCAAACGGAAGAAGGAAACAGATTAGGAAAAGTATAAAGGATCTCAAGAATGAAATACGTCTACAAGACAAAGGATATAACGTACTTGCTGATCTGCTGACACTGGTAGAGGAAGTTGAGGCCAAACTTCAAGATCTTATTAAACTTCAGAGCCTGATCAAGGAAATGGAAAGAAAAAGACAGGCCGAAATGTTCTGGAATTCAATTGAATTATTCGTTCGTGCTCTGTCTATTCCTAATTTACCTGTAAACCGACTGATGTAGCATCCGTGGCAAAATGTATTTTTGTTTTTTGCTGTCATAGTGGAGTCGAAAAAAAAACAGCATAAAAATGTACAGTGTTAGGAATTTTCTTGTAGTATTGTTACCAGCTGCAATAACAAACTAATAAGACATGTTTCATATACTTTGTAGCAGGGATGTCAAACTCAGTGTGTAATATGGGGGCCGCAAAAGGGCGTCACGAAGCTGAGAGGACCGTACCTTAAACATTCAAACTGGTTGTGCCATAATTGTTCGGCATAGTAGCTATGTGTTGCCGGAGAATAAAATAGGATACAATATAATATTATATGCTATAAATTAATTAAAGAACAAAGTTAATTTTTATCGTATTTTATTGTACGTTAATTGAAAAAGTTTACACCAGTTAAGAATGTGGCGAGAGGTTTTATTTGGCTGTAGGATCAGTATAGTACTGAAAATTACAGAAATAGAATTTCTGCAGAAAATGGTGAAGTCCCAGTGTCTGAGAGAACTACTGGTATCACAAATTAGTTACGGCTGTGAATGTTCTGATCTCGAAACAATAGTAGAGAGGAGACCGACATAAAGTGCCACCTCCGCTGTGTAACTAACTAACTGTGATATTAAACAAAAACAAGGAAACAGATTTTACTTAACAAAGATAAAATTGACAAGTCTTCAAATACAATTTCCTTATTATTTATTTAGTATATACACTATCTACTCTTGTGCTGAAGGGTGAATGTTGAAAAATGGAATGTAATGAATTTGTAAGTTTACATATGATTTACAAATATTTATATTTATATAGTTATGTAAATAAATATTACAACAAATTTTCCAATTATAGGAACAAAAAATTATATCAGCTGTGCTGTTATTTTCGTATAATTTATCCACTCTGATCTTATTATTGTCTCTTGCTACGCTAATTCACGTTTTCTTCATTGACTTAGATTTTGCTCACAATGCCGACAGAAATGGTACTAATGTGTACTCATCTCTTAGAAGTGCTGTCCTTCTTGGTTTGGTTGACACAAAACACCAGCTGTTGATCGTTTCGTTAGCCAACCCAAGACTGAGGGGGACTAAAGATGTAGAGTCTTGACAACCTCTATGCTCCTGCGGAGTTCCAGGCAGCTGGATTGACGACCCACGATCTCAGTTTTTATGACACGTATAAACCTGTAACAAAGCAAAAATAGGGGCTAATTTCTGTCCTCAAGCCCACCTATTTCTAATGTGGATGAAATGAGCATGTGTCTCAGTGTTTGCATGTAGGATGAATGACAACATGGCTCAGTATGATTTAGCAATAGCGAGACAAGACAGGTGTCTACTTGCAAAACATTCTTTCTGATAAACTAATGCATGGATACATTCAATAATATAGATTCAATACAATACATTTAATACATCCCATAATATAAATCAATACATGAATAAATCCAATAATATGTACACCTAGGTGTGATACAACCATTTCCCTCCCCCTATAATATACCAGGCCCTCTCTGACGAGTGCTATACAAGCTGGTAACATATATCCTAACAATAACGTTATGTTCTTATGATAGGAGTATATGCGACGAGGACTGTTTGGTGATATATCAGGTTGGAGTTATAGGAGACAATAGATTGGAGTTAGATGCGACAATAGATTGAGTTATAGGAGACAATAGATTGAGTCCTAACAAGGACTGTTTTGGTTATATTGCAGTTGGTCTGAGATAATAGAATGAAGTTGTAGGAGACAATAGATTGAGTCCTAACAAGGACTGTTTTGGTTATATTGCAGTTGGTCTTATCTGAGACAATAGATTGAGTTATAGGAGACAATAGATTGAGTCCTAACAAGGACTGTTTTGGTTATATTGCAGTTGGTCTTATCTGAGACAATAGATTGAGTTATAGGAGACAATAGATTGAGTCCTAACAAGGACTGTTTTGGTTATATTGCAGTTGGTCTTATCTGAGACAATAGATTGAGTTATAGGAGACAATAGATTGAGTCCTAACAAGAACTGTTTTGGTTATATTGCAGTTGGTCTTATCTGAGACAATAGATTGAGTTATAGGAGACAATAGATTGAGTCCTAACAAGGACTGTTTTGGTTATATTGCAGTTGGAGTTAGATGAGACAATAGATTGAAGTATAGGAGACAATAGGTTGAAGTATGAGTCCTTATAGTCTTCGTCTATTCAATCATAATAGGAAATACAATCATTATACTAAATTTCCCCAAGATACAATCAGTGAACCTGATAGGTAGTATAAATGACACACAACAAATACCAACATTATAGACCTGCGGAAAGCCTATTTTCCTAAAGGTTATCGTAAACATATTTACCCTCTAAGATTCAAACCGGCCAGATTTTGACTCGACTTTAGCAAAGCAGGCTGCAGGTCATTGCACTCCAGGTAAGCTATAAATCAAGGTGACAAAAGCCCTCTTCAGTCGGTCGGTATCTCTGGCGCCGTGTCGGTGATGTGTGATTATGCATAAAATCCGCCCGATTATATAGGTAGGTAAATGCTTAAGGAAAGCTTTTGGTTGGTTCCTGGCGGAGTAAAATGATTGGTTTCCTCCGGTTTCGTACCTGGTCTCATACAGCCTAATTTTATTCAGTTTTAATCCGCCATCTTGCGTGAACATGATGGCCGTTAATTTATTCTGTCTCAGAGACTGGTGAACGTTGATCGTTGATTGGTTGAAGCAAATCTGTATCTCGACATAGTGATTAACAAAGCAGTGGGTTACAAAAAAACAAAATCAAAAACTCAGAAATTTGATATCTTTTTTCGAGATACAAATTTGTCTCTGTCAGAAAGATTTTTGTGTGATGATAAAACTGTCAGGTCGGATAAGTGTCAATCTACATAACTGCTCGCAAAGATAGGTACTACCAATAATTGTAAATATTCTTGCCGCAACGTTACGCATATTAGTAAAATGGCTTAGCCAGTAGGAATAAAAGTCATGTATAAAACATTCCATATACCTTTATTCCATCACTGTGTCACATTAGATTTCAACAATTTCTATTTGAATGTTACCTCTTGCATTCTTAACATCTAAAGAATATTGTGTGCTGAAACGAGAAATATCTTTTTCAAAAGTTTTGAAATCTTCAAATCGCCTTTGAACGTTAAAAAAAAAAAATAATAATAATGTACCTTTTTCAGATTGGAGGAGTTTTGGCTAAAATTAGAAGGACACTATGTGATTGTTGATAGTCCTGACATGTTGGAAATGAAATAAATCACATTTTTGTTTTTTCCAGAGGGTGACTTTTATTTTAAATGCCTTAATGTCATCGATCATTATTGTCATAATCTAATCTCTTCCATGAAGTTTTATGTTCTTACCTATTATTACTTAGTCGTTCCTTTCTACCGTGGGGTGTAGAGGTTTGCCAGATAGAGCGCCATACTATCCTATGGGCTGTCTTCCTCTTGGCCTGGTTCCAATCTAATCCTCGGTCCTTCAGAGACTGTCTAATGTTGTTCTCCCTGCGAACTCTGGGTCGTCCTGGAGGTCTGGCTCTTAGTTTCTCATATTTGTCCTGGTAGCCGATCTTCTTCCACTCTACATAAATGCCCTGTAGCTGAAGGTTTTATAAGTGTGATGATATTACTAGAATAGAAAATAATATTCTCTCCAGAATGTGTGAGGTCCCAGTGACAGAGAAGTAGTACACTGGTATCACTCGATAGTCACTGCTATGAAAGTATCTGAAACTGAAAATAAACATTCAGACCTTACTGTGCCACCCCGATGTATGACTTACTACCTGTGATATAATTAACAATTCAACAAAACTTCAACTTTAACCAAACTGAATGAATAAAGCTGTTGAATACAATTTATATATATCCTCTTTATTTACATCTATATAAATGTGTTAATCTTGTGTGTGTGTGAGGTGCTGATGAAAGATTTATATTTACATAAACAAAATTGAAACAATAATATAATATTAGCTTAAACATTGCAATTAGTTATATGTACTAACAATCATCTTGTTGTATCCACTCCTGTACATCCTTAAATACTGTACAGATTGATACTTCCAAATATTAATCACAGGCCTTATAGTTTTCTTGAATATGCTTGATCCTTCACATCAGGTACAATTTTAAATAAACTGACGCAATTACTATCATCTACACACAAATAATATTCATCAGGTAATAACATGTAATAAATGAAATATATACATTGTTGCGGTCCATTTTAGTGACATGTTGGTCAGAATTCAGTATATTTAAAAAAATTTCCAAATTAACTCACAACAGCCAAATTAACGAAGGAATGCAAATCACTACTGGTTAATGTTGTTAGAATTTATTTGACATTCCACAACATTGAGCTCCACATTTTGGTATCATGAAGTTAACTGGCATTCCATAGGCCGAACATACTAGGCAATCAAAATACATGAATGATAGGCAAATGTACCGTCCACTAAAGTCTAATTCCGCGACAATATAACTTACCTAGATCGTCAAAATGTTAATCAAACTCAATACTTCAGTGTTAATTCACACAAGAGTCCAAGGCACGCGATATCTCAAACATTCTCTAATAAGCATGCATACATATCGGACAGCAAACACTCAAGCAAGAGCCCACAGAATACACGTCTGGACACCATGAACCACAAAGTCAAAAGCCTAGCAAAAGTGACCGTTACTTCAGCTCATGCACGTGCAGCTTTGTAATTTGATATTTTAACCTTAGGTCATAAATCAATGCAGTGATGCAGGTTCAATAGCGCTCCGTTTTAGTGCTGCTCCCTCTGAGCACAGCGATGTTTCACTAATGAATGCAAACTGTATGCAAACGGAGGCGCAACATACATAATTAGTTTTTATAATTCATCTTACCCTCAGACTTCAGAAATCAACACAGGACAGTAACGGCTTGGCATGCTGCACACATCTACAGATGGCAAAGGCGTAGTGGCAAACTCTGCATCCAGTCTATTTCAAAACGTTTTTTGGGGCTCTTGTTCAAATTGCGCTCACCCTTTTTATTGGCCAATGCGTGCCTTCAGGAGAGCATGACGTCACAGGATTTTTAGGTTTGCTAAATGTGTTAGCAAGATGCATGAAATTTTGACCTCAGTACAAACTGGTCCACCTCTTCCTTCGTCGTTCTAGTCTTCTGTCCACCCAAGTCTGTCCATTTAAGTCTCGTTATAACCGGACAGTCCTGAGCTACCATTCCATCTAATTTTCTTATTCGTCCGATCCTTTAAAATTATCCTACATTGCTCGAAAGTGTGTACAAAGCCTAACAACTCTCAATTTTATGCCTTTACTTTATGAAATCTGGCGATCCAAAACACTTCCAGCCATAATACTTATATGTAAACAAAGAGGCAATATTCCAGAATCTAAACATGTAGGTCTTTATGCTCTTCGTTCATTCAGATTATTATACTATCCTTCAGAAGTTGGAATTAAAGCACACGTCACTTTAACAACAAGGTGGTCATATTGTATAGCTTGTGACACCTTGCCTCGCTTGCCGTGCTTGCGCGGATTCTCATTGGTAACACCGTCGACTTCCATAATCGATTCTACAATAGAATTTGGAAACAATTTTGCTACAGTTGATACGAAAACAGTGAAGATATATTTGGAGAACTAAAGCAAGTGTTCTTAAAATGAATGGATAGGACATACATTGAGGAAACATGTTGATAGCATAACAATTCAGTCTTTGTTGTTGAATCCTCGGGGTACGAGAGGTAGACCCTAAAATATAAGTGAGAAGAGAACTGGAGACAGACATGAAAATGATGAGGAAGGCATAGACAGATGATGACACGTGACAGGAGGACTTGGCTTTTGTTTGTTGAAGGCTTATGTACCTTGGAGAGTTAAATAGTATTGATTGATTGATTGATTGATTGATTGATTGATTGATTGATTGATTGATTGAAAGAATGTGTTGATTTGGACAATGCATCAACATTATTATTGAGTGCCAGCTCCGCATCGAAGGTCGACTGTCTCTTGTCTTGATGGTGCACTCTGATAGACTGTTTCCTGTCCATCTCTGGATGTCCATCTTCCCATTTATAGATTCAGGAAAATTAGAAAAGAATAAGGACAGTCGAAAAGAAAATGAAGCGACAGGGTATTATACGTTTTCGCGATATATCAGCATACCAGGCCGCATAGTGTGCATTTGATCAAAAATCAATAATTATATATATATATATATATATATATATATATATATATATATATATATATATATATATATATATATATATATATATATATATATATATATATATATATATATATATATATATATATAATACTTTGCTACGTAAACAGTTAACAAAAGTAGAAGATGAGAATAAGCAATACAGTAAGTAAAGATGCTAACATAATTACTGTCAGGTCAATGAATTCATTGCTCTAGGTACTGGAATACAACAAAGTCAGGGAATAGTTAGGAAGAATGGTTCCCAAATATACCCCCCTTTGATATTTTAAACAGTCTCTCGCACCTCTCATGACATTTGCTTTCACTCCATTCTCCAAAATCAATAAATAAAAAAATTCATGCTGAGTTACAAACAGCATATTAAAAATGATTATTCATAGTTGTCACGAAGTTGTTCGAAGGCTTCGTCAAAATTATTTTCAAATTCCTTACTTTTCTTTTCTTTCACATTTTTTCTGTTTCTCTTCGAAATATTTGCACCTGCTTTCTGTTCTACAGCTGATTTCCAAGTCTTCACTAATAGTCCTGTCATTCGATCCAGATGCTTTCGTTGTGTACAAAGGCAATAAAATCATTTATTTCGGGATTTATTCGTTTAGACGAAAAACAGTGATTCCCGGAGAATTATATTTCCGTGTTCAGTTGTCATCTGAAGACCGCCACGATGCATTTCGTACGTGTCTAAATAAGGGACGGGAAATAATTAACTCGTGGCTTGGGAATGAGAACTTCATGCGAACAAATGCTGAGTTTATAAACCACTTGCTGATAACTGTTGGAAGAGAACGCACGAGTATAGATGAGATGCCTCAAGCTACACAATATCTACATTTACACGTGCCTTGAGTATAACGCTATTCAAATTCTTATGGGTTCACTTCAAGGGTCATGACTGTTGAGGTGGGTGCAAGAGTGCTCATGGCTGCATCAGTGTATGATTTATTGAAACTGTTGGGGCTGAGGGGACAGTCGAGAACAAGGGCACTGAAGAGGCTTAGTGAAACTACCGAAAAGGCATCACGCTGGCTGGGGAACAACCGCAATGGGCTATGGAACTCGGGACAATAAACTCTGCTGTACAGAAAACATCAGGAATTTTTCTAAGTCCACAATACGTTGAGTTTTTCGGTGTACTGGTGAAAGGGCTGTGACTGACGGGCGACACGCGGCGTATTTTATAAGAGGTGTTGGGCACAGAATTACAGTTGTTAGCGCGCAGTGGCTAGCCTCGTCGGCTGAGCGCAGGTGTGTCAGTGTCTGTCCCTTGTCGTGGGTCGGAACGAACGGAATAATTTGTCTTCTGTTTGTTACTTTCACAATTGCCTCCACGGCTGGCGGAGTTGTAGATATTTAAAGTTGCTACCAAAGTGAAATGGGTTCATTTTCGATACAAGACAACAGGAGGCTGAGACACTTGGGAGTTATGACCCAAGTGGGCCCGCCCCCCCTTAGAGTGTAGAGGAGTATACAGGGCCGAAACACTTGTTCGACGGGGGGGGGGACTACTTCTGATGATCAGATTGCCTCCTGTTGTATCGCTCTGTATAGAGTTTCCTATCATCTTATAGTCCTGATAATAGTCCTGAGCAGAATCCTAGTCAGTTTTACAGCAACGAGAAGCTGATCTTTGGAATTCGACTTCTATTATTTGTAGGGAGAAAACTGCCTAGTTGCTCGATGCTACAATAGAATTATTGCTTACTTATCAAAACCTTCAGCCGTGATCACACAACTCTGAGCAGTCTACAACATATAGGTTGTCAACACCTCGTTTACACCTTGTTACAAGCTCATTAACATCACTAACTCAACTTCACAACTAGGTTAACAACAAACCTAGCCATCTCTTGGACTGTAGCCCAAACTGAAGCAAATTATCCAGTAGATAATTCCTACCTACTGTGACACACAGGAACAGTCCAAGCAGATAAGTTTACCTAAACAGCAGGCCAAATGTAGAATTCAGTTTCAATGAAATAGTCGAAATAATTAACTCTGTTAGTGAGGAAAAAAGCCTTTTATCTGAACCAAAGACACTGAGAGTATTCAAAATTCTTGAATAAGTATTATCATAATTTGTTTTTTTAATCCCTCAGTACTTCTTTTCAGATTACATTGATTTGATTTTCTAATGTAATTAAAGTAATTTTGTGCATTCTGTAAATCACACAAAGTCTAAGTTTGACTTAGTAGATTGTGTATTCTCTTCAAAAAAACCTACTCTCCCTCCTTGTATTACTTGTTACTACTACGTCTTCTTTAAAATGATTGAGTAAGAAAGAGTTCGTCGCCGCCAGAAAAAAAAAATAAGAGTTGGTACTCTGAAGGTGAGAGAATCACTGACACCAACCTGTGCCCTTCTGTGAACTCTTTCGCTCAACACTAGCTCACCTCTGTGAATACTAGTGTCTAAAGGTCAATATGCTTTATACATATCTTCCTACTGTGACGGTGTGGCCAGAAAGGTGTAATTTTAGACTGAGTAATTAGTTGTCGATCTAGTCTACGGTGTGAATTTGTGCTCATGTTGGCATTCTCACCCGGTAATGGGCAATTTAAACGAAACACACCTTTGCCATCCGTGAAGAGGACAGACGTGTGAGACGTGGGAGACAGACCTCGGTTGTTAAACATCCAGGAGCTGTCTGAGAACACACCTTGTTGAGCACGAAACCGTGAGGTGTGACTCCAGGCAAGAGATATCGTGGGAATGTAACGACCAGTGGGCGGAACATGAATTGTGGGCGTCTAGGAAGATAATCTTTGCTAATATGTGATCTCATGTCTGTGGCGAGAGGTTTTATTTGGCTCTTGGATCAGTATAGTACTGACAATTACAGAAATATAATTTCTGCAGAAAATGGTGAAGTCCCAGTGTCTGAGAGGACTACTGGTATCACAAATTAGTTACGGCTGTGAATGTTCTGATCTCGAAAACAATAGTAGAGAGGAGACCGACATAAAGCGCCACCTCCGCTGTGTAACTAACTGTGATATTAAACAAAAACAAGGAAACAGATTTTATTTAACAAAGATAAAATTGACAAGTCTTCAAATACAATTTCCTTATTATTTATTTAGTATATACACTATCTACTCTTGTGCTGAAGGGTGAATGTTGAAAAATGGAATGTAAAGAATTTGTAAGTTTACATATGATTTACAAATAGTTATATTTATATAGTTATGTAAATAAATATTACAAGTTTTCCAATTATAGGAACAAAAAAAATTATATCAGCTGTGCTGTTATTTTCGTATAATTTATCCACTATGATCTTATTATTGTCTCTTGCTACGCTAATTCACGTTTTCTTCATTGACAGTTCTATGCTCACTGTAGTGAAATTGACAGAGATACAACGGTAAAATACTCAAAAGATAACATTTAAGGATAAAAACATAATGCGTAGGCTGCTGATGTACATGATCGCCTAGACCGCGGGTCATCACCCTCCATAAAATTGACTTGCTAGACAGGAGGGGAACGGAGGATCAAAAAGGAAAAAATATGACTGGAAAGATTGCGTAGCAAGGCTAAGGAGACGCAATTGGGGGGGATGGAGGAAAGTAAAAATTCACGTCCCCCAAATTGACACGAGGTACGGAATTGGACGTTTTGCGATACCAAGCCTTGATTTGAATTCAGCGGCTAAAACGCAGATGTTAGGAATATTACAAAAATTTAAAAAGTAATTTTTCTTAATATTAATGTTAGAAATATAAAAATTAGCTGGCCGGATGGCCTATTCTGAGCAGTGAACTAATATGTTCTTAATTTTACAAACGGATAGATAATATTGAAGATATGACAAAAGACAGTGTAGTTCACATCATCGCTAGACTGTATTGAATCTAAAAGTGTCACAATTTGCACACAAAAACACGACCTTGGGAGCAAGTGTTCAAAGTTACTTATTATGGAGGTGAAGGGACATTGGTGGTAGCTGTGTCTAAATATAACTTTTTACGACAAAATTTTAAGGGGAGAGAAAGGTTGCTTCAAAAATCAAGCACATTTTTTTAGAAACACAAGTAGAGACGGACAGACTAACAGATAACCATCCATACTTGACTGAAGCATGACTGAAATGACTTTAGTGTAGAAATTTGAAATTAAAAATAAACCTCGGCAGTGATTGGCCACAGACAATCATATCATTAGCGCTCAGAGCGCATTTGGGGTCATTCTTCAAAAATTGTTCAGTGTTAGACACAGATTTTAAAGTGTGGTGTTTTCCCATATGAAAGACAGTGAGTTAAATTTAGGGACGCCATCCTATAGCCAGCAGCTCAGCTGAGTTTTGCTAGCACTTCTGTGTTAATTATTCATAATCTGGTAAGATTGAAATTATTTCTTTATATATTTTGAATATTGTTTCATGTTCGAGTGATTTGATACTGCCATATCAAAATCTAGCCTTACAAACAAGTAGGGATTTGCTCTAGACCCCCCGCCCAAGTCAGGGTCTAGGGACCAACAAGGTACATAAACTACAGCAAGGATTATGCAAGATAGATCAAGCGTTGAAACAGATTACCTATCTTCTTTTAGGGCCGACAACTAATAAATATTTTTCAGAATCTATGGTCTGGGAGGATCTGATGTAAACCCACCATGGTAACTGTGCTGTTTGGTCAGAGAGATCTGACCTGTCTGTATGATGTGGTTGTTGTGTCAGTGTTGTGTCCAGACGTGGGTAGAGAATAGATTTTGACACATGGCCCATACTTTGATTGCAGAGCTGTGAGTTTCTATCGACAACAAAGCAGAGTCTATTCGGTGGGTGACTTTACTCGAGTGTATCTGTGCAGTTCTTGTGACAGAGACCACCATTATTGCCCGCCAGCACGGAGAGGTGGGACCGCAAGTTTTCAGCACCAGAGCTACAAAAAGATGAGTGAGCCTCTGGTCTGCTGGACATTCACCAACTATTGGTAGTGACTAATATCCCCATAAAAATTCCCACCATTTTCTGGACACAGGGTAGTCAATATAGACAGGTGTGATGAGACCACCCCAACAGCACAGACAATAAATATCCTCCCTAGTAGCTGACTACCAGAACATTTTAATAAAACTAACTATTCTAGTACTTAAATATGTACACTTTTGCATTTATTATGTAACATTCCATGCATTTTTTTCATAAATTTTCAATCCTTCTTTTAAAACAAGTTCTGGTCACATAAAACTTGATCCAGAACCAATAAATGTAATATAATTATATCAAAAACTTTACACACGTGAGTTAGTTCAGTGTATTTTAACACTTGTTAATCTTATTAGTCTTGTTAAATATCTATGGGTATAGTTATAACTATCACACCACATTACACATCATTACCCTAGACACTTTACGTAGCCACATTCATTAAGAAAAAAAAAATTAAGTGTGAGGTCGTAGTGGTAGCAAGAAAGGCCTTCTGACAATTCTCAATTACATTTTATCTCAGGAGCCTTCACAGCTGGCCTCATACAATTTACATGTAGTAATATCACCATCATACAATACCATCAATACCACTACATAAATTGGGGTCTTGTCCAGGGATAATTAGCCCAACAGTAATATTAGGATCTCCTGGTGGGAGAAATAAAAGTAGGGAAATAAATTGTAAAATTTCCTTTAAAATTAAAAGTGTCCCTGCAGATAAAAGTTGGTGAATCTTCACAGCCAGTAATAATTAATTAGTTAACTGGTTAGTTAGAATTAGTTAGACTATAGTAATTAGAAGTACTTAGTGTATTTACTGGTTAGAGATTTAGCTTGTATATTATTATATTGTCTAAAAAGTATGGCGGAGCTGGCAAAATTTAGATCAGCTGCTGTGCTCACCGCGAAGGAGATGGGATGGATGGTCAAATTTTAATTCAATACGTAACGACTGAATGTGATAAATATATTGAACGGGAAGAAAGGAGATTAGAAAAAGAGGCTGAAAGAAAATTAGAGGCTGACAGGTTAGCTGAAGAAAAGAGATTACAAATTGAGGCTGATAGAGAAATTAAGAGGCTGCAGATTGAGGCAGAAGAAAAACGACAGCAAAGGGAGGCAGACGAAAAAAGGACAGCCGAAAGGGAGGCAGAAGATAAAAAGGCCGAAAGGGAGGCAGAAGATAGAAGGTTGCAGAGGGAGCACGAATTACGACTAAGGGAGCTGGAATTACAAGGCCCGGCTCCTGAAAATGGTGCCAGCCCTTTTGCCTCAGATGCTACGCCCAGTCTGGGAGCCTCAAACTCAGCTATGGGGTTTCATTTAGACCATTTTGTTGAAAAAGACGATGACATAGAGGGGTACCTAGGACGTTTTGAGTTATTAGCTACTACATATGGGTTAGAGAGAGAGAGGTGGAGTTTAAAGCTATCACAGGGATTGAGGGGTACTTCTTATGAAGTATTTGCCAAAATGAACAGGGAAGACCAAGACAATTATGACATGTTAAAGCAGGCTTTGTTATTAAGGTACGAGAAGAATGGTGAATTTTATCGTAAGAAATTTAGAAATGCCAAACTGTTGTCTGGGGAGACATACCACCAATTCTCTGCCAGACTAGAAACCTATTTGGAGAAATGGACGGCTCTGGGGAAGACCCAAGATCTTAAAGAAATGATCATGATTGAGCAATTGAGAGAGTCCATGGCTCCAGACATGAGAAAATTTCTCATGGAACAAGGTGCAGAGAAGTTGGGGGAAATTTTAAATGTTGCTGAGAGGTATCAGGCAGCTCAGGCAGAGGTAAGTGGTGCTAAAAAGAAGCACATAGACAATTTTAAAGCTCCACAGCAATTTAATAAATTTGATAATAGAGAGCAGGGAAATAAAGGTAGGACAAACTTTGAGCGGCCAAGAAATGACTATCGCGACAGAAACTCACAGTTCAATGACCAAAAGTTCAATGAAAGAAAACCGTTGAACCAAGGAAAAAGATGGTGTAAATGGTGCAAGAAGGATAACCATAACACCGAATTTTGTAGAAGGAAACCTTCAAACATTGCTGCAATGAAGTCGGGGACGCAAAGATTAAAGGTTAATCCTAAGGGACAACAGGAACCTTATCACCCCCCAGTTTGTGAGGATGTTATTTGTAATGGGGTCACCATAAGGTGCCTTTATGATACAGGTTTGGATTATGATTCAGTTGTGAAGTCTAGCCTAGTGGACCCAAGTCAGTATACCACAGAAACAGTGGAAATACAAGGGGCGACTAAGGACATACCACTCATGACACTTCCCATCGCAAGGATAACGGTGAAAACTCGCTATGTGGAAGGAGAAATCAGAGCAGCAGTGATAGATGAACCAATCTACCCTCTGATATTGGGGTGTAGATACGTCTTCTTGGGGAATCCCGAGAAACCTGTGATCATGGCGACAGTGCAGACCAGGTCACAGAAGAAGGAGGAAGAAGGTGAACCTATAAATGCTCATCCAGAGGAGATGAGGAAGGCGCAGGCTGAGGATAGGACACTCAAGCCCTGTTTTAAAAAATTGCCCAAATGCCACACACCTCCGAGCAAGGGGGAATATTTCATGAAGAACAAACTCTTATACAGGAAGGCCGGAACTGGAACAAATGGTCACAACCAGCTGGTTCTTCCCACTTCATATAGAGATAAAGTGATGGAACTCGGGCATGCGATTCCCTTCAGTGGTCACATGGGGATCAGCGCCACAGGACAGCGTATAGCTTGTCATTACTTCTGGCCAGGGATAACGGAGGATATAAAAAGATATGTCAAATCTTGCCCAGAATGTCAAAGGGTAGCTCCAAAGCACTGGACTGCTCCTGCAACTCTAGGGGAAATGCCCATAGTGGGAACACCTTTTGAGAGGGTTGCAGTGGATATTGTAGGACCTCTCACTCGGACCAAGAGGAGGAACAGTTACATCCTTACTCTGGTGGACACTTGTTCTATGTGGGGAGAGGCGGTAGCCCTGCCATCAATTGATTCAAAACATGTAGCAGAGGCACTACTTACAATATTTACCCGATTAGGATTCCCGCATCAAATCTTGACGGATAATGGTTCTCAGTTCAAGGGGAAACTAACGGAAGAAGTTTTTAAGCTATTTCAAGCCAGGCACTTTCATTGTAGTCCGTACCATCCACAAGGGAACGGCCAGGTAGAGAGGTTCAATGGGACTCTCATTTCTATCCTGAGAAAGCTGGCACACGAAAAACCGGATCTGTGGGATCAATTCCTGCCCGCCGCATTGTTTGCGTACCGGGAGGTACCACATAGTTCAACCGGGATGGCTCCCGCAACTCTGCTATTTGGGAGGCCAATAAAAGGTCCATTAGAAGCTTTATTAAGGACCTGGACAGATGAGAAGGCGGAAGAGACTATTACCTCATCGTATCAATATGTGAACGAACTGACCACTCGTTTGAAAGCTGGATGGAAACTGGCAAATGATAATTTGAAACAAGCCAGGAAGAAACATGCAGCATATTTTAATAGGAAGGCAAAGGACAGGGAACTGGCAGTCGGAGAGAAGGTGCTGCTTCTACTACCCGGAAGCCAGAATAAATTACAAATTGGTTGGCAAGGTCCATATACGGTTCTAGAGAAGGTGTCTAGAACAAACTATAAAATTGACAAAAAGGGGAAGGAAAAAGTTTATCATGTAAACCTGTTAAAGAAGTATCTGGACAGACCACTCCAGGAAAGCACCCCCTTATTGACCTTGGCTATTGCAACCCAGATGCAAAAGGAACCACTCACCTCACATGAATACCCATTACATCCTTGTGAAACAGCAGCACAGGTAAAAGTCAGTAAGCACCTGACTAAAAACCAGAGGGAGAGAGTTCAACAAGTTCTGGAGGAACATACAGATGTATTAACAGATAAACCAGGCCATACAAATTTGCTACAGTATGACATGAAACTGGTAGACTCAAACCCAATCTGTATGAGAGCCTATTCTATTCCGTTCGCGAAGGAGAAGGCATTGAAGGAAGAAATAGAGTATTTGTTGAAGGAGGGGATTATTTCGCACAGTGAATCATCTTTTAGTTCTAGTGTCGTTTTGTTGAGGAAACCGTCTGGGGAACACAGACTGTGCATAGATTACAGGAAACTGAATGCTGTCACAGAAGGACAAGTGGATCCATTACCAGACACAAAACAGTTATTTGCCAGACTGAACAAGGCAAAATACTTTTCAAAGGTGGATCTTAGTAAAGGCTATTACCAGATCCCAGTGAAGCCTGAAGTGAGACCTTATTTGGCTTTTAGCACTTCGGATGGACATTATGAATTCAATATGCTACCATTCGGACTGAAAAATGCTCCGAGTGTGTTTTCAAGGATGATGCGAAAATTGTTGGATCCCCTGAATAACCCATGTATCACGAATTTCATGGATGATATTCTCGTCGCCACAGAGACATTTGAAGAACACATTGAAGCTCTGGAGATGTTGTTTGATAGACTTCGGGAGGCGAACTTAACTGCTAGGCCAACAAAATGTTGTATTGGATGCAAAGAGTTGGAATTCTTGGGACACACTGTATATCAGGGTAATATGACCCCTGATCCTAAGAACTTGGAAAAACTGCAGAGAGCACCTAGGCCGCAAACAAAAAAGGACGTGCGATCATTTGTGTCGTTATGCGGATTTTATCAGAAATACATCAAAAATTTTAACGCTATTTGTGCTCCTCTGACTGATCTGACTCGCAAGGGACTTCCAGATAAAATTATTTGGACTGCACAATGTGAACTAGCGTTCCAAGAGTTAAAGGAAAAACTCACTAGCAAGCCTATTCTCAAACTGCCTGATTTGACACAGGACTTTGTCTTAAGAACCGATGCAAGTAATGTAGGACTAGGAGGGGCTTTGTTGCAAAGATCATCTTCACCTGATGGGGAACTGAAACCAGTCGCTTATGCAAGCCGCAAATTGAATAAGGCGGAACAAGGATACTCCACAAGCGAAAAAGAATGTTTAGCATTAATCTGGGCAATAAAGAAGTTTCAAATCTATCTGTATGGTAGGACTTTTGTGGTGGAGACGGATCATCAGCCTCTCGTGTTCTTGTCTCAGGCTAAGCATGAAAACGCAAGATTGCTGAGGTGGTCTTTATTGCTTCAACCTTATCAGTTCAGTATCCAATATATCCCAGGCAAATTGAATGTCGGTGCAGATTTCCTCAGTCGGCACCCCTGTGATCAAAATTAGAGTAGTGGCAGACGTGAGGAGTAATTTTACCTATGTGTATCGCTGGTTTTGGAACTTGCCATAGGCATGTTTTCAAGTGGGGAGATGTGTAGTGAAATTGACCGAGATACAACGGTAAAATACTCCAAAGATAACATTTAAGGATAAAAACATAATGCGTAGGCTGCTGATGTACATGATCGCCTAGACCGCGGGTCATCACCCTCCATAAAATTGACTTGCTAGACAGGAGGGGAACGGAGGATCAAAAAGGAAAAAATATGACTGGAAAGATTGCGTAGCAAGGCTAAGGAGACGCAATTGGGGGGGATGGAGGAAAGTAAAAATTCACGTCCCCCAAATTGACACGAGGTACGGAATTGGACGTTTTGCGATACCAAGCCTTGATTTGAATTCAGCGGCTAAAACGCAGATGTTAGGAATATTACAAAAATTTAAAAAGTAATTTTTCTTAATATTAATGTTAGGAATATAAAAATTAGCTGGCCGGATGGCCTATTCTGAGCAGTGAACTAATATGTTCTTAATTTTACAAACGGATAGATAATATTGAAGATAATGACAAAAGACAGTGTAGTTCACATCATCGACAGACTGTATTGAATCTAAAAGTGTCGCAATTTGCACACAAAAACACGACCTTGGGAACAGGTGTTCAAAGTTACTTATTATGGAGGAGAGGGTTTTTGAGCGGTAGCTGTGTCTAAATATAACTTTTTACGACAAAATTTTAAGGGGAGAGAAAGGTTGCTTCAAAAATCAAGCACATTTTTTTTAGAAACACAAGTAGAGACGGACAGACTAACAGATAACCATCCATACTTGACTGAAGCATGACTGAAATGACTTTAGTGTAGAAATTTGAAATTAAAAATAAACCTAGGCAGTTATTGGCCACAGACAATCATATCATTAGCGCTCAGAGCGCATTTGGGGTCATTCTTCAATAATTGTTCAGTGTTAGACACAGATTTTAAAGTGTGGTGTTTTCCCATATGAAAGACAGTGAAGTTAAATTTAGGGACGCCATACTATAGCCAGCAGCTCAGCTGAGTTTTGCTAGCAATTCTGTGTTAATTATTCATAATCTGGTAAGATTGAAATTATTTCTTTATATATTTTGAATATTGTTTCATGTTCGAGTGATTTGATACTGCCATATCAAAATCTAGCCTTACAAACAAGTAGGGATTTGCTCTAGACCCCCCGCCCAAGTCAGGGTCTAGGGACCAACAAGGTACATAAACTACAGCAAGGATTATGCAAGATAGATCAAGCGTTGAAACAGATTACCTATCTTCTTTTAGGGCCGACAACTAATAAATATTTTTCAGAATCTATAGTCTGGGAGGATCTGATGTAAACCCACCATGGTAACTGTGCTGTTTGGTCAGAGAGATCTGACCTGTCTGTATGATGTGGTTGTTGTGTCAGTGTTGTGTCCAGACGTGGGTAGAGAATAGATTTTGACACATGGCCCATACTTTGATTGCAGAGCTGTGAGTTTCTATCGACAACAAAGCAGAGTCTATTCGGTGGGTGACTTTACTCGAGT
Source organism: Oreohelix idahoensis (assembly GCA_024509875.1). Taxonomy (NCBI): domain Eukaryota; kingdom Metazoa; phylum Mollusca; class Gastropoda; order Stylommatophora; family Oreohelicidae; genus Oreohelix; species Oreohelix idahoensis. Next base: position 557,342 of record JAMPIV010018249.1, on the reverse strand, counting down.
GTATCTGTGCAGTTCTTGTGACAGAGACCACCATTATTGCCCGCCAGCACGGAGAGGTGGGACCGCAAGTTTTCAGCACCAGAGCTACAAAAAGATGAGTGAGCCTCTGGTCTGCTGGACATTCACCAACTATTGGTAGTGACTAATATCCCCATAAAAATTCCCACCATTTTCTGGACACTGTGTAGTCAATATAGACAGGTGTGATGAGGCCACCCCAACAGCACAAACATTAACTATCCTCCCAAGTAGATGACTACTAGAACATTTTAATAAAACTAACTAGTATAGTACATATATATGTACACTTTTGCATTTATTATGTAACATTCCATGCATTTTTTTCATAAATTTTCAATCCTTCTTTTAAAACAAGTTCTGGTCACATAAAACTTGATCCAGAACCAATAAATGTAATATAATTATATCAAAAACTTTACACACGTGAGTTAGTTCAGTGTATTTTAACACTTGTTAATCTTATTAGTCTTGTTAAATATCTATGGGTATAGTTATAACTATCACACCACATTACACATCATTACCCTAGACACTTTACGTAGCCACATTCATTAAGAAAAAAAAATTAAGTGTGAGGTCGTAGTGGTAGCAAGAAAGGCCTTCTGACAATTCTCAATTACATTTTATCTCAGGAGCCTTCACAGCTGGCCTCATACAATTTACATGTAGTACCATCATCATCATACAATACCATCAATACCACTACACTCACAATGCCGACAGAAATGGTACTAATGTGTACTCATCTCTCTTAAGTCTGTTCTTCTTTGTTTGGTTCACACCACCGGCAGAGTATCGTTCCTTTAGCCCACCCAAGACTGAGGGGGACCAAAGATGTAGAGTCTGGTCAACCTCTATGCTCCTGCGGAGTTCCAGGCAGCGGGATTGACTCGAACATACGACCTCAGGTTTTTAGGACACAATTAAACCCTCCTAAGATTTTAAACTGGCCAGGTTTTGACGCGACTTAGTGAAGTAGGTTGCAGGTCGATGCCCTCAGGTAAGTTATAAATCAAAGTGACAGCTTCTTCCTCTTCAGCTCTGGCGTCAAGTTCGGGATTGCGTGGTTAGCATAAAATCCGCAAGATTATATAGTCAGGTAACTACTTGAGGAAAGCTTTCGGTTGGTTCCTGGCGGAGCAAAATGATTGGTTTCCTCCGGTTTTGTACCTGGTCTCATACAGCCTAATTTTATTCAGTTTTCATCGGCCATCTTGCGTGAACAAGATGGCCGTTAATTTATTCTGTCTCAGAGACTGGTGAACGTTGATCGTTGATTGGTTGAAGCAAATCTGTATCTCGACATAGTGATTAACAAAGTAGTGGGTTACACTTCGTTTCACGACATAGCCCCCTCCTTTCCTAGCTGTGACTTGTCATAGCTGACGTGTAGACCCCTGCTGTGGTTAACCCTTTTGCGTCTGTCCTTCCAGAGTACTAGGGTGTCGACTTAAAAAATCAGCTCCTACATTGTCTCTTCCCGGAATGTAATTCACGGTAAAGGAATAAGGCGTCAGAAGCAGACTCCACCGTAACAATCTCGAATTTAACTTTTTAGATGCAGCCAAGAATGTTAAAGGTTGGTGATCGCTTTGGACAATGAAGTGTGTCCCATACAGATAAGGTGAAAATTTGTTGATGGACCAAATTAGAGCTAAACATTCTTTCTCTATGGTCGAGTAATTCAACTCAGCTGCATTCAGCTTCCTACTGGCGTAGGCGACTGGTAAAAGTTCCTCCGGCTGGGCTTTTGATTTCTGCAAGAGAGTTGCACCAATACCTATACTGCTAGCGTCCGTTCTTAATACAAATTCCTGTGTGATATCGGGTAGTGTAAGGATGGGTTTGCTGGTGAGTTTTGCTTTTAGCTCTGTGTAAGCTTTTTCACAATCAGCATTCCATTGGATTTTGTCAGGCTGTCCTTTCTTCGTTAAGTTAGTTAATGGTGCACACAGAGAGTTAAAATGGGGTATGTACTTCTGATAGAACCCACATAATGACACGAATGATCTCACATCTTTCTTCGTTTGAGGTCTGGGTGCCTTCTTTAACTTCTCTATATTCTTTGGGTCAGGAGACATATGACCTGTAGAAATAGTGTGACCTAAGAATTCCAACTCCTTACAACCGATATAGCACTTGGTTGGACGTGCAGTCAATCCAGTTTCTCTCAGTCTGTCAAACAACATGGAGAGCGCTACTATATGCTCTTCAAATGTGTTTGTAGCAACAAGAATGTCATCCATAAAGTTAGTGATATTGGGATTTTGTAGAGGTTCCAACAATTTTCTCATCATTCTTGAAAAGATACTGGGAGCATTTTTCAGCCCAAAGGGTAGTACATTAAACTCGTAGTGTCCGTCTGAGGTACTAAATGCCAGCATTTTCCTAACTTCTGGTTTCACTGGTATTTGGTAGTATCCCTTGCTTAGATCTACCTTCGATAAATACCTAGCCTTACTCAGTGTAGAGAACAGCTGGTTGGTGTCAGGTAATGGGTCCACCTGCGATTCTGTGATCGCATTAAGCTTCCGGTAGTCAATACATAACCTGTGTTCACCACTCGGTTTTCTCAATAGCTATAGGGAGAGTCTGACTTCGAGATAATTTTCTCCTTCAACAGATAATCAATTTCCTCCCTTAGTGCTTGGGCTTTCGCATAGGGTATAGGGTATGTTCTCATGCATACTGGGGTAGGGTCGGTAACCTTCATGTCGTACTCTAACAGATTCGTACGACCTGGCTTATCTGTGAGCACATCAGCATGGGTTTCCAACACTTTCTGAACCCTCTTCTTCTGCTCTGGAGTTAAATGTTCACTAATATTTACTTGAACATAATCCTCTGTAGTTGTGAGTGGATACTCCATAGAGTGAAGTGGTTCACCGTGCATTTCTGTTGCAATGGCTAGGGTCATAATATGTGCAACTTCTGATGATTCCTTGTCATAGTATTTTTTAAGAAGATTGACATGATATACCTTCTCGTTCCCTTTCTTGTCAATCTTATAATTGGTCCTGGAAAGATTCTCCAGTATGACATAGGGTCCCTGCCATCCAATCTGCAATTTATTATTGCTGCTTGGCAACAGTAATAACACCTTTTCACCCACCTCCAGTTCCCTATCCTTTGCTTTTTTGTTGTAGTACGCAGCATGCTTCCTCCTGGCCTGTCTTAAGTTATCATTGGCCAGTTTCCAACCTGCTTTCAATCGAGATGTCAACTCGTTGACGTACTGGTATGAGGAAGTCACTGTTTCCTCTGCCTTTTCATCAGTCCATGTCCGCAGCAATGCTTCCAGTGGACCTTTTATTGGTCTTCCAAACAACAAGGTAGCTGGAGCCAATCCAGTTGAATTGTGGGGTACTTCCCTATATGCAAATAGTGCAGCGGGTAAGTATGTATCCCAAGTATCAGGTTTTTCACTCTCCAGCTTTCTAAGGATTGAAATTAGCGTACCATTGAACCGCTCTACTTGACCTTTCCCTTGGGCATGGTAGGGACTACAATGATAGTGCCTGGCTTGAAATATCCTGAATACTTCTTGTGTTAGCTTTCCCTTAAACTGAGACCCATTGTCAGTCAATATCTGATGCGGGAAACCTAATCGGGTAAATATTGTCAACAGGGCCTCTGCCACGTGCTTTGAATCTATAGCTGACATGGCCACTGCTTCTCCCCACATAGAGCAAGTATCAACCAAGGTTAAGATGTAAGCATTTCTCTTCTTGGTCCTAGTGAGGGGTCCAACAATATCTACTGCAACACGTTCAAAAGGGGTTCCCATAATAGGCATTTCTCCCAGTGTTGCTGGTGCAGTCCTATGCTTAGGAGCTACTCTTTGGCATTCTGGACAAGATCTTACATATCTTTTTATGTCCTCTGTAATTCCTGGCCAGAAGTAGTGACAGGCTATCCTTTGTCCAGTGGCCCCTATTCCCATATGTCCACTGAAGGGTATAGCATGTCCTAGCGTCATAACCTTCTCCCTGTAAGATTTTGGCACTACAAGCTGTCCATGCCCTTTAGGTCCTGTTCCAGCTTTTCTGTATAGTAGGCCATTCTTCATATACAAGTCTCCTTTCTCTGGAGGGTTATGTGCTTTAGGCAATTTGCCAAAACAAGGCTTCAACGTGCTGTCTGCTGCTTGAGCCTTTTTCATCTCTTCTGGATGAGTATTGATAGGATTCTCCTCCATTTTCCTGGAGCTTTCCCTGGTCTGGACTGTTGCCATAACTACGGGTTTTATAGGTTCTCCAAGGAAAACATACCTACACCCCAAAATCAAAGGGTAAATAGGGTCGTCCATCACTGCTGCTTTGATTTCTCCTTCCACATAGCGAGAACTTATGTTGATTCGAGCTATGGGTAGTGTCATGGTTCTTGCTCCCTTGATCGGTCCTCTGATTTCCACTGTTTCTGTGGTTATCTGGTCAGGACTCACTAGAGAAGAGCACACAACTGAATCAAAGTCCAATCCTGTGTCATATAAACACAGTACTTGAGTGCCATTCACGGTCACTTCCTCACAGACAGGGGGATGATGGAAGTCTTTCTGACTTACTGCCATTTCCTTCCTTCCCTGATTCCCTGTTGTAAGACATGCAGCATGATGAGGAGGATTCTTCCTTCTGCAGTCCGCAGTATTGTGGTTACTCATTAGACAAGTTTTACACCACTTTCCTTCCTTCCGGTAAGGTGTCTTATCCGATCTTAGAGGGTTTTTGTCCTTTTGGTCAAATCTTTGTTTGTTCCTTGTGGTATGGTCCTTTTGTTCATATTTGGTATAGTTTTGTGATGATTTGAAGTTTTCACCCTGCTTCTTCTTATTTCCTAATAATTCTGCCTGAGCTGCTTGATATCTCTCAGCAACAGTTACAATATCTTCCAATCTCTCTGCTCCTTGTTCCATGATAAACTTCCTCATTTCTTGAGGCATGGACTCTTTCACTTGCTCCATCATTATCATTTCTTTCAGATCCTGACACTTTCCTAAACTACTCCATTTTTCCAAATAGGTTTCCAATCTAGCAGAGAATTGGTGATAGTTTTCTCCTGGAAGAAGTTTAGCTGTTCGGAATTTCTTTCTATATGATTCTGAGTTCTTTTCATATCTCACAAGCAGTGCCTGCTTCAGGATTTCATAATCTTCCTGGTCATCTCTTGAGAGCTTCAAATACACATCGTAGGCAATACCTCTCAATCCCTGAGATAGTTTAAGACTCCATTTTTCTTTCACTAAGCCATAGGTAGTGGCTAGTCTTTCGTATCTATCCAGGTACGACTCAATGGCGTCTTCTTTCTCAACAAATGGGTCCAGATGAAAATTCATATCCCCACTTGAGGTGCTCTGGCTGGAGCTACTCTCAGAGTGAGGTGAGCTACCACCATTATTGCCAGTATTTTCCTGAATTTCAAGCTCTTTTAATCTCAACTGATGGTCTCTCTCTGCTTGTAATTTCCTTTCCTCAGCTTTTTTAGTTTCTCTTTCAGCTTCCAGTCTTTTGTCTTCTCTCTGAGCTTCCAGTCTTTTGTCTTCTCTTTCAGCTTCCAGTCTTTTGGCTTCTCTTTCAGCTTCCAGCCTTTTGTCTTCTCTCTCAGCTTCCAGTCTTTTGGCTTCTCTCTCAGCTTCCAGTCTTTTGGCTTCTCTCTCAGCTTCCGCTTGAAACCGCCTTTCTTCAGCCTCTAATTTCTTTGCTTCTCTATCAGCCTCTAATTTCCTTGCTTCAGTCTCTAATTGCAACTTTCTTTCTTCCCTATCCATGTGTTTGTCCACTTCTGTTGTGACATACTGAGTGAGAGCATCACCTGTCATATTTAATTCCTTACCCATCTGCATGATCGCAGTCCTGAACTTCACTAGATCAGCCATGGCGTTACTTAGAGAGGGTATGTAAATTTACTATAACCAAATTAGTGTAATTAAAATTAATTACTTTAAATGAACAAAAAATTTCCGTGCAACTTTGCGAGCATCAACTATTTACTGAGTACTAAATGGTACTCCTCCTAAGAAAATATTGTTTTAAAAATCCTAAAATAGAATTTTTTTCAAAAATAAAATTTCCTTATGTTATCTATGGGTGGCACAAGATAGAGTGTAGATAGATGAATAGACTAAGTATGGCTCAAGATATACAGAAATATCCCAGGAACGAGCCCCCAGTGTGGCGAGAGGTTTTATTTGGCTCTTGGATCAGTATAGTACTGACAATTACAGAAATAGAATTTCTGCAGAAAATGGTGAAGTCCCAGTGTCTGAGAGGACTACTGGTATCACAAATTAGTTACGGCTGTGAATGTTCTGATCTCGAAAACAATAGTAGAGAGGAGACCGACATAAAGCGCCACCTCCGCTGTGTAACTAACTGTGATATTAAACAAAAACAAGGAAACAGATTTTATTTAACAAAGATAAAATTGACAAGTCTTCAAATACAATTTCCTTATTATTTATTTAGTATATACACTATCTACTCTTGTGCTGAAGGGTGAATGTTGAAAAATGGAATGTAATGAATTTGTAAGTTTACATATGATTTACAAATAGTTATATTTATATAGTTATGTAAATAAATATTACAAGTTTTCCAATTATAGGAACAAAAAAAAATTATATCAGCTGTGCTGTTATTTTCGTATAATTTATCCACTATGATCTTATTATTGTCTCTTGCTACGCTAATTCACGTTTTCTTCATTGACAGTTCTATGCTCACAATGCCGACAGAAATGGTACTAATGTGTACTCATCTCTCTTAAGTCTGTTCTTCTTTGTTTGGTTCACACCACCGGCAGAGTATCGTTCCTTTAGCCCACCCAAGACTGAGGGGGACCAAAGATGTAGAGTCTGGTCAACCTCTATGCTCCTGCGGAGTTCCAGGCAGCGGGATTGACTCGAACATACGACCTCAGGTTTTTAGGACACAATTAAACCCTCCTAAGATTTTAAACTGGCCAGGTTTTGACGCGACTTAGTGAAGTAGGTTGCAGGTCGATGCCCTCAGGTAAGTTATAAATCAAAGTGACAGCTTCTTCCTCTTCAGCTCTGGCGTCAAGTTCGGGATTGCGTGGTTAGCATAAAATCCGCAAGATTATATAGTCAGGTAACTACTTGAGGAAAGCTTTCGGTTGGTTCCTGGCGGAGCAAAATGATTGGTTTCCTCCGGTTTTGTACCTGGTCTCATACAGCCTAATTTTATTCAGTTTTCATCGGCCATCTTGCGTGAACAAGATGGCCGTTAATTTATTCTGTCTTAGAGACTGGTGAACGTTGATCGTTGATTGGTTGAAGCAAATCTGTATCTCGACATAGTGATTAACAAAGTAGTGGGTTACACTTCGTTTCACGACAATGTCATCCAAACTGAGCATATGACTCCTGATTTGCTCCCTAGAGAGATGGGCGAAGTTGTTTTCTGACATTTTGACGTGGCTATCATGTGGTACATGGGTGGAGATGTATATTTAAACTAGAAGAGTTGAAGGCTTCAGTCAGAGAACTGAGAAGGGCCAGATCGTCTTCATGTGCGGTATGCATCCTCGATACGATACACCAGTGAGGTAGAGGATTTGCTACGAATATGTTGTGTCTGTGCTAAGAGAACTAACGACATAGAGGTATGCTTGCATATAAGTACATTTTTATGATACTTTAGATTTAGTAATATTAGACTTTCAGGTTTAGAAGTTAATGCTTTGTAGCGTTTGTCTAGCTATAGTTTGATAGCAGCTGACGGGCGATTTCTGTGTTTTTAAGTGTAATTTCACGTATATCTCATCGCTATTTTCAACAGTGAGACTGCGTGTTAAATGTGTAACGCACTAAGTGAATTTATAAGAGGAATTCTAGTTTCGCATTGCGCTGTATACAAGTGTGTACTTAGTACCATTATTATTATTATTTGTGTAGTGTTAAGTAATGGTTATATTGCATTCTTGTGAGCCGTAAGTGTGGTTAATTTTACATAAGTGATTTTTGTGAGAGGAAGATTAGCGTACTCTCTGACTCCGTGAGTAGCGTATGCCTATTGCGTTTAGAATAGAGCTGGAAGAATAGAGTATATATATATATATATATATATATATATATATATATATATATATATATATATATATATATATATATATATATATATATATATCTGCTTGTTCTTTAGAGGAGCTAGGCCTCTAAGATACTGATCAAATGTGGTCATTTAGACCAGTGAGTTGTGTATAATATTTCATCATGAATAGAAGTGTGTCATTTACGTTTTCTCTCGCGTGATGGTATAGTTAGTATCTAGTAGGAGTATGAAGGCATTATTGTTGACTGAGATATGTTTATTGTATGATTACATATACACAGACCTGCGTGAACACACACAACACACATGGTCATTTAAGCGCATATACTTGCATATTTTCACACACGTGTAACACCACACACAACACACACACAGAAGAGCATATACTTGCATATTTTCACACATATGTATGTATTATTACGTAGATGATGTTTGTCCATTAGTACGATGCTAGTTTATTTTGTTTCATTTTATTTCAGAGAGTCCAACAGTCTGTGCTGGGTTGTTATATGGTGTTACCTACATCAAGAGAGTTTTTCTGTGACTGCGGAACGTGTGTGAAAGTAGGCCAGAGAGAGTGACGACAACATTACACACAAATTCTTATTCTTCTTCACACATCGTCTTCGCACCGTCACACTACCTATACTTAATCTGCGACAATCGTAATGTTTGACAAAATGTAATTGTAACCTGAAGCAAGACAATAAGTTGAATTGTTCTTCCTATCACGTAATAAAATTAGAAATACCAGTGTTTGTCACAGGTAAATGTAAACTTATAATCTTGTTAACGTGAAAGATGATGTTGGACAAAGTTGGACGGACAGATAATAATATCAAAATAAGAATACAAAAAGGAACACGATCTTTCATTGCATTCTGAAACATGTTTTGGAGATCACGAGAAATCAAGGTCAATGCAAATATTAGAATCTTTAACTCAAATGTCAAGTCAGTCCTATTGTATGGCTCTGAAACATGGATAACAAAAAAAAAAAAAAAAAAAAAAAAAAAAAAAAAAACAGCAAAAAAGCTAGACATTCAAAAATGGGTGCTTGCATAGAATAGAAGGACTGAAATGTTGTGATAAAGCCGCCAATGTGGAACTGATGACAAGAACCAGACAAGTGTCAGCGGAACAAAAACGAACGAACGAACGAACGAATGAACGTTATTTTCGAAGCGTTAAGAATTGGGCGCGAAGGCCGTCTAACATTCTGCCCTTCCACTCTCATTTATCTTGCATACTATATCCTTTCATTCCCACATGTTACTTTAAGCATTAATTTAAAGGCATGCAACATAATAAAGTTAACATAACAGCATTCATTTACGGTATGCAATCATAATAAAAAATGAGTAGGTTTTTTGTTTTAAACAAACAAGATAGTAATTGGAGAAAAAAGTAATAATAAAATAAAATAAATAAAACAATAAATAAAAAAAAAAATAATTCTGTATACCGACACTCACTCATATGGTCAAACCGTCTACAATTAATCTGTATTTTTGAATGTGTCATCAATCATCAATACAAAAATTACATAAACACATTCTCGCTTATATCCATACATTCTTGGTGGAAAATGAAATAATAATAGTAACACTGTCTTACGCACTTCTGTGGCAGGTAAAGTCTTTGAGCAGTTACCAAAAAAATTATGTAGTATCTGATAATTCTCACATACGTCATCCCATTTAAGCAAACGAAAACATTCAAATTTCTAAAGTACAGTGGAATGCGGGTACATTCTCACGACTCACATTTCTAAAGTACAGTGGCATATGGGTACATTCTCACATACATTACATTATATAATACTATTTTAAAGTGAATATAATAATATAATAATATTACATGGATATAAAACAAATTATTCACAAAAAACGAGCGGAAGAGGAAAAGAAATGTTGACCTATGGATGAGATGTTGACAGGCAAATGTTGTTTCTATGGGAGTAGATAATCAGTGTTGAGGAAGTGTTTGAAAAGTGCTTTGTTAAAAGAATATTGTGTAGGTAGGCTTTTTAGGTGGTGTGGAAGGCTGTTCCATAAGTAGGCTCCAGAGTAGGCTAGACTCTTTTTGAACAGGTCGATCCTAGGTTTCGGCAGACGTAACTGATGTAATTGTTGCCCCTCTCTTCTACTGGTTTGAAACAATGATCGTAGGTACGGCGGGGCCTTTCTTAGGACACACATTGAGAAAAATTGTTGATATCCTTATTGTTATGAGTAAATTCATAAATATATCTGTCGATACAAAACATGGCTCGATTGGGAGTCATATTATTTGTTGATGACCGGTGACCCTTGGTTACATGAAGTACGTCATTGCCTTTTGGCCGAGTAGCAGAAGTTTGCGGTTGCTGTCTACAAAAGTGAGCGTTCTTACTATTTCTTTTTCTGTGTGTATTCTATGCAGGCGGACGCATGTGTGTTGATCTCCTGATTATTATATTTCTCTGCATATTCCTTAAGTGTTCGAACTCTAGATCACCCATACAACTCCGTGGGTTGATGCTAGATTATTGTGTGAAAGGAATTGCTATTACTGTGCAAGTGAGTACAAATAAACTATTGTGAAAACCTGTCAAGGACAGTGTTGTAGAGACAGACGATATGGAAACGTACTGAAAGACTGCCTTACTATATTATGCCTATCTGTATAATGGCTCTACTAATGATACCTGGGGAGCATCGTATCGTTCATTAAATATATGTTTAATTGTCCAGCCTGGCCTTTGGCAGTATTATTTATAGTTGGTGGAGAAAAGCTGTGTGCGGGGTTATACTTTGCATATCCCTAATTGAACTTGGTCTGAGTCATGAGATGCTCATCTACATATAACTAAAACACCCCGTATCACTTATAAAGCAGTCCGTGTTCTGGAATCTCCAGGGAAAGAGAGGCAGAGATAGACCACAAAACACATGTAGAAGAGAACTGGAGGCATAAGTGAAAATGATGAGGAAAACTTGGAAAAAAAACTTGTGCTGATGTCACGTGACAGGAAGACTTGGCATCTGTTTGTTGACGGCCTATGCTGCGTGAGGAGCTAAAGAGTATTAATTGATTGATTGACTGAGACACGAACAAATAAATATGAATTGTTTTTCCTATCACGGAATAAAATTAGAAATCTCAATGTTTGTCACAAGTAAATGGATAATTATAGTCTTCTTAACGTGAAAGATGATGTTGGAGTTTCTCCCCTCTTTGATAAATCCTATGTGTGAAAGTCAAAAAAGCCCAAAAAGCAAATTTCTGTTAACACCTATATGGTTCTCCTGTTTAGTTTCACGTCATTAACATTAAAAAACGCCTATTTCATGTAAACACATATTCGGGAGAGTGACAAAATGGAAGAATAAAACAGACAGTATGAATGTTGACGAGTTTAAATGAATTCCAACGCTTCTCATGACACAGGTCACGTCAAACTTTAGCGTATTAAAAAGGTGGCGCCGGACTCTTGGGTCGGATGAGGACAACCAGAATAGACAGAGAATAAAGTAGTGAACTAGTGAGGGTATAGTATTTCTGGAGACTTTAAAAAATGGCTTGGATGAAAAAGTGTAATTGAGATCAGAATTAGGTCTTCATCATCGGACGACTGGTTAGAAGAAAGTTTTGTAGGGGTTGAACAAGTTTTTCTGACTCCAGACGTAGAATGCACGTAATGGTTGCAGAAGAAATTCGAGGAGACTTAAAACAATCGAGCTTGCTCTGCTGTATCACTTTCTTTTTCTCTTCAAGAAGCACATGGTAGCAATCAAGATCTTGTTCTATGTTACGGATTCCCATAGACCTGCCTTCCACTTTGAGGTCATGCTCATCATGCTAGCAATGACAAAGATTCTAGGCCACCCAACGACCCTGAATGAACTTGATGATCATGTGAACGTTAAATTCCTACCTCTCAAGGAGTTTAGCTTTGATCGTAAGGTCGAATCTTTTAAGTATATAACAGATATGTGGCATACAATAAAACAGCGTTATATTAAAAGAGCGCTAAACGAACAGCGTAAGGCTGGGGAATTCAGTATGTCTTTATCCTTTATCTTAGAAAGACCCATACTATATTGTTTTCTATCACCTTATCGAACAAGAATCAAACAGTGATACAATTATTTCAAAGGAGAACGACGGGATGTACCCTTTGCAAGAAGTTCAGCAAGAAAGGTAAAGAATGTGCAAGAATTGTTTGCGAGGATCACTTCAAAAGTAATTTTATTCGTCATCTTTGCTTTTCCACAGGTTATATGAATCGTCTTCCAGTTTCTGTCTTTGCTTTTCCACAGGTTATATGAATCGTCTTCCAGTTTCTGTCTTTGCTTTTCCACAGGTTATATGAATCGTCTTCCAGTTTCTGTTCGTATTTATTTATTTTTATTTTTTATTGTCCGTTAATGGGTTTATTATAATGTAAGTTTAAAATAGCGGCTGCTTTTGGCATCAGTCGAAAACACGGCGTTGTAATCAAAGTGTTGTGTAATAAACATTGAAGAACAGCTGCATGCGGTGTACGGGATCATACTGTCGGTCGTATCAGTTCAAAACTGGTGTTTGAAATCAGCGATGTTTGAGGATAAGTAGACATGCCCACAGTCTAAGTAGTAATTCACAGTTACCCCTTCTGCCAGACCAACTTCTCCTGGGACACGAAGGTATTTCCCATTGAAGACGTTATGGCTGAAGAACCCACAGACATACTTTGAGTCATTGAGACAAATTTGTGAGCATATTCCCCTTTCCGACGACACAAGATACTGAACAAAATCTTGCTCCAGCACGAGAATGCCTATCTATCTATCTATCTATCTATCTATCTATCTATCTATCTATCTATCTATCTATCTATCTATCTATCTATCTATCTATCTATCTCGCTCTGTGTGTGTATGTGTGTGTGTGTTCAATTAGTGAGTGTACAGTTACTAATTATAATTGAAAAACAAATTTTGACTTTTTGTGTGCATCTTAGATTAAACCAAGTTATCTTTTTGTTGTTTGTGCTGCTGAATATGAAAATGGCCGTTAAAACACCAGATTAGCTCTAGTTTTTTAAATATCTATAAAACAAGTTTTACACATTTGCATATACAAACCATATGGTAATAATGCTCATAGCGGAAATGATTCACAGCGACGCCTTTTTGCCTGTCGCTTGTAATGAGTTTCTGGAGCATCTCTCACAAGGGTGCAACAATAGTCTGCTAGCATTGCTGCATTCCATTTCCCTTGGTACCTTTTTCGAGGGTGGTAATGTCCTGATGAAATCGTTCCCCATGCTCGTCACTGACAGCACCGCAGTTAGCAGGGAAGAAATCCAGATGAGAGTGTAAAAAGTGTAATTTCAAAGACATGTTGCATCCTAGTCTCTCGTAGCGCTGCAAGAGGGTTTCTACAAGCTCCTGGTAATTGTCAGTCTTATTGTTTCCTAGAAAGTGTTTGGCCACTTGTTGGAAAGCATTCCAAGCTAACTTTTCCTCACCTGTGAAGATATCATCAAAATGCTGATCTCGGAACAGCTGACGTATCTGTGGACCGACACTTACACCTTCCTTGATTTTGGCCTCACTTAGTCTTGGACATTTATCACGAAGGTATAAAAATCCTGCCCCATTTCGATCCATGGCCTTTACAAAATTCTTCGCAAGATCTTGTGGGATTCTACAAGTGGTTCCTTAAGTACATTCTTTTTTCCCCGTTCAAGTGATTGCTGGGGTCAGTCCTTTTTCTTGTCATGGGAAGTACTGGCACGGCTGTCCCACAGACAGAGGAAACAGCAAAACTTTGTGAAACCCTGCTGTAGCCCCATCAAGATAGCAATGACCTTCAAGTCACCACAAATCTGCTACTTATACGTGTCATTGTTGATGGTGTGTAACAGTTGTTTCAAGTTGTTGTACGTTTCTTTCATGTGGACTGCATACCCGAGTGGAACAGATGGTAAAACGTTACCATTATGGAGCAGTACAGCTTTTAAGCTCAACTTGGACGAATCAATGAGCAGCCTCCAATCGTCGTCTTTGTAGTTGATGTGTAGTGCTGCCATCAGACCCACTATATCAACGCAAGCAATGAGGTTATCTGTCATTTTAAAATATGGAAGCAGATTTTTTTGTCCAGCACAAAACACAGACACATACACATTCTCTTCTAGAAGATTCCACTGCTGCAGTCTGGACCCCAACAGCTCTGCTTTAATTTTTGGCAATTCCAGATCTCTCACTAGATCATTCAATTCACTCTGGGTACTTTTATGTGGCTGTGCAGACTCTTCAATAGGCACGAAAGCAGGATCTCTTGATATGGAAGTTTTCACAGGTGACGGATGTCCACTGGCCTTATTATCTTCGTCATCATCCAGAGTATAAGATTCTGGTGGATCCGGAACAGGAAGTCCTTCCCCGTGAGGCACTGGCCGCATAGCAGAGGGAATATTTGGATAGGTCACAGGCCGCATTTTCTTCATAAAAATATCATGTCCAATTGGAGGAGTCATGCAAAAGTAACAATCATTAAGATGGTTTGTCGGTTCCCTCCACACCGTTGGAACTGCAAAACGCATCGATTGTCCTTTTCGGTTCAACTAGCAGCGCAGATTCGTTACACAGGAATGACAACATATGAGTGGGGCCCAAAACCGGTCCTGGTCACCGATCTCACAACAAAAATAAAGGCTGTAAGGTTTCTTAATCATCGGTGTAATGGGTTGCCTTTGTGATAGCAAAGTTATTTGTCCGCAAATATAGCAAAAATAATCCGCACTGTTCGCACATTCACGAGGCATCTTGAATGACTCCCAGAATCAAAAACACAAAAGATGACAAGGAGGAAATGTGGTTGCAATGACTGTTACGATTGCGTCATCCAACTGGCGCTCTAGGTTATCCGTCTCGTGGGGAATCACGCGCCAGGGCTATAGAAACGAGAAGGACTGGGTCATTCGCGTCGGTAAGGTGAAGCCCCCAGCCTACTGACTCCCACCTCCAGTTCTTGAAAACAAGAGCTAATTCGCGATTTTTACGTTCATATTCGTGATCAGCATGTCCAAATTAGTTAATAATAGATATTTATGTCTCGGATACATTTTGGCTGTTGTCCAGTGTTATTGAAGTTAAGAATGTTTTAAACTGAAAACGCTTTTGAGAATTGAAGTACTGAAGGGCCAAAATGTAAAAAAGGCAGTAAAGCTTATTTGTTCACCCTGCTAAAATAAAGATTTCGTTGGTTCGTTCTTTCTAACTGCCTGTCTGTCCATTTATTGTTCTGCCCTCGCACCTGTGTACTCCCTGTCACGTCGTCAGAGCGGACTTGTACACTCATCAAAGTGGGCCCATCACCCTTCAAATGTGATAGGGCCGCAACACTTGTTCGAAGGTTGAAAAGCTTCTGATGACCAGATTGCTTCCTGTTGTAAGGCTTTGTTCAGAGTAGTTTATAATGTTAACGTCAAAGGCAAAGCCTCTTTTCCAAGAATCTACTTAACACCGAAGCACACAGCTGCTAGGCTGCTATCGATCGCTTTTTGCGAAGTCTGCATTGTGAAACATCTGGTACGCAAGAAGGTACTTCAGAATGCATATTATTTCATGACTCATAGGTTTGATAAAGCGAAGTTAGTGTATGCGGACAAGAACGCAATTTATTTTTGTCTGATCTATCTCATGTTTGTCTGATCTATCTCATGTTTGTCTGATCTATCTCATGTTTGTCTGATCTATCTCATGTTTGTCTGATCTATCTCATGTTTGCTTGTAGTTAACTTCTCCATGTGCTCCTTTGTCTCCCTCTACTCCCTATTACTGTGGGAATCCCAAAACAACGACTGCCTGGTAATGCTATCAACAGGTTTCCTCAAATTTGTCCTATACATCTCCATCGTCTTCTTCTCATCTCTTATTCCCCTGGTACGTGTCTTGTTCTTATCATCAGTTCCACATTACATAACACTTTAATACTTCTATTCTACGCAAGCACCATTTATGAAAATATGCAGCAGTTTGGTTGGTTTTCATATTTACAGGGTCTGAATTCATTCTTGCAGCTGCTTGTTCATTGTCCATGTTTTTCAACCATACATATATCAGATCTGAAACTAGTACTCGCTATAGTTTTCTGTTTTTTTGCACTTATTTAGTAAAACTGCTTATTAGATCCAGACCGACTATTCTTCCCCATCCACCAGTTCTTCAGAATTGTCTTGATTTACCAAATCTTCTATTTCGGGGGTTGGAGTGGCTAAGAGGTATGGCAAACGCCTCTAATTCTAAAGGTACCTGGTTCGGTTCCCGGTACAGGGAATATATTTGACGGAAATTTTTTTAAGAACTGTCCTGAATTAAGTGGGATTATCTGTCACTCTCTGTCTGATAGTACCACCTCTCTCTTACCATTGATTTTATCTCCTCCAATTTTCTTCACTATAGCGCCTACGATCGTAATTCCTGGTGTAGCTAAGTCATTCTTAATCTAGACAGGCCGAATCCCTCCTTCTCGCACGTTATTTTCTGTCGGAAATTTTGTGCCGTCTTTTAAACTCTTTTATTCTGGCGACGGCTAAAACATACGTGTTTTTTGAGTCACGGAAAAGCGGACATGAACGAGATGCTTTGCTTTTCAAATAAACGAACGCTTCTCGTCCTGTAAACCCTTTGAGCTGGATGACATCGGAAGCGTCTCCACTTCTTCCTTGTAATGCTTAATCACTTTGATTTCGAGTTGCAGGGGAGAAAACTCTCGGGTCCCCTACAGCCTTTGTCACGGAGGAAGTTCGCCGATATCTGTGCAAGTGTGTGCAATTAGTGACGCGATGCTGTAAGAGATTCTGGTTATATATACTGGACTCACAAGTCATTCTGGGCTCGTTGTCTTTAGAGAAACCTATAATCTGCAGAGTGGAACTGGTGCAGTAGCTTATACCAGACGCATTGTTATAAGGATTATTGTTAACTTACTGGTAAGCACACTTAGTAAATAGCCGCCCAGAGGGATTTTTTTATAAAGTAATATATATATATATATATATATATATATATATATATATATATATATATATATATATATATAACAAAAACCATATGCATAACACCAGCAATTTAATAAAAGTAAAACTTCTGAGAACGTGCATCTTTCCGGTGGCAACGTACGGAAGTGAATCATGGACCATTACTCAAACATGAAAGAAAAAAATCGAATCCTTCGAAGCTAAGTGTTACAGAACAATTCTCAGAATATCTTGGACCAAGAAGAAGAAAAATATAGACATCCTACACGACCTGAACATCGAGGAAAACTGGCTCATAAATAATATCATGTCCCGGAAACTGAAATACTTTGGCCACATTAAACGTCAAAGTGGTTTAGAGAGAGCAGTGATGGAGGGTATGGTACCTGGAAGGCGAGGCAGGGGCCGACCAAGACGACGGTGGACACATGACATTGAAGACACCTTGAATACGACAATGGAGGAGTTTGGAAGGCTGGCTAGAGATCGAGTCTTCCGCGCGGGCTGGGATGAGAGTGACGTTCTGCAAAGGACATGCTACGTGATGCTAAGCAAACACATAATACCCTAGTGCCTTTTTTTAAATTCTTCTTCGTCATGAAAAAGACGTTGGTTGCGTTGTGTCGCCCTTTACAGCAAAGCTGTGATGTATGCGCCTTTCGGCTCGACAGATCCGACTTCGACACGGCATTTTTTAGGACCGGGTTTGCCTTCCCATTTCGATCCCTACTCTCTCAGCCAGACTGCAGTGATGCAGCCTGTTTCCAGGACCACCACTTGGAGGTGGAGTAGGGTCTTGGTCAGCTTTGGTTCGCTAACCCTAACGCAAGCAGTCAGCTATTGGTCGCTGACTGCATTCCTCACTTTTGACGCGTCTTAGGTCTCATTTTCGTAAATGTTAAATAATTTTCTTAAAGTAACGTTTCGTTCTGGGGTAAGGTAATTTAATATTAAGTTAGAAACAACCAAAATCTTTAAGATGAAAACCTATTTGTGTTTTTCCAGGAAAGAGCTTCCCCACATAGGGCAACACTGCTGTATATGTATAATACTTTCCTAGGTTCGTCTCTGGGCAATTAAGTGTCTGAATTCACGGGCAGGGAACCCCCCTCCCCCCAAAAGCGATACACGTATATACATGTATATATTTACCTTACTTGGGATTTCCTAGTTTCTGGCCTAGTTTGCGAGCCACGCGCCGTAGCGAGAGCAAAGGTAATCGATAAAGTGCGGAACCAGTTACAGGCCCCGCAAGATTTAGGTCAACTACATTTTGTAGGGAACGGAAATAGAGTTGTTGTTTTGTTTTGTTGTTTATACGGTAGTGTGTAAATAAAAAAAACTTTATGTATTACTGAAAGGGTAAAATGCTTTGTATTTCGCAGAGAATATCATAGAGACCCGGGTCAAATAGAAAGCCTATGTAGCCGCTTTTAATGTACGATACCAGTTATTAATGGGTTCCTGTTTATTTGTTGGCCCCAGTTTTGTTGGATCTCAATTTTCTTGGATTCCCTCCTTGGATCCCTAGCTTGGGTTTTTCTTTGCTGCATACATAATCCTGCTCATGATCCCACGATTTCAGAGTTCATTATCCCTTGCAGTACCTGTTAGATATCACACATTGCATCTCCACCGAAAGCCCGTGTTGCGCATCACACACGTGACCTATCCCACCTTTTTTCCGTCAGTTTAGGTTGGTCTTCTGGATTTACTATTTGGATACATTTCTTACACCCTCACGCTCCAGATACGTTTTACCAGATTTCCCGAGCCAAGGACAACTGGCAGTGTAACGACTTAGCTGCAGATACCACGAGAGTGAGAGTATAGAACCACCGAATCTCTGCATATAAACATCCCTTTAATCATTATTTTTATTGTATTAAGATATCTACGGCATAATTAAACGGACAGCAGTAACAGAAAGGAACTTCCTATTAGAGGAGTTGTTTAGCTCATGCTAGACTGGTATTAGTTAGATGGACGCAAAAACATTCAGCTGCTGACTTTCCCAAATGAAGAGGTGTATACCCCTCTGAAGTTAGTTATCGAAACAGAGGCAATCGTACTTTTTCTGAAGACATCCTGCTAGTTAGAATTACTGTGTTGTTCACTTAGATTACTATTATTCACCTTTGCTAATTGTTTTGCGATACGTTAGAAAACTCATGTCCAGCGAATTTTGTTCTATGTTGTGGATTTCATTAATAAATATTTAAGTTAAGCGGTCAAAATGTACTTCCTATTTCACCTATCACTTGAATGTTTACCTGTCCTGTCCTTACTGAAATTATTACTGTATTTTAGGGAGGAAGAGTGCATGCATGACACTTTATCAAGTGTTGCGACTGTGGCGGGGAAGAAGAGATTAAATACATTGGCACATCTTCTTCTCTCCTGAAGGTCATATTTCACTCTCTATTCCCACTCTATCTGTATCTACTATCACGTATGTCACTCACCGTGTCTACCTCATGCAACCTTTTAACGACCTCGCGACATTTATGCATTTATGTGGGCGTCGTCCAGGATGAATCTGGAATCTGGCGCAAGACTCTACCTTGTGTCTTGGTGAATGTTCTGCTGAGATTAGGTCTTTACTTTACCCCTTGACTATCGACCTATAATAATTTTGATCAGCAAGTTTTTTCCACAGCTAGATATTAGAATTTTTAGGGTATTTGCCTCAATTGTGTAACTCTCTTAGTAATAAAGGATTGGTAGATGAGCATTCCACAAAATATATTTTAAATATTTTTTCACGAAAAGCTCTTTAATCTTTAAAAACTACAGAAATTTGCCAGATTACTAGCTTGCATTTGTTCCCAGGGAGTGCGTTAAGTCATATGATATTAATCAGTACTCCCAATAGCTAATGTGCTGATAGTGGTGGGTTAAGTGATGGAAATACGTTTTAACAACACTAGGCTTTATCTAGATATGTAGAGTTTTTCCTTACCTCATGGTCACAGTAAATAGAAGCTACTGGATTTTTTTCAGGCTAGCCTAAAATTTTTATTGTTAATTGGGTGCATTATCTCAAAGTGTAGTTACCCAGTATCCTTTAGGCTAAATACATGAGAACCGTGGGTTTAATTATTTATTCCCTGGTTTTTTTTTTCGCGAAACGTTAATATCTCCAGGGTGTGTTAATTTTATTTTAACTAAGTGGTGCTTACCTTTACAGCAACAGGTAAATTGGGTGATCTAGTTAAAGTTCAATTTAGATTTTGAAATACGTAAGAGAAGTAGGGTGGGATGAGGAGAAAACTAGCAATTATGAAGAAGATATAGAACCAGTGGGGCCTAAAGATGTCCTACTGCTCCTGATCTCCTGGATAGTGAGGTATGGTGTCTAGCCTTCTAGGATGCGCGCGAACATTTAGAAGGTGCAAGTTACGCACAAAATCCCTCGGTAGTTGGAACTCGTAAAGAGGAGGCCATGCGGCCGCTGCCCTAGTAAAATGTAAAAAATTAGGAAAAAACGTACCCACCACAAAAATAGTTATAGAATATGTGATTCCTGTATACACACATTGAGATCCTTGTCGGTGCTACAGAGTTCTTGCACTGCTGCACTGTGTTGAGATCCTCCTTGAGTAATTCTGAGAAGATCGGAGCACTGATGGTGTTGTCCGAGGGTGATCTAAGGGAGAAGATCGGAGCACTGATGGTGTTGTCCGAGGGTGATCTAAGAGAGAAGATCGGAGCATTTATGGTGTTGTCCGTGTGATCTAAGGGAGAAGATCGGAGCATTTATCGTGTTGTCCGTGTGATCTAAGGGAGAAGATCGGAGCACTGATAGTGTTGTCCGTGTGATCTAAGAGAGAAGATCGGAGCACTGATGGTGTTGTCCGTGTGATCTAAGAGAGAAGATCGGAGCACTGATGGTGTTGTCCATGTGATCTAGGGAGAAGATCGGAGCGCTGATGGTGTTGTCCGTGTGATCTAAGGGAGAAGATCGGAGCACTGATGGTGTTGCCCGTGTGATCTAAGGGAGAAGGTCAGAGCACTGATGGTGTTGTCCGTGTGATCTAAGGGGAAGATCGGAGCACTGATGGTGTTGTCCGTGTGATCTAAGGGAGAAGATCAGAGCACTGATGGTGTTCTCCGTGTGATCTAAGGGAGAAGATCGGAGCACTGATGGTGTTGTCCGTGTGATCTAAGGGAGAAGGCCGGAGCACTGATGGTGTTGTCCGTGTGATCTAAGGGAGAAGATCGGAGCACTGATGGCTTTGTCCGTGTGATCTAAGGGAGAAGGCCGGAGCACTGATGGTGTTGTCCGTGTGATCTAAGGGAGAAGATCGGAGCACTGATGGTGTTGTCCGTGTGATCTAAGGGAGAAGATCGGACCACTGATGGTGTTGTCCGTGTGATCTAAGGGAGAAGATCGGAGCACTGATGATGTTCTCCGTGTGATCTACGGGAGAAGATCGAAGCACTGATGGAGTTGTCCGTGTGATCTAACAGAGAAGATCAGAGCACCGATGGTTTTGTCCGTGTGATCTAGGGGAGAAGGCCGGAGCACTGATGGTGTTGTCCGTGTGATCTAAGGGAGAAGATCGGAGCACTGATGGTGTTGTCCGAGTGATCTAAGGGAGAAGATCGGAGCACTGATGGTGTTGTCCGTGTGATCTAAGGGAGAAGATCGGAGCACTGATGGTGTTGTCAGTGTGCAGTCAAGATGGTCCTTAAAACCAAAACCAAACAACATTATTGTCCTGTAGATTCCAGCCAAGGTCATTCCAGCCAAGGTCATTCCAGCGAAGGTCATTCCAGCCAAGGTCATGCATGACTTTACTGGCTGCTGGTGTTTTGGGATTGTTTCATGCGGATATTCATGTTATCTCTATATTCAAAAGCTATTTTTGCTTGTCCGATTCTATTCCACAAGTTCGTATTTGTGACTGATTAGGCCGTGTGATACGAAGTATTCGTCAGAGTCATCTACTGATAAATGATCAGAGACAGGATGCCACAGTATTCTAGTTCTGTCATGATTCTGTGTCAAGGTGTATAACAAATTCATATCCATAAGTCAAGACTAGATCTTAGGTGGATCGGTATACAGCCTAGTCATTGCCCATGACTTGCATCCACAAGTCAACACTGGATCCTCAGTAGGCAATATACTGTCTTCGTCGTCTTCTTGCCAATTTCTGTTTCACAGAGGATTGTTTCGAACGCCAACTCTTCTTTGATGCTTCCCTTCCAGTCTATAACAGCTCCAATGTATTTAAAGTGCCTTGAGATATAACCATGATTTTGTTTTGGAGATGCTGATGACCATCCTTCTCTTCTCCAGCTTTTCCTTCTAGACTTTAGAGATGATTGAGGATGTGCCTCTGATTTAGCAAGCAGGCAGCATCGTCGGCTATTGTCAGCACTGAAATACAGGCCTGTCTCATCTTCCAGTACTCCACTGAATATTTTATTTTCCTCCCATTACATACTTTGATGATACCATCCACGAGAAGTATGAAAAGATAAGGTAACAGAATATCACCATGTCTTACACCAGTGGTGGTACTGATATTCTCTGAGTTATGTTTTGTCGTCTTCACATAATTTCTGCAAGATTTTTTGAAGTTCGTTATAGCATGTATCATAAGTGCTAGAATGTTCTTTCTTGCCAAACAGTCCCAAAGTTTGCTCCAGGGGACCTTGTCAATCGCCTTCTCTAGATCCAAGAAACAAAGATGCACCTCACCTTTATAGTCAAGGGTCTTTTTATTCGGCAGCCTAATTGTGAATATAAGGTCCTGAGTGCTTCGGTTTGTTCAGAGGCCACACATGACTTAATCCATTTGTGGCTCCGCCATGCGTCCGATTCTGTGCTCCATGATTCTATAGTAAATGTCACCAGGGGCACAAAGATGAATATGCTTCTATGATTTCTGTGGTGGATTGGTGTTATTAATGATTTAAATATTATATTAATAGTATCTGGTGTGAGGTTAGCTATGCAAGCCCCTGAACTGTATGAAATTCAGATAAGTTACAGGGAACTTGTCTGCTTCCACCAATGTCCTCACCCGATATATATATCCCCTACTGAAGTGTAATGGTGTGAGTATGTTATCTAGCAAGTGTCTAGGGTATATGCAAGGTGATAAAGTGTGAAACAGGACAACAACTACACCTATTACTAGTAAACAATGATTAAACAAGTCACTGGTTAAGTTTTCAATTGAACAAATTTTTTTTTTTATAATTTTTTTACCTGTATCTAGTTATTCTTCTGACAGGAATAATCAACTCAACATGATAATGAAATTATTTACAACCAATTATTTTACAACTGTCATTGAGTCGGTGTTATCCCACAATTATTTATATGTTTCAAGCTGGGAAAATGTCAAGTATTTCTTGCTCCTAGAAAAGGGTACAAGTTTATTGAACATTTTTGTTCCTCACTGTCTGATACACTATCTTTTGTGAAACTGAGAGAGTGGATTGTTTGTGATATCAATTTCCCAGACAATTCTTATCTGAGGTCTCTGGAACCAGGCTGTTTGAAGTATGTATAAAACGCCAGCCTCCACTGCCAAGACACGATTCTGCTTCTATAGGTAAATCACTGTGTAGGCACTCAGTATTTAGGCCTCACTGCAGAACTTAAGGACAGGTGTTAGGTCACCTGGGCTCACTTTCACTCATAGATGAAAGTTTGGAACAATACAAATATGTCCCACTCAGCATCTAATAATCTCTCTCTTTCCCTACTCTAACATGTTCAATATCATCAGACATCAGTATGGTAACTAAACAATTAGTTAACGTCCTCAATTTGGTTGGTACCCCCTTCTGGATAAATGACTTTCAAACCACCGTTTGACATTTTCCTTGATAAAGGAAACATTTTACACTAATACTATCAAGTCATGTACAATCACGGTGACTTGCTGAAGAAGACGGCCAGTGATCTTCCTGGTCTTATGTCATAACACAACATTTTTTTCATCATATTTAATTTTCTTTTCTCCCCATATGGCAGAGAGCCTGCCTGGCTTTTATACACCAGGTTAATACAGTTTCCTAACAACTCTGTGAAACAACACAGAGTTTGATGTTAGCTTCCCTCCAGATAAATGTTTCCCCTTTTAGGTTCATACAGAGTCGATAATGCATACATGATACAAATGACAATATAAATGTTAATATAAAGGTTTTCATTCTTACCGCAATCAAAGAAATTTTATACACCAATTTGTTGAAGATTGCGATATATGGTAACAAATCCAGATCGCTGCTTGTGCAGAATTAGCAAACAAGACAGTACCCTTGCCTTGTCTTTAACAACAACGTCTTTAGTGTAAGAAATTTTTCATCTAGTGGCCCCCTATACCCAATACTAATTGGTTTTATACAACCGTTAGTCTATTATACTACGGCCAATCAGAGATTGTTTAGTGTCTAGCGTTCCTTTTCAAATAAAACTGACCTCAAATATTCAAAATAAGGACTCCTTCCCCTTTAACCCCACCTACGGGCGAAACTGAGAAAGATTTTCAAGTCCATCTGTCTATCTGTCTTCTGTCCAACTTCTTTATTTCTTAATAGTTTTAAATACTCATACATACTTATTAATCCTGCTGTTATCTATTACACAGTCAGTACATATTTATTCTTGTATGTCTTTCCAATGCCTAGTATCGTTTTATTTCCTACAATGCTTCAAATAAAACATTTCCTCTCCTATTCAATTTAAATTTGTAAACACGAACTAAGGTCACTCCGTCTCACACCCTATTTAGTATTACACATTGAAAAAAAAACACATCTCATGTTAATTGCATTTTTCCTTTTATTTTTAAACTACCTTATGCATGCAGACCGAACGGCGCCACGTCACAAAATTTTAACAACTTGCGTGTGTGTATATAGCGTCTGCCAAGTCCAATCGTGTGAATATATGTCCAGAACGCGTGTCGAGAAAAAGGGGGTCTTGCAAGGTATAGGTAGTATTTGTGTTAATTCTTGCTGCAGTTTCGTTCTACACTTCTGGAAATTGTCCGAATTATTACTATTTCTGGCGTTAAAGTTAAAATCTTAGTTAATTCAAACGCCAGTCATGGTATCGCAGTTCTGGCACAAGAAAATATTTAGTCTCAAAGCCAACGCTAGCAAAGTGTATAATGTTAGACCGCGGCAAATCGTTTAGGCCGTACTTCGGTATACAATTTGAACGTGCTGCTGGCGTATGGGAGGAAGCCAGTCAGACACACACGGGCTGGTTCTATATATATGCATTTGGGAGTACAATTCTATGTAATGTAGCGTTTGTTCTCACAGATTTTACTACACACCTCCTTTCCTAAAACATGCATTCACTGCAAGTTATTATTTGCGAGACAATTAGCGTAAACAAAGTACTATTCCCTAGGTTTTTCCTGATTTGCCTCATAAGGGTGTCTACTCAGGAAATCTGCTCCGACGTTTTTCGAGCCTGCTATATATTCGATGGAAAATTGATAAGGTTGGATCAGTAATGACCACCTTAATAGACGGGCATTTTCATGCTTGGCCTGAGATAAGGACACTAAAGGCTGGTGATCTGTTTGCACCACAAATGACCTACCATAAAGATAAATTTGGAACTTTTTTATGGCCCAGATCAATGCTAAACACTCTTTTTCACTTGTTAAGTAATTTTTTTCCGCTTTGTTTAACTTGCGGCTAGCGTAAGCAACTGGGTTCAGTTCTCCATCCTGTGAGGTGGACCTCTGTAACAAAGTGGCCCCTAATCCTATGTTACTCACATCCGTTCTCACCACAAATTCCTGACTTAGATCAGGCAATTTCAATATCGGCTTGCTAGTGAGTTTATCTTTTAACTCTTGGTATGCCAATTCACACTGCGCTGACCAAATGATTTTTCAGGTTGACCTTTTCTAGTTAAGTCTGTCAGCGGTGCACAAATAGAGTTAAAGTTCTTTATGTATTTTTGATAAAATCCACATAAAGATACAAAAGACCTCACATCTTTTTTGGTTTGTGGCCTCGGTGCTTTTTGTAATTTCTCCAGGTTCTTGGGGTCAGGGTCATGTTTCCCTGATACACTGTGTGTCCCAAGAATTCGAGTTCTTTACACCCCACACTACATTTGGTTGGGCTAGCCGTCAAATTTGCTTCTCTGAGCCTATCAAATAGCATATTCAGAGAGTTTATGTGTTCTTCGAATGTCTCAGTAGCAATAAGAATGTCGTCCATGAAATTGGTTATACATGGGTTATTCAGGGGATCCAATAACTTGCGCATCATTCTGGAAAACACACTCTTGGCGTTTTTCAAGCCAAATGGTAACATGTTGAATTCATAATGGCCTTCCGAGGTGCTAAATGCCAGATAAGGTCGAACCTCAGGCTTCACTGGAATTTGGTAATAGCCTTTGCTCAGATCCACCTTAGAAAAATATTTTGCCTTATTCAGCCTGGCAAACAGCTGATTGGTATCCGGCAATGGATCCACCTGATTTTCTGTGACAGCATTCAGTTTTCTGTAATCTATACACAGACGGTGTTCTCCAGAAGGTTTCCTTAGTAAAACCACACTGGAACTGTAAGGAGATTCACTGTGAGAAATGATTCCTTCCTTCAACAGATACTCAATTTCCTCCTTCAAAGCTTTCTCCTTAGCGAAAGGAGTGGAATAGGCCCGCATACAGATGGGTGTTGGGTCTATTACTTTCATGTCATACTCTAATAGATTTGTATGCCCCGGCTTATCTGTTAGCACGTCTGTATGTTCAACCAGAACCTTTTGAACCTGCTCCCTCTGGGCTTTAGTCAGGTGCTTACTGATTTTCACCTGTGCCTGTGTTTCCTCTGTTTTTAAGGGATACTCGTGAGAGGCGAGTGGTTCCTTTTTCATTCCTGTGGCTATCGACAAGGTCATGAGATGTGTTTCATCCTGGATCTCTCTTTCCAGGTATTTCTTTAGGAGATTCACATGATAAATTTTCTCCTTACCTTTTTTGTCGATTTTATAATTAGTTCTAGATATCCTTTCTAGAACCGTGTATGGCCCTTGCCATCCAATTTGTAACTTGTTACTGCTGCCGGGTAGAAGAAGGAGCACCTTCTCACACACATTAAGCTCTCTATCCTTAGCTTTCTTGTTAAAGTAAGCAGCATGTTTCTTCCTGGCTTGTCTGAGATTGTCATTTGCCAGTTTCCATCCAGTTTTAAGACGAGTGGGCAGTTCGTTCACATAGTTATAAGATGAGGTAACAGTTTCCTCTGCCTTCTCATCAGTCCATGTCCTTAACAAGGCTTCTAATGGACCTTTTATTGGCCTCCCAAATAACAGGGTTGCGGGTGCCATCCCGGTTGAATTATGTGGAACTTCCCGATACGCGAACAACGCAGCGGGCAAAAATTGGTCCCATGTATCAGGTTTCTCATGTGCCAGCTTTCTCAGGATAGAAAGGAGAGTCCCATTGAACCTCTCCACCTGGCCGTTCCCTTGGGGATGGTACGGGCTACAATGAAAGTGCTTGGCCTGGAAGAGCCTGAAAACTTCTTCCGTTAGTTTCCCCTTGAACTGAGAGCCGTTATCAGTCAAGATTTGATGCGGGAAACTTAACCATGTGAATATGGTGAGTAATGCCTCTGCCACATGCTTTGAATCTATTGGTGACAGGGCAACTGCCTCTCCCCACATCGAACAAGTGTCCACCAGAGTGAGAATATAACTGTTCCTCCTCTTGGTTCCAGTGAGAGGTCCCACAATATCCACTGCAACCCTCTCAAAGGGGGTTCCCACTATGGGCACCTCCCCAAGAGTTGCAGGAGCAGTCCAATGCTTTGGAGCTACCCTTTGACACTCTGGACAGGATTTCACATATCTTTTTATATCTTCAGTTATCCCTGGCCAGAAGTAATGACAAGCTATACGCTGTCCTGTTGCACTGATCCCCATATGACCACTGAAAGGAATCGCGTGCCCTAGTTCCAACACTTTCTTCCTATATGAAGTAGGAAGAACCAGCTGGCCATGACCATTGGATCCAGTTCCGGCCTTCCTATACAACAGTTTATTCTTCATATAGTAGTCTCCTTTCGTAGGAGGTGTATGGCACTTAGGTAATTTCTTAAAGCACGGATTGAGTGACCTATCTTCCGCCTGTGCCTTCCTCATCTCCTCTGGATGAGTATTTATGGGTTCATCCTCCTCCTTTCGTGACTGTGACCTGGTCTGCACTGTTGCCATGATCACAGTTTTCCTGGGATTCCCCAAGAATACATAACGACACCCCAATATCAGAGGGTAGATGGGTTCGTTTATCGCGGCTGCCTTGATTACTCCTTCCACATAGCGAGTTTTTACACAGATTCTAGCAATAGGAAGTGTCATGGTTGCTACGTCCTTGGTTGCGGCTTGGATCTCCACTGTTTCTGTGGTGTATTGATCTGCTCGCACCAGGTGAGAGCTCACGACTGAGTCATAATCTAAACCTGTATCGTAAAGGCACCTAATGGTGACACCATTACATACAACATCCTCACAAACTGGGGAGTGGTAAGGTTCCTGCTGTCCAATAGGTTTAACCTTTTGTCCCTTTCTCCCCGTTTTCATTGCAGCAAAGTTAGGAGGTTTTCGAGTACACATTGTGGTGTCATGATTGTTTTTCTTGCACCACTTACACCATTTATTTCCCTGAGGAAAATTTTTCTTATCATTCAATTGCGAGTTTCTATCTCGTTGGTCAAACTTGGCTTTATCATAATAGGCTTTACCCTTGTTAAATTTATCTCTGTGCTCAAATTTAGATTGATTTTGGTTTTGTGGAGCTTTATTATGGTCTATAGGCTTCTTCTTTAAACTTGCTATCTCAGACTGGGCTGCCTGATATCTCTGAGCCACATTTAAGATCTCCCCCAGCCTCTCAGCACCCTGTTCCGTGAGAAATTTTCTCAGGTCTGGAGATATGGACTCTCTTAACTGCTCAGTCATAATTATTTCCTTTAAATCTTGGGTTTTCCCCAGAGCAGTCCATTTCTCCAGGTATGTCTCCAGGCGTGCAGAGAACTGGTGGTAATTCTCTCCAGTCAACAGTGTGGCATTGCTAAATTTTTTTCTGTAAAATTCACTATTTTTCTCATATCTAACTAGAAGAGCTTGCTTAAGAATGTCGTAGTCATCTTGATCATCCTTGCTCAGTTTGGCGAAGACCTCATAAGAGGTTCCCCTAAGCCCCTGAGATACCTTCATACTCCATCTCTCTTTCTCTAGTCCATACATAGTAGCTAACCTTTCAAATCTAGATAAAAATGACTCAATATCATCATCTTTTTCTACAAATGGGTCCAACTGGAACCCCATGGCTGAGGTTGAGGCAACCTGGCTTGCAGCAGAGTCGGAGGTGGATGAGCTACTTCCATTATCAGGAGCATGGCCTTGTAACTCCAACTCCCTTAGTCGTAGTTCATGTTCCCTTTGGAGTCTTTTATCTTCTCTCTCAGCCTCCAATCTCTTAGCTTCTTTCTCCTTCTCAGCCTCAAGTTTCCTTTCTTCTTTCTTGGCCTCAGCCTCAAGTTTCCTCTCCTCTAACTGCAGCCTCTTGATCTCAGCCTCTCTATCAGCCTCTAACTTCTGAAGTTCCCTAGCATCCTCTAACATAATTCTCTTCTCCTCAGCTAATCTCTTATCTTCCCTTTCCATATACTTATCGCACTCTGATGTCACATACTGAATCAGAGCCTGCCCATCTAAATTCATTTCCTTTGCAGTCTGCACAGCAGCAGATCTGTATTTAGCCATATCTGCCATTTTATAGTTAACAATATGAAATACTATCCACTACCTTAACTAATTAATCAACTCTAAACACAAGACAAAGGGCAATGATATCTCAAACTACTCTCAGATTATTTTTAATATTATATTTTACAAATACTGGGACTAGTGACTCACTTAAAGTAGGGTACTAAGAACCTTTAAATCCCGGAAGAGCGTCCCAATTAATGTGGTGGATTAGTGTTATTAATGATTTAAATATTATATTAATAGTATCTGGTGTGAGGTTAGCTATGCAAGCCCCTGAAGTGTATGAAATTCAGATAAGTTACAGGGAACTTGTCTGCTTCCACCAATGTCCTCACCCGATATATATATCCCCTACTGAAGTGTAATGGTGTGAGTATGTTATCTAGCAAGTGTCTAGGGTATATGCAAGGTGATAAAGTGTGAAACAGGACAACAACTACTCCTATTACTAGTAAACAATGATTAAACAAGTCACTGGTTAAGTTTTCAATTGAACACATTTTTTTTTATAATTTATTTTCCTGTATCTAGTTATTCTTCTGACACAGGAGTAATCAACTCAACATGATAATGAAATTATTTACAACCAATTATTTTACAACTGTCATTGAGTCGGTGTTATCCCACAATTATTTATATGTTACAAGCTGGGAAAATGTCAAGTATTTCTTGCTCCTAGAAAAGGGTACAAGTTTATTGAACATTTTTGTTCCTTACTGTCTGATACACTATCTTTTGTGAAACTGAGAGAGTGGATTGTTTGTGATATCAATTTCCCAGACAATTCTTATCTGAGGTCTCTGGAACCAGGCTGTTTGAAGTATGTATAAAACGCCAGCCTCCACTGCCAAGACACGATTCTGCTTCTATAGGTAAATCACTGTGTAGGCACTCAGTATTTAGGCCTCACTGCAGAACTTAAGGACAGGTGTTAGGTCACCTGGGCTCACTTTCACTCGTAGATGAAACTCTGGAACAATACAAATATGTCCCACTCAGCATCTAATAATCTCTCTCTTTCCCTACTCTAACATGTTCAATATCATCAGACATCAGTATGGTAACTAAACAATTAGTTAATGTCCTCAATTTGGTTGGTACCCCCTTCTGGATAAATGACTTTCAAACCACCGTTTGACATTTTCCTTGATAAAGGAAACATTTTACATTAATACTATCAAGTCATGTACAATCGCGGTGACTTGCTGAAGAAGACGGCCAGTGATCTTCCTGGTCTTATGTCATAACACAACATTTTTTTTCATCATATTTAATTTTCTTTTCTCCCCATATGGCAGAGAGCCTGCCTGGCTTTTCTACACCAGGTTAATACAGTTTCCTAACAACTCTGTGAAACAACACAGAGTTTGATGTTAGCTTCCCTCCAGATAAATGTTTCCCCTTTTAGGTTCATACAGAGTCGATAATGCATACATGATACAAATGACAATATAAATGTTAATATAAAGGTTTTCATTCTTACCGCAATCAAAGAAATTTTATACACCAATTTGTTGAAGATTGCGATATATGGTAACAAATCCAGATCGCTGCTTGTGCAGAATTAGCAAACAAGACAGTACCCTTGCCTTGTCTTTAACAACAACGTCTTTAGTGTAAGAAATTTTTCATCTAGTGGCCCCCTATACCCAATACTAATTGGTTTTATACAACCGTTAGTCTATTATACTACGGCCAATCAGAGATTGTTTAGTGTCTAGCGTTCCTTTTCAAATAAAACTGACCTCAAATATTCAAAATAAGGACTCCTTCCCCTTTAACCCCACCTACGGGCGAAACTGAGAAAGATTTTCAAGTCCATCTGTCTATCTGTCTTCTGTCCAACTTCTTTATTTCTTAATAGTTTTAAATACTCATACATACTTATTAATCCTGCTGTTATCTATTACACAGTCAGTACATATTTATTCTTGTATGTCTTTCCAATGCCTAGTATCGTTTTATTTCCTACAATGCTTCAAATAAAACATTTCCTCTCCTATTCAATTTAAATTTGTAAACACGAACTAAGGTCACTCCGTCTCACACCCTATTTAGTATTACACATTGAAAAAAAAACACATCTCATGTTAATTGCATTTTTCCTTTTATTTTTAAACTACCTTATGCATGCAGACCGAACGGCGCCACGTCACAAAATTTTAACAACTTGCGTGTGTGTATATAGCGTCTGCCAAGTCCAATCGTGTGAATATATGTCCAGAACGCGTGTCGAGAAAAAGGGGGTCTTGCAAGGTATAGGTAGTATTTGTGTTAATTCTTGCTGCAGTTTCGTTCTACACTTCTGGAAATTGTCCGAATTATTACTATTTCTGGCGTTAAAGTTAAAATCTTAGTTAATTCAAACGCCAGTCATGGTATCGCAGTTCTGGCACAAGAAAATATTTAGTCTCAAAGCCAACGCTAGCAAAGTGTATAATGTTAGACCGCGGCAAATCGTTTAGGCCGTACTTCGGTATACAATTTGAACGTGCTGCTGGCGTATGGGAGGAAGCCAGTCAGACACACACGGGCTGGTTCTATATATATGCATTTGGGAGTACAATTCTATGTAATGTAGCGTTTGTTCTCACAGATTTTACTACACACCTCCTTTCCTAAAACATGCATTCACTGCAAGTTATTATTTGCGAGACAATTAGCGTAAACAAAGTACTATTCCCTAGGTTTTTCCTGATTTGCCTCATAAGGGTGTCTACTCAGGAAATCTGCTCCGACGTTTTTCGAGCCTGCTATATATTCGATGGAAAATTGATAAGGTTGGATCAGTAATGACCACCTTAATAGACGGGCATTTTCATGCTTGGCCTGAGATAAGGACACTAAAGGCTGGTGATCTGTTTGCACCACAAATGACCTACCATAAAGATAAATTTGGAACTTTTTTATGGCCCAGATCAATGCTAAACACTCTTTTTCACTTGTTAAGTAATTTTTTTCCGCTTTGTTTAACTTGCAGCTAGCGTAAGCAACTGGGTTCAGTTCTCCATCCTGTGAGGTGGACCTCTGTAACAAAGTGGCCCCTAATCCTATGTTACTCACATCCGTTCTCACCACAAATTCCTGACTTAGATCAGGCAATTTCAATATCGGCTTGCTAGTGAGTTTATCTTTTAACTCTTGGTATGCCAATTCACACTGCGCTGACCAAATGATTTTTCAGGTTGACCTTTTCTAGTTAAGTCTGTCAGCGGTGCACAAATAGAGTTAAAGTTCTTTATGTATTTTTGATAAAATCCACATAAAGATACAAAAGACCTCACATCTTTTTTGGTTTGTGGCCTCGGTGCTTTTTGTAATTTCTCCAGGTTCTTGGGGTCAGGGTCATGTTTCCCTGATACACTGTGTGTCCCAAGAATTCGAGTTCTTTACACCCCACACTACATTTGGTTGGGCTAGCCGTCAAATTTGCTTCTCTGAGCCTATCAAATAGCATATTCAGAGAGTTTATGTGTTCTTCGAATGTCTCAGTAGCAATAAGAATGTCGTCCATGAAATTGGTTATACATGGGTTATTCAGGGGATCCAATAACTTGCGCATCATTCTGGAAAACACACTCTTGGCGTTTTTCAAGCCAAATGGTAACATGTTGAATTCATAATGGCCTTCCGAGGTGCTAAATGCCAGATAAGGTCGAACCTCAGGCTTCACTGGAATTTGGTAATAGCCTTTGCTCAGATCCACCTTAGAAAAATATTTTGCCTTATTCAGCCTGGCAAACAGCTGATTGGTATCCGGCAATGGATCCACCTGATTTTCTGTGACAGCATTCAGTTTTCTGTAATCTATACACAGACGGTGTTCTCCAGAAGGTTTCCTTAGTAAAACCACACTGGAACTGTAAGGAGATTCACTGTGAGAAATGATTCCTTCCTTCAACAGATACTCAATTTCCTCCTTCAAAGCTTTCTCCTTAGCGAAAGGAGTGGAATAGGCCCGCATACAGATGGGTGTTGGGTCTATTACTTTCATGTCATACTCTAATAGATTTGTATGCCCCGGCTTATCTGTTAGCACGTCTGTATGTTCAACCAGAACCTTTTGAACCTGCTCCCTCTGGGCTTTAGTCAGGTGCTTACTGATTTTCACCTGTGCCTGTGTTTCCTCTGTTTTTAAGGGATACTCGTGAGAGGCGAGTGGTTCCTTTTTCATTCCTGTGGCTATCGACAAGGTCATGAGATGTGTTTCATCCTGGATCTCTCTTTCCAGGTATTTCTTTAGGAGATTCACATGATAAATTTTCTCCTTACCTTTTTTGTCGATTTTATAATTAGTTCTAGATATCCTTTCTAGAACCGTGTATGGCCCTTGCCATCCAATTTGTAACTTGTTACTGCTGCCGGGTAGAAGAAGGAGCACCTTCTCACACACATTAAGCTCTCTATTCTTAGCTTTCTTGTTAAAGTAAGCAGCATGTTTCTTCCTGGCTTGTCTGAGATTGTCATTTGCCAGTTTCCATCCAGTTTTAAGACGAGTGGGCAGTTCGTTCACATAGTTATAAGATGAGGTAACAGTTTCCTCTGCCTTCTCATCAGTCCATGTCCTTAACAAGGCTTCTAATGGACCTTTTATTGGCCTCCCAAATAACAGGGTTGCGGGTGCCATCCCGGTTGAATTATGTGGAACTTCCCGATACGCGAACAACGCAGCGGGCAAAAATTGGTCCCATGTATCAGGTTTCTCATGTGCCAGCTTTCTCAGGATAGAAAGGAGAGTCCCATTGAACCTCTCCACCTGGCCGTTCCCTTGGGGATGGTACGGGCTACAATGAAAGTGCTTGGCCTGGAAGAGCCTGAAAACTTCTTCCGTTAGTTTCCCCTTGAACTGAGAGCCGTTATCAGTCAAGATTTGATGCGGGAAACTTAACCATGTGAATATGGTGAGTAATGCCTCTGCCACATGCTTTGAATCTATTGGTGACAGGGCAACTGCCTCTCCCCACATCGAACAAGTGTCCACCAGAGTGAGAATATAACTGTTCCTCCTCTTGGTTCCAGTTAGAGGTCCCACAATATCCACTGCAACCCTCTCAAAGGGGGTTCCCACTATGGGCACCTCCCCAAGAGTTGCAGGAGCAGTCCAATGCTTTGGAGCTACCCTTTGACACTCTGGACAGGATTTCACATATCTTTTTATATCTTCAGTTATCCCTGGCCAGAAGTAATGACAAGCTATACGCTGTCCTGTTGCACTGATCCCCATATGACCACTGAAAGGAATCGCGTGCCCTAGTTCCAACACTTTCTTCCTATATGAAGTAGGAAGAACCAGCTGGCCATGACCATTGGATCCAGTTCCGGCCTTCCTATACAACAGTTTATTCTTCATATAGTAGTCTCCTTTCGTAGGAGGTGTATGGCACTTAGGTAATTTCTTAAAGCACGGATTGAGTGACCTATCTTCCGCCTGTGCCTTCCTCATCTCCTCTGGATGAGTATTTATGGGTTCATCCTCCTCCTTTCGTGACTGTGACCTGGTCTGCACTGTTGCCATGATCACAGTTTTCCTGGGATTCCCCAAGAATACATAACGACACCCCAATATCAGAGGGTAGATGGGTTCGTTTATCGCGGCTGCCTTGATTACTCCTTCCACATAGCGAGTTTTTACACAGATTCTAGCAATAGGAAGTGTCATGGTTGCTACGTCCTTGGTTGCGGCTTGGATCTCCACTGTTTCTGTGGTGTATTGATCTGCTCGCACCAGGTGAGAGCTCACGACTGAGTCATAATCTAAACCTGTATCGTAAAGGCACCTAATGGTGACACCATTACATACAACATCCTCACAAACTGGGGAGTGGTAAGGTTCCTGCTGTCCAATAGGTTTAACCTTTTGTCCCTTTCTCCCCGTTTTCATTGCAGCAAAGTTAGGAGGTTTTCGAGTACACATTGTGGTGTCATGATTGTTTTTCTTGCACCACTTACACCATTTATTTCCCTGAGGAAAATTTTTCTTATCATTCAATTGCGAGTTTCTATCTCGTTGGTCAAACTTGGCTTTATCATAATAGGCTTTACCCTTGTTAAATTTATCTCTGTGCTCAAATTTAGATTGATTTTGGTTTTGTGGAGCTTTATTATGGTCTATAGGCTTCTTCTTTAAACTTGCTATCTCAGACTGGGCTGCCTGATATCTCTGAGCCACATTTAAGATCTCCCCCAGCCTCTCAGCACCCTGTTCCGTGAGAAATTTTCTCAGGTCTGGAGATATGGACTCTCTTAACTGCTCAGTCATAATTATTTCCTTTAAATCTTGGGTTTTCCCCAGAGCAGTCCATTTCTCCAGGTATGTCTCCAGGCGTGCAGAGAACTGGTGGTAATTCTCTCCAGTCAACAGTGTGGCATTGCTAAATTTTTTTCTGTAAAATTCACTATTTTTCTCATATCTAACTAGAAGAGCTTGCTTAAGAATGTCGTAGTCATCTTGATCATCCTTGCTCAGTTTGGCGAAGACCTCATAAGAGGTTCCCCTAAGCCCCTGAGATACCTTCATACTCCATCTCTCTTTCTCTAGTCCATACATAGTAGCTAACCTTTCAAATCTAGATAAAAATGACTCAATATCATCATCTTTTTCTACAAATGGGTCCAACTGGAACCCCATGGCTGAGGTTGAGGCAACCTGGCTTGCAGCAGAGTCGGAGGTGGATGAGCTACTTCCATTATCAGGAGCATGGCCTTGTAACTCCAACTCCCTTAGTCGTAGTTCATGTTCCCTTTGGAGTCTTTTATCTTCTCTCTCAGCCTCCAATCTCTTAGCTTCTTTCTCCTTCTCAGCCTCAAGTTTCCTTTCTTCTTTCTTGGCCTCAGCCTCAAGTTTCCTCTCCTCTAACTGCAGCCTCTTGATCTCAGCCTCTCTATCAGCCTCTAACTTCTGAAGTTCCCTAGCATCCTCTAACATAATTCTCTTCTCCTCAGCTAATCTCTTATCTTCCCTTTCCATATACTTATCGCACTCTGATGTCACATACTGAATCAGAGCCTGCCCATCTAAATTCATTTCCTTTGCAGTCTGCACAGCAGCAGATCTGTATTTAGCCATATCTGCCATTTTATAGTTAACAATATGAAATACTATCCACTACCTTAACTAATTAATCAACTCTAAACACAAGACAAAGGGCAATGATATCTCAAACTACTCTCAGATTATTTTTAATATTATATTTTACAAATACTGGGACTAGTGACTCACTTAAAGTAGGGTACTAAGAACCTTTAAATCCCGGAAGAGCGTCCCAATTAATGTGGTGGATTAGTGTTATTAATGATTTAAATATTATATTAATAGTATCTGGTGTGAGGTTAGCTATGCAAGCCCCTGAAGTGTATGAAATTCAGATAAGTTACAGGGAACTTGTCTGCTTCCACCAATGTCCTCACCCGATATATATATCCCCTACTGAAGTGTAATGGTGTGAGTATGTTATCTAGCAAGTGTCTAGGGTATATGCAAGGTGATAAAGTGTGAAACAGGACAACAACTACTCCTATTACTAGTAAACAATGATTAAACAAGTCACTGGTTAAGTTTTCAATTGAACACATTTTTTTTTATAATTTATTTTCCTGTATCTAGTTATTCTTCTGACACAGGAGTAATCAACTCAACATGATAATGAAATTATTTACAACCAATTATTTTACAACTGTCATTGAGTCGGTGTTATCCCACAATTATTTATATGTTACAAGCTGGGAAAATGTCAAGTATTTCTTGCTCCTAGAAAAGGGTACAAGTTTATTGAACATTTTTGTTCCTTACTGTCTGATACACTATCTTTTGTGAAACTGAGAGAGTGGATTGTTTGTGATATCAATTTCCCAGACAATTCTTATCTGAGGTCTCTGGAACCAGGCTGTTTGAAGTATGTATAAAACGCCAGCCTCCACTGCCAAGACACGATTCTGCTTCTATAGGTAAATCACTGTGTAGGCACTCAGTATTTAGGCCTCACTGCAGAACTTAAGGACAGGTGTTAGGTCACCTGGGCTCACTTTCACTCGTAGATGAAACTCTGGAACAATACAAATATGTCCCACTCAGCATCTAATAATCTCTCTCTTTCCCTACTCTAACATGTTCAATATCATCAGACATCAGTATGGTAACTAAACAATTAGTTAATGTCCTCAATTTGGTTGGTACCCCCTTCTGGATAAATGACTTTCAAACCACCGTTTGACATTTTCCTTGATAAAGGAAACATTTTACATTAATACTATCAAGTCATGTACAATCGCGGTGACTTGCTGAAGAAGACGGCCAGTGATCTTCCTGGTCTTATGTCATAACACAACATTTTTTTCATCATATTTAATTTTCTTTTCTCCCCATATGGCAGAGAGCCTGCCTGGCTTTTCTACACCAGGTTAATACAGTTTCCTAACAACTCTGTGAAACAACACAGAGTTTGATGTTAGCTTCCCTCCAGATAAATGTTTCCCCTTTTAGGTTCATACAGAGTCGATAATGCATACATGATACAAATGACAATATAAATGTTAATATAAAGGTTTTCATTCTTACCGCAATCAAAGAAATTTTATACACCAATTTGTTGAAGATTGCGATATATGGTAACAAATCCAGATCGCTGCTTGTGCAGAATTAGCAAACAAGACAGTACTCTTGCCTTGTCTTTAACAACAACGTCTTTAGTGTAAGAAATTTTTCATCTAGTGGCCCCCTATACCCAATACTAATTGGTTTTATACAACCGTTAGTCTATTATACTACGGCCAATCAGAGATTGTTTAGTGTCTAGCGTTCCTTTTCAAATAAAACTGACCTCAAATATTCAAAATAAGGACTCCTTCCCCTTTAACCCCACCTACGGGCGAAACTGAGAAAGATTTTCAAGTCCATCTGTCTATCTGTCTTCTGTCCAACTTCTTTATTTCTTAATAGTTTTAAATACTCATACATACTTATTAATCCTGCTGTTATCTATTACACAGTCAGTACATATTTATTCTTGTATGTCTTTCCAATGCCTAGTATCGTTTTATTTCCTACAATGCTTCAAATAAAACATTTCCTCTCCTATTCAATTTAAATTTGTAAACACGAACTAAGGTCACTCCGTCTCACACCCTATGTAGTATTACACATTAAATAAAACACATCTCATGTTAATTGCATTTTTCCTTTTATGTTTAAACTACCTTATGCATGCAGACCGAACGGCGCCACGTCACAAAATTTTAACAACTTGCGTGTGTGTATATAGCGTCTGCCAAGTCCAATCGTGTGAATATATGTCCAGAACGCGTGTCGAGAAAAAGGGGGTCTTGCAAGGTATAGGTAGTATTTGTGTTAATTCTTGCTGCAGTTTCGTTCTACACTTCTGGAAATTGTCCGAATTATTACTATTTCTGGCGTTAAAGTTAAAATCTTAGTTAATTCAAACGCCAGTCATGGTATCGCAGTTCTGGCACAGGAAAATATTTAGTCTCAAAGCCAACGCTAGCAAAGTGTATAATGTAAGACCGCGGCAAATCGTTTAGGCCTTACTTCGGTATACAATTTGAACGTCCTGCTGGCGTATGGGAGGAAGCCAGTCAGACACACACGGGCTGGTTCTATATATATGCATTTAGGAGTACAATTCTATGTAATTTAGCGTTTGTTCTCACATATTTTACTACAATTTCCACATTCTAGGTTGTCACCCTTTTTTGAATATGGGCGTTATGATGGGAATCTGTGTCGTGAAACGAGTGTAACCCACTACTTTGCTAATCACTATGTCGAGATACAGATTTGCTTCAACCAATCAACGAGCACCGTTCAGCAGTCTCTGAGAAAGAATAAATTAACGGCCATCATGTTCACGCAAGATGGCGGATTAAAACTGAATAAAATTAGGCTGTACGAGCAAAAGACGAAACCGGAGGAAACCAATCAGCTTGCTCCGCCAGGAA
The DNA here is from genome assembly GCA_024509875.1 of Oreohelix idahoensis. Lineage (NCBI taxonomy): Eukaryota > Metazoa > Mollusca > Gastropoda > Stylommatophora > Oreohelicidae > Oreohelix > Oreohelix idahoensis. The sequence continues at coordinate 517,511 of JAMPIV010018249.1, read as the reverse complement.
CCAACCGAAAGCCTTGCTTAAGAATTCACCTACCTATATAATCGGGCGGATTTTATGCCTAATCACACATCACCGAGACGACGCCAGAGATACCGACCGACTGAAGAGGAAGAAGCTGTCACCTTGATTTAGAGCTTACCTGAGGGCATCGACATGCAGCCTACTTCGCTAAGTCGCGTCAAAAATCTGGCCGGTTGAATCTTAGAGGGTTTCAGTCGTGTCATAAAAACTGAGATCGTATGTTCGAGTCAATCCCGCTGCCTGGAACTCCGCAGGAGCATAGAGGTTGACCAGACTCTACATCTTTGGTCCCCCTCAGTCTTGGGTGGGCTAAAGGAACGATACTCTGCCGTTGTTGTGTGAACCAAACAAAGAAGAACAGACTTAAGAGAGATGAGTACACATTAGTACCATTTCTGTCAGCATTGTGAGCATAGAAACTGTCAGTGATGAGAAAGTGAATTATCATAGCAAGAGACAAAATTAACAGCATAGCTGATAAGTGTTATATCCTTAATTAACTGCACAGCTGATATAATTTTTTTGTTCCTATAATGGGAAAACTTGTTGTAAAATATTTATATATATAAAATAAATATTTGTAAATCACATGTAAACTTACAATTCCATTACATCCCATTTTTTTCAACATTCACCCTTCAGCACAAGAGTAGATAGTGTATATACTAAATAAATAATAAGGAAATTGTATTTGAACGACTTGTCAATTTTTATCTTTGTTAAGTAAAATCTGTTTCCTTGTTTATTAATATCACAGTTAGTTACACAGCGGAGGTGGCACTTTATGTCGGTCTCCTCTCTACTATTGTTTCGAGATCAGAACATTCACAGCCGTAACTAATTTGTGATACCAGTAGTTCTCTCAGACACTGGGACTTCACCATTTTCTGCAGAAATTCTATTTCTGTAATTGTCAGTACTATACTGATCTTAAAGCCAAATAAAACCTCTCGCCACAATCTGCCAAAATCCTTTCCTGTATCTTGTGGCATCAGGCTCCATATAGGACCATCAGGAGTAATAAGTCGCCTGCTGCTGCCTTGTACTTAACCATTTCTGGTGTTATATCATCATGACTTGCCCACTTTGAATTTCTCTAGTGCTGCCTTCAGTTCTTCCGTCTTGATGTCATCTTCACCACTATTGGTTACCTTTTCTGTGCTAGTGTTCATCATTTCTGAAGCTTGACCTTACTCACCACCAAGGAACTGTGAGAAATATTCTTTTCATCACTTCCTTTGGGGCAGTAAGAAATTTGACTTGTTTGTCTTTTTTAATAGATATGCAGAAGACAGAGGGATTACATTGTACTTTGAAATAATAATAATAATAATAAATTCTTTAAGCGCCAAACACGGCGCATAAGGCAGAAACCAGTGCTCTCCAGGTTGTTCGTTGTGACGCCACTCCTCTTAGCTCTTGCACATTATTTTACTTTGAAAGCATCAATAGAAAGAGTTATAGAAGTAAAACAGATCTATACTTGAATTTCATATTTTACATTAAGGTATTTAGCAATTTGAAACGTTAGAAAATCATAAAAATATTGGAAAGTGTATACAATAATTATACAGAGCTGAGAATAATAAAGAATAAATATTGACTACAAATCTAGACACTATTTCCTGTATCGACGCGAACACTTCGAGGGCGGTCAACCTTCTTTTCATTAGCAATGACTACTTGCAACGTTTTCTTCGTTATTTCTCTGTTTTCATTCAGGAAAAAAGTTATATTGTCACCTGTTCCACGTACTACTTATCACACTCATCCTTCCTCACTCTCATCTGAAGCTTGCTAATATATTGATTCTGACAAAACAAACTTTCACACACTAAAACCTCTAGTCAGTAACATATGTATACCTGTCGTGTCTCATAGTCATCTTTCACTACACTTGAGCTGTCAACAGAGCTTCAACAAACTTTTGTCAAGTTCTCCTGTCACGTGTCATCAGCTCAATGTCTTTCTATGTCTTCTACATACCTTTTATTTCTGTTTCCAGTTCTTTTCTCCTCGTGTTTATCAGTCTTCCTCTACCTGGCGTAACATGGGCATTCCATAACAATGATTGTCATGTACAGCTATCAGCACAATTTCTCAGTGTGCGTCCTATCCATCTCTAGCGTCTTCTTCTCACTTATTTTATATACAACTATCAATCTTCTGCCCCTTCCTAATTACTCTCCCCCCCCCACCTTTTCTTTATTTACTGAACATTAGAGTAGTAGGGAATGTTGGAAACGGTTAGCATTCCGGTGGAACGCTGGTGGCGCGGATGGTGGCGCGTGACTTTTATATAGCAAAAAAAGTGGTGGCGCGCGGTGGTGGCGCAAGATGGCGGACTTGAGCTAACAAGGGGAGGTTATTTGGGGCAAGATGGCGGACTTGAGCTAACAAGGGGAGGTTATTTGGGGCAAGATGGCGGACTTGAGCTAACAAGGGGAGGTATTTTTAGACTTTTAGATAACAAGGGGGAGATTATTTGGGGCAAGATGGCGGACTTGAGATAACAAGGGGAGGTATTTTTAGACTTTTAGATAACAAGAAGAGGCGGGGCAAGATGGCAAACTTGAGATAACAAGAGGAGATTATTTTTAGACTTTTATATAACAAGAAGAGGGGTATATTTTTTTTTTATATAAGGAAAATGTGGCAAGATGGCGGACTTGAGGTAACAAGAAGAGGATGTTTATATAAGGAAAATATTGTAAGATGGCAATTTTTTATATATTGTTGTTTTTAGTATAGCCAACTTAGGTAGTGTTAGACAAACAGTTTGAGACTTTTAGATAATAGGAAGACAATATTTACATAACAAGAAGACGCTATGTATACGTTATATTTAGACAAACAACAGTTATACAAACAGTTATACAAACAGTTAGACGAATATTTAGACAAACAATTAGACGATATATAGGTAACAAAAAAAACGTTTTAGTTAATATAGTTTTTATTTTTTCAAATACTAAAGGGCAACTCTCAGCCGCTTGCTAGGCTTCTTCTTCTTCTGTGGTGGATTAGGGACATCGGGTAGGTCTGTGGTAGGAAACCAACTAGGTTCTGGGGATACTGGACAGCTAGACGTCATGATTTCGTCAAACAGGTTAGTGGAAGGCTTCTTCGGGGGTAGGACATCGGTCAGGTCTGTGGTAGGAAACCAACTCGGTTCTATTGGTTGTTAACAGCTGCAATTGATGTACTGATCAAACGTGGTAGTGTTAGTAGGATAGGTATCCGTGCTTGGTGGTTGTAATCGGTCAAATTCGGCGAGTATTTTGCTCTGTAACGTTAAGAAATGTTCAAACTCGGGTCGAGTTAACGTAATGCCGTGTTTGGTAGGAAATTTGAGGTAGGATTCACCAAAATATCTTCGCACGTGCAGTAAAGGTTGGCCTCGGTAAACACTTATAGAAGCAGCCTTCAGACCACTAGCTAAAGGTTTAAGCATTTCATCACTTCTCTTGATGTAGACCCAGTTGGTGGGAGCAGTCATTTTCAACGAGATGTATCTAGTGTGTTAATAAAGTGTCTTCCAAGTGTTTATATCGTATAATCTGGGTTTTTTAAGCGTGCCCTAGCTAGGATTTGATTCGTCGAACATCGAGCGTGTGTTAGGCAGGACGTGATTCGTCGATGTATTGCGTGGGAACAATGACACATGGCTGTATTGTCGTGAGGGAAAAAATACACCTGTCTATTGATTTCGTCTCTTGTTTATCAAAGTGGGGTTGAGTTTCACTAGCCAGGGTTTGACTAAGCGCGTAATTAATCGATCGTTGGCGTGTTGTCTAGCCGAAAATGGTAGTAGGACCCGCTGCATAGTACCACCTCGTGTTTTGATCAAGATGAAATAAATGGCGTAGAGCCCGCAAATGTTGGTGACTACATCTTGTAAATGTCTGGCGTTGTAGTTAACAGGTCGAGTAGAGTTTCTGACTATAAAATTAATCAAGTCCGAGTGTGTAGGTGGTAGGCCAAAAGAATCAAAATATTCAAAAGTACCAAGTCCATTATAATATAGGGCGACCCAGTGGTCACCGGGGCGATAGCTAGGGTCAGTGTTGATGACGAAAGCAGCCGTCTTGGTCGGATCGATGCGTAGAGGTAATTGGTCACGAGCTAACACTTTAACGAGCCCAGTTCGTTTAACAAATATGTCCGACAGGAGGATGGTGCGTATCTCGTTTGTATTCATTGTCTAAGTGGTGTAGTCTGTCAAAACTTGGCGCGATTTCGAGATCTCCAAGATCGAGTCTTGCTCGGAGTAGATGAGAACCTGTAATGGTTCGGGTGTGACCTCGGCGAATTTAAGTTCTACTGAGACTGGGCCCGACTTGGCCATCTCAAACTGGTCACCGTCTAGTAGACTGGGGGTGAGGTCAAAGGCGTATAAGGCGTAACCGTGCTTAAAATGTCTATACTCGAGGTCGTTGCCGGCGTCTTTACCTACCAGCCCCATAGCTAGATTCGTCGCGAAGAAGGCTCTCACGTACTGGTTGTGTTCATAATCCATGGACAAAGGCTTGCCACTGATGGTTCTGCCGTCCGCGGTGACGTTCAAATATATCAGACCAAAGGTAGCGAAATTGAACGGATTAGCCGTGTACGACCCGTTAAAAGCGGACGAAGTGACTAGTCCAATCACGATCCGTGTGGGTGTTTGACTGAGAAACAGATTATCCTGCATGTGCGATAGCATACCTCTAGGGATAGAGAAAGTTTTTAGCACAACTCGTTTCAAGGGGTACTTGGCATTACCTCGCACCAAGGCTTTCTCGTGGGCTAGAGAGACGGCGGGGTTTAATTTAGCTTTCCGGACAACCAAGGCCGCATAAGTTATAATAGATTTATATCCAGCGGTGGGGTCGTGTCCCAGCACGTTGAAGGCATCTTTAGACGGGGTGAGTTTTACTTTAACTGTCACACCATTTAACAGGTAACGATCTTGAGCAAAGATATCTGAGTGTAAACGACCCATCATATCAATCTCCGGAGAACCAGCTGCTATATGTCGACGCAGTCTTAAACCGTTGTTATTGTCATAAATTGTGTCCGTAATAAAATTTGGCGTGTCTTTGTAAAACAGAGCCGATGTCAGATGACCTCGTTTGGGTTCCTCCCCGTAATTCAACGTGGCTTCGATGTAAGCTCTATAAGGGTAGGTGTTCTCGCTGGGTGTAATCAGCGTATCGTTCAGTGAAACGTCGACTTGGGAGAATAAACTGTGCAGGTAATAGTTGATCGGGGCCACCTCTGCGTCAGCGGGTAATGCGCCGCCATTAGCTAACGTAACTTTGGCGCGCACGTGTAGAAAAGTATTGAACAAATCTAGATATTCCTCACCGTTTCCCGAAATTACAAATTCCACCGGGGCTCCGGGGACTAAGGCGGCCAATGGATGTATCTCCACAAATTGTCCCTCTTCTACGGCTGTCTGCGTTGGTGGTACGCTAAACAAATCTAGACCACTGTGAAGACACTCGCACGAGTTGGGGTGAATAAGCGCCATCATTCAAATATATCAGAGTACCTTCGCTTCTTCTGGTGAGAATGAGAAGGCCGAGCTCGGTTACTGCGTTTTATGCGTTTAGGCTCGCCGGGTGGGGCAGCTCTCGTTTTTCTTTTTCTTCTAAGTCCGCTACCCGATTGGTTAGTGGTGAGGTGTTCAACCGCTCCCTGTAATAAACGTTGACCAGATTCTTTCGCTCGTTCGCGAAATGCCTCGCCAACATTTCTGCCGGCTAACGCATCGCTCGCGACCTGTAGACCGGTCCCAAGCCCTTCTCTGAGTAAAGCTTTGCCTCCAGTTTTTAACCATGGTAGAACCATACGACCGAGCCCGCCGAAAAAACTACCCAAACCATGTCCTCTTTGACTTCTGCCTCCGATAAACACTGGCATCCCATGGCCAGCTTGGTTGCAGTAAAACTCCTCATACATCTTGGGGTTTCGTCGGATGGGTACGTGTCTCACCATTTTTTCTAGTCAAAATCAAACCGTCTGTGAGTTCGGAAGTGTAGTGTCAACACCGAAGCTCCGCTAGTGAATGGGATAGTCTTACCCTGATCGTTAGTTAAAAGGATTTCCACCGCGTCAAACGAAAAACGGCTCAGTGGTACGTAGTGGGGTGTGTCGTAAATCCTGAAAACAGAAGCGGTAGTCCTATCCAAAATAGGCACAATCCGTAACAAAGGGACAGAGGCATCTCCAACCGGTCTCGCCGCTACGAGATCGCAGTACACGTATACATTTTTCATGTCGCTATCCATTTGTACTTCAGTCTCGCCTCGTAGTATTGGGTCAATGTCTGTGGCGAGTGAGGCAGGAAAACCTAACATATGTTTCAACGTCTCGCTAATTCTAACTTCAACCTCCGGATCATACAGATTCAAGGTGGCCTTATTATTGTTAAAATGGAATCTAACTCGGGCTTTTTCATTCACATCCGTGGCTAAAAGCAAACGATTCAACTCGTCGATCAGCGTGTCGGGTGACGTGTATAGACCAGCTGGTAACATGAGTACCATAGACTCATCTTCTTTGTTGGGAAAGTAATGTATCCATACATTATCCTCTAGCACGTTAAAATAACTTTTGGGAAATTGAATCTCAACCAAACCAACCTCATAACGTGAAGTCAAGTCTATAGTCTGTGGCAATTTGACGAAAAAGTGACCGGCGTTATTGTTTGGGTATATTTTCATCGAGGCATTGCTGGGTAAAGTCACGTAAAAACTCATCCTATCTTGGGGTTAGGTAACATGTAACCCAGACAACTGCTCATTAAAGCTATCCAAAACTTGCCGTCTGGTCCCTCTGCGTTGCTGCGACTCAGATTGAATAATGAGACACCGATGACGACATATATAACGATCATCTGACAGATGAAAATGATCTCTAGTCGCGGGACTAGTTTCCCCAAAAAAGGCCAGAACGAGGTTCTCGCGGTCTTGGGAGGGGGTGGCCTCAAAACTGGGGTGCTCACGTCTTCTTCAATATCCATCAGTCTCGATATCTCGCTAGTTGTTTGGACGAAATCCAGCTGTTGAATGACGAGTTATAACCGAACCATTTGACTAAATATTCTTTTACACCCCTGACACCGCGGCGTTCCTCCAAAATGGACTCGATTCGATAAACTATCTTGTCGCCGACTCGTTGCAATTCTTCTTGGTAAAAAGAACCCTTCAATTCCTCACCCGAATCATCTTTAAGGGTGTACGTAATCGGTCTTGTTTGGTTTAGTCGACTGATCGTAAACAACTCTTCTGTCCACGCCGGCGTATAACCCTTTTTAAAAGTTTGTCTGGCTTGGGCGATCCGCACGCGATCACCAGGTTTAAAATAGACTTTTTTACCGACGACGTCAGGGGTCGAATACAAAGTACGCCACACTTCTTCTTGATTGCTCGGGGTAACTTCTACCGGTGCCATCTTAATACTTCGATGATACGAATTGTTGTAGCTGTGGACCAGTTGTTGTATCACGTCGACGTAGCGAAGACTGTTGGTTTTGGTAAAGTAACGAAACGTTTTTTCTTTGAGGGTTCGATTAAACCGTTCGACGATAGCTGCTTTGGTATCCTCATTCTCCGTAGTGAAGAAATGGACCTTTTCGTTTTTAAGAAACTTTAAGAATGTTTTGTTGACAAACTCACTGCCTTTGTCTGTTTGAAAATTTATCGGTTTGCGACTGTTAAAAATTGTCTTTACCGCTGCTACTAAAGCTGTCCCAGTCTTGTTTTTCAGAGGAACAGCCCAAGCGAATTTACTAAATACGTCAATACACGTTACTAGATACGAATACCCATCGTTGAATCTTTTTAAACCACGCAAGTCAATTAAATCAGCCTGGAACTGTTGGTCGATACCACCTGCAATGGTAGTGCGTCGATTAAATTTTCTGCGCGCCGGCTTGTGTAGGGTGTAAGTGTCTTGATGACCTAACCACTCTTCAATTTTCTTACGACTAAGTTTGGTACTACGTTGTAAGGGGGCGATTCCACCATAAGCTCCAGGTCGTTTTGGGTCGTAGTAATGTCGTTTTAAAATCACTTCTTTGGCCATGGTTCCCACTTTGGCGCCTTTTTCCTTCTTCTGAGCGAATACGACGATGATTCTCGCACTTTACTAGCCACCTTTTTTCGATTAGTGGGTGTGACGGGTGGTGACTGAGGCGTTTTGTCGACGACCTCCTCTTTAAGTACAGTGGGTTGTTCGCTGGTTTGTGGTCGTTGTTTAATATCGACGAGACCTAGAGGTACGTGTCTGTACTGTTCTAGTCGAGTCAAATATCGCTGTAATGTTTGTTGGTAGAGTTTAGCCTTGTCACCGATTGGTAGATCTTGTCGATCCAAGACTAGTTGCATTTGAGTATCCAATTCTCCCAAGTTATCTCTTAGAGCATCGGGTGGTCTATAAGGTTTTTCTAACAAACGAGGATCCATCAAAATCATTTTCTTAGCCATTTTACAAAAAACCTTTTAGTACAGCTAGTAAAGGTTTTAACAACACACTTAAAAAACCTCCAGTTTGTAAAAATTGTTTTCGTCTTTTGAGCGATAATGTCCTCTTGGTAAGGGCTCTCAAGGTGTTTTTGTAACGACGCATACGTCTCTTCTGATTGGGAGTTAGTGTAACGTTACCTTTTAATACGTTGTGACAACATTCACAGAGTGTTCCTACCAACTCGGGTGATGCTGTTTTCATAACAGCCTTGATGAGTGGTGGTTTGGCTGTACCTAGAAATTTTAACATATCAGCATGTTTTTTTACTTTTTCTCCCATGTTACTTGGGTACGTAAACAATATGTTGCTCCTCTGGGAAGATTCTTGAACGAAGCCTTAGATTATCTGGTGTGTCTTGACGGAGATCGATTAGCAAATAGCCGTGTGGGACTGAGGTTGCGTCCTTAAAACTATCCTGAACATATCCAGTTTGACCTGGGTACATCTGTTTAGCTAGATTAACAATCTGAGATCCATCGCGTGGATTTATGAAAAGCACAATGTAATGAGAATTCAAACTAATGGTTCAGTGTTCTTGCCAAATAAATTTTGCACCAGATAAAATACGCTTATATTTTTATGATGAGACTTTTTTGTAAATAAACTAGTTACACGTTCGTCTGTTTCGTTCATGAGGTCATCGATAATCACCAACCGTCTCTTGTCACCTGTCCACTGCTCAATATCGGGTAGTTCTTCAACAAACTGAACACCAGTCAGTGACTTGTATAGAGGTTGCCATTCGGAGTAACACCAAATAATCTCATCAGGTACCAATGTGACCATATCTTTGATATGTGTTAGGAAACGTTGGACAAAAACAGTTTTTCCACTAGAACTAGGGCCTGAAATTAAACAGGTAAAAGGATGTACAAACCTTGGGTCCATTGATAAGAATGATAGATCACACTTACAACAAGTTATTTAATATCAAAAACCTTACACATTGTGAGAACAAAAAAATGTGACAATCACTGTTCAAGAATTTGAGAAGTGTAAAACATTGTGAGAATAAAATAAAAAATGTAAGAACTCAACAAACATGTATTGAGAACCACTGATCAAGAATTTGAGAATAAAATAAAAAAATGTAAGAACTCAACCAACATGTATTGAGAACCACTGATCAAGAATTTGAGAATAAAATAAAAAATGTAAGAACTCAACCAACATGTATTGAGAATCACTGATCAAGAATTTGAGAATCACTGATCTACAAGGTGGTAAGTGTAAAACATTGTGAGAATAAAATAAAAAAATGTAAGAACTCAACCAACATGTATTGAGAACCACTGATCAAGAATTTGAGAATAAAATAAAAAAATGTAAGAACTCAACCAACATGTATTGAGAATCACTGATCAAGAATTTGAGAATCACTGATCTACAAGGTGGGAAGTGTAAAACATTGTGAGAATAAAATAAAAAAATGTAAGAACCTCTGATACCAACATGTATTGAGAACCACTGATCAGGAATTTGAGAATCACTGATCTACAAGGTGGGAAGTGTAAAACATTGTGAGAATAAAATAAAAAAATGTAAGAACCTCTGATACCAACATGTATTGAGAACCACTGATCAAGAATTTGAGAATCACTGTGTAACAAAATAAAAAAAATGTGAGAACCCCAGACACCGACATGTATTGAGAATAACATTGAGAATCCCTGATCAAGAATACGACAACCCCTGGAATTTAAAACATACACTTTTAAACAAATTCGTGTGTTAAAAGTTAGCATAAATATCTCTTTTGTTTTGTTTTCTTATATATCATTTTTCTCTCCTTTAATGTATATGTTTTAGTCTAAAAATCTCTCTCTCTCTCTCTCTCTCTCTCTCTCTCTCTCTTTCTCTATCTCTCTCTCTCTCTGTCTTTCTCTCTGTCTTTCTCTCTTTCTCTCCCTCTCTCTCTATCTCTCTCTATCTCTCTCTCTATCGCTCTCTCTCTGTCTGTCTCTCTCTCTCTTTCTCTCCCTCTCTCTCTATCTCTCTCTATCTCTCTCTCTATCGCTCTCTGTCTGGCTGTCTCTCTCTCTATCACTCTCTCTCTTTCTCTCTCTCTGTCTCTCTCTGTCTCTCTCTCTCTCTCTCTCTCACTTTATTGTTTATTTCAAAATACTTAGATATTTTTTGTAAACCGTTTTAAAATGTGTCTCTCTGTCTCTCTCTCTCTGTCTCTCTTTCTCTCTGTCTCTCTCTCTCTCTTTAGTTATTTTAAAGCTTGCTTTTTTAAAGACATGATTTGTATCTTGTTCTGGATATATTTTTATATTCAACCCCCGTATTTTGAAATAATATATATTTTTATATACAGAGGGACATTAGTGTTTCGAAAACATTTCATAAAATGATCGCAAAAAATTGTTGTAACAGTCTATCGACAGCTGTCAACAAGACACCTGGGTGCTAAACAAACAAATGCTCGGAATTTTATCTTGGTACGTGTCACAAATAAAGTTTGGTAATGTAGAAACCCCACGAGGTATATAAACAGCTGTGGTTAGGTAAACAAATGCTCGGGGTTGTCGATATTCATCAATAATTGTCCGTGTCCAAACGAAAGACGAATTAACAGACGTATTGTTTGTTTAGGTATCTTATTACCAGGTGAAACAGGCTGTTTCATAACACCTGCACAGTAATTTAACATTGGTGAGTTATTTCTTGTCGGTACGTGACAATTTACGAGAAACTGTTTGCGGAGCAATAACAGATGTGTAAGGTCGTTGACCCTGTTACGAGTACTTTTTTTGTCATATAATGGGGTGCATTGTCTTCAGATATATCATTAAATCATCAGAAACAGAAGCGGACACATCTCTGAAAGAACACTGAAAAGAACCAATTGTTTTGTCATAACAATAGCTCATAGTACGTATTCGTTTGCTAAATATTTTACGTTATATAGTATTTAAAAGACATGTGCCCGTTTTATTTCTTTTTTCTTTGTTAAATTTACTTCTTAGTTACAAAACAAAAAAGACAACTAATTTTCGTTAGGATACCATAAATAACTTTAAAAATGTATGTTTTTTCGTGTGTTAAATTATTTCTGTTTAATAAAATTATAAAAAGGTTTTAGTTGATTTTTTGTATTCGGTACTCTGTGTTAAGATGTTAAAATAATTATTTCTATTTAGAGAATATATAAGTTTTAGTTGTTTGTGTATTGTATTAAATATTTAAACAAAAAGATATGTCTGTGTTAGGCTGTAAAAATATCTCTAATAGCATTATAAAAAGTTTTATTTGTTTGTGTATTCGTTAAGTATGTTCTGTGTTAGGGTGTTAAAATAATTATTTCTATTTAAACTTATCAGTGTTTCTCCCCCCTGTTGTTAGACAAGTTGGTCATTTATGTGAGATTACTCAACCTGGATTTCAACTGATGGTGCAATACTACAAACTAAACTCGAGCGTGATGAATATTTTTTTTTCTCACATAATAAAGAAAATTAAAGAGAACATAGCATATTTTTTAACAGTACTGAACTACACAAGATCTTGTTATAACACAAATTTTAAACGATAGGGCATCACTTGTATCGTGAGCGCGTGGTTTTTTAAATCGATATCTTTCTGACAGGGCGCGAGGGGTATTTTTTTCACCTAGAATAAGAAATAATACTGTGTTTACTCTCTCTCTCTCTCTCTCTGTCTATCTCTCTCTGTCTTTCTCTATCTCTCTCTCTGTCTTTCTCTCTGTCTTTCTCTCTTTCTCTCACTCTCTCGCTTTTCTCTTTCTATCATTCTCTTTCTCATTATTTCTTTCTTTCTATCTTTCTCTGTCTCTCTCTCTCTCTCTCTGTCTTTCTCTCTATCTTTCTCTCTGTCTCTCTATTTAACTGATTGTTACATATATGTATTTTATTCTCTTTCTCTCTCTCTCTCTTTCTATCTTTCTCCGTCTTTCTCTTTCTTTCTCTCTTTCTTTGTATTTAATTTTATGTGTGAGTAATGTGTTTTCGTTTCTACTTCACAGATGTCATCAATCCAAAATGTTTGTGGCCAATGCAGCAAATCTTTTACTCGATCCCGTGATCTTGCGAGACATATGCGGACAGTACATGCTGAACCGACACACCCCTTTCGTGTGTGTCCTGTAGTCTTTGTAGGACCTGAGGTACTCCAACAACACATAGAGAGTGTTCATGGACCTGGTGCACCAAGATCCCCCACAGCGGAAGCCATTGCACCGGGGGCCGCTACAAACGTCCCAGTGGGGACCACCACTGCACCGGCGGGCGCTATAGACAAATCAGTGGGGAACACCACTGCAACGGCGGGCGCTATAGACAAATCAGTGGGAACCACCACTGCAACGGCAGGCGCTGTTGTTATAGACAAATCAGTGGGAACCACCACTGCAATGGCGTCCGCTACAAACCCCTCAGCGGGGACCACCACTGCACCAGGGCACAGTCTCACGTGTCCTCGTTGTGGTAAAACATTTACCCGCCGTGATGCATTATTACGCCACGTCAATACAGTGTACGCTATGCCTCGATTTTCTTGTGAGCTCTGTCGGAAAGACTTTACACGTACTGATAGTTTACAGACCCACATAAAACAACAACATCAGACTGTCCCAGCACCAACATCAGGTGCCCCAACAGATGTCACAACAACATCGAGATCGGGGCACCAACAGACATCACCAACAGACTCATCATCAGCCTCAACGCACCAAGAGACATCACCAACAGGGACCACCACATACTTATCATCAACATCGAGATCGGGGCACCAACAGACATCACCTGCTGCAGCAGGCACCACACCATCAACGAACACAACAACAACTTCAAGCCCCATCCCATCCCACCCACCAAAAACAGGCCAGACCAAAAAACGCCCCATGACCAGCATTCAAACCCATATAAAAAAACCCGCTTGTCGTCAGAAGAAGACTCTTTAGAAGACTTACAGGATGACATAAAACAAATATACATTGACAACTGGCAAGCTATTAAAACACACGCCAATAAACATAAATATCTGTCCACATTCACTTTTTTCAACAGACCAACAGAAAATATGGACTGGGACCGTCTCTTGCTCCCTGTATTCACACAACAGACAAAAAGATTCAAAATAAACTACAGTTTTCACATTATCCTGAGGCATAGAGAAACAAACGACCTTTGCTTCTTTCACGCTTCCCATAACAATACAGTCGTCTTAGATCAGCCACACTTAGTCAACAACATCACAGATTTCAAAGCTTTTCTCTCACAATTACACGACAGCGATATTGTCACACAAGCACAGTTAAATAGACCAAACACAAAATACTTTGTCGAAGCCATCCCAGCCACTTCGTTCTATCTGTACCATATCCAAGACTTTCCTATCGGCTGCTGCATACAAGACATTCCCTCTTTCATCATGGACAATAACCACATCCATACACTACAACACGACTCAAACTCAAAACCATACAGTGATAACTTTTGCTTTTTTTAGATGTCTAGCCGTTTTTAGGAGTGGTGCCGTTAAGAACGTTAGAACACCGACGCGTCGACTAGTCGAGCAGTGGCAAACACAGCAGGGACTTAGGTCCCTCGTCGATTTCCCCAGGGTTAGTTTAATCGATATGCCCCATTTAGAAAAATGTTTTAATATAAATATTGACATTTTCGAGTTTGACGACGAGGAAAACCTGACCCCCAAACTTAGAGGTAGCGACACTTTTCCAGATACGTTGCGTCTTTTAATGTTTAAGAACCATCTCATGTACATTGTAGATATCGATAGGGCCAGTAACTCTTTTTCGTGTCCCGATTGCGGTAAGTTGTGGCAGGCGTATTACCGACTGGTGCGCCATGAAAAGCGCTGTACCGGCTCTAAGCGAAGAGAAACATTTAGAGGTGGTGTGTATAATCCTCTAGAGACCATTTGGGACTTAATCAAGGAGCAGGGGATAGACGTCGACACAAAATTCGTCTTCCCGTATCGCGCCACATTTGACTACGAGTGTTTTTTTGAGAACACTGTAGTGCCCAGTGGTAATGCCACTACCTACACAGCCAAACACGTGCCCCTGTCGTGTTCGGTGGCTTCTAACGTCCCTGGTTTTGAAGCCCCGTGTGTTTTATCACAACGGGTGATCCACAGGAGTTGGTCAATACGATGGCTGACCATCTGCTCGAAATTGCCGCGGCCTCTTATGAGATTCTGCGTGCATATTTTGACGACGTCTGCACCCAACTCAAGGTTTTAGAGACGATCGGTAATTCAGACGGGCTCCTTGCTAGATTAGAGGGTTATTTGGGGCAGCTACCCGTATTAGGTTTCAATTCGGGTAGGTACGACGTGAACGTAATCAAACCGTATCTCATCCGATATTTCATGGGGGAAGACTTCAAATTTTTAGTCAAACGAAATAATAATTTTATGTGTATTGCCACTAGCAACTTAAAGTTTTTAGATATAGTCAATTACCTAGCCCCCGGTTTTAGCTATAGCAAATATCTCGCGGCGTACAACGTTAAAGAAACCAACGGATATTTTTGTTACGAGTACATAACAGATTTAGCAAAGTTAGATAAGACGGCGTTACCACCACACTCGGCATTTTTTTCCAAACTTAAAAACACTAACATTTCCGCCGATGAGTACGCCGAGTGCCAGAAGGTGTGGGCCCAGAACCACATGACCACGTTGCGCGACTTTCTGACGTGGTACAACAATAAAGACGTGGTCCCCTTCCTGGCAGCGTTAGACCGACAAGTTAGTTTTTACGCGCGCCTAGGTGTAGACATGTTTAAAGATGCGATCTCCGTGCCCGGTGTCACGTTAAAGTACCTCTTCAAAACCCTCCCGCCCAACGTCATGTTTTCTTTATTTTCGAAGGAGGAGGTAGATTTGCATAACATCTTGCGCCAAAACATCGTCGGGGGACCGTCAATTATTTTTCACAGAGCAAGGCAAAACCCGCATTAGAGGTGGCAAAACGGTTCAAGCCATTAAAGGTTTTGACGCCAACGCCCTTTATTTGTGGGCGATAATGCAGAAAATGCCCACTGACTTTCCCGTTAGACGGTACAAGGATGATGGTTTCAAGCACCACAAACTCCACAAATATACCGTGCAGTGCCGCGATTATTTGGCTTGGGTCTCCCACCAAAAAAAAGTGACCTTAAAAACCCAGTTTAACGGACGTGAGAAGGCGTTGGGTGATGTATGCATTAGGGTAGACGGTTGGGACAAATACTCTCAGACCGCCTACCAGTTCCATGGGTGTCTATTCCACGACCACCCTAACTGCCCACTAACCGCCGGTCGTGACGTTAACCCAGTCAACAACAAACCATTGGCTGAGTTGTACGCAAAGACGGTGGAAACAAGTTCTTATTTACGGGGCCATTGCAACGTTACCGTTGTCGAAATGTGGGAATGCGAGTGGCAGGCATTGAAGAAAACCGAGCCAGCAATCCGTCGTTTTCTGAACGCCACCTTCCCGAACCAGAAACCATCTTACACCAAATGTCGGTACCCCCTGACAAAAGAAAATATTCTCGCCTCGGTGCTGGACGAGACCTTGTTTGGCCTATTCGAGTGTGACATCCATGTCCCCGACTCTTTAAAAGACCATTTCTCTGAGATGACGCCCATTTTTAAGAATGTCGACGTCACGAGGGAAGATATTGGGCCTTTCATGCGGGAATACTCCGAAAAACATAAACTCTTGACTACCCCCAGACGGACGTTGATCGGGAGTTATGTGGGCAAAAAGATTCTCCTGACAACACCTCTGCTTCGCTGGTACCTGACCAAAGGGTTAGAAGTCACCTGTATCTACCAGGTGCTTGAGTATACACCCGTGACGTGATTCAAGCAGTTTGGGGACACTGTTTCGAACGCGCGTCGACAGGGTGATACTGATCCTGCCTACGCCATTACCAGCGAGACCATGAAACTGTTAGGTAACGCGGCCTACGGCAAGACATTAACCAATAAGGCGAAGCATGTGGATGTCTCGTACACGCTGGGAGAGGGTACCTCTGACCAAATAAACTCACCCCGCTTTAGGAAAATGACGTTAGTGACTGACGACATATTTGAAGTAGAAAAACTTAAACAGACTATATGTTGGGACCTCCTCGTTCAGATAAGGTTTTTCGTTT
The DNA here is from genome assembly GCA_024509875.1 of Oreohelix idahoensis. Taxonomy (NCBI): domain Eukaryota; kingdom Metazoa; phylum Mollusca; class Gastropoda; order Stylommatophora; family Oreohelicidae; genus Oreohelix; species Oreohelix idahoensis. Next base: position 500,841 of record JAMPIV010018249.1, on the reverse strand, counting down.
ACCAATACGCGAAATAACGCATGTTAGAATTTTACTACGACTGATTAGATAAATTTGTAGATAGGTCAGTTTTTCAGTTGTGCGAGACGGACACAGACAGCCTTTACTTGGCCCTTAGTTCAGACAACTTAGCGGACGTTGTTAAGCCCGCTTTGCGACAGGAATTTTATAGCTCCTACCACCAGTGGTTCCCCGCCGAAGTATGTCCCGACCATAGACCCGTTTTCGTCGCTACCGAGGGTAAAACGCGCGCCCTTTGTCAGAAATGCCGCGAACAAACCTTATTCGACAAGCGGACACCGGGCCTTTTTAAATTAGAATACGAAGGCAGAGGGATGGTTTCCTTCTGTAGCAAGACATATCACTGTTTTGGCGACTATGACAAAACCACCACCAAAGGACTCAACAAACACCACAACAAAGTAGACAAACACACATTCCTAGAAGTCCTCAACACACAACAAGCACAGGGTGGGGAAAATATCGGGTTCCGTGCACACAAATCATCCATCTACACATACGAACAACACCGCAACGCACTATCTTACTTTTACATAAAACGACAGGTACATCCCGACAACGTCACCACCTCACCCCTCAACATTTAAACTGTCTGTACACACAGATACCTACAGGTATATACACATAAAATATTTCTTACAACGTGACGACAATGTGACGACAATGTGACGACACATATCCCTCAAGGTCTGGCCTGCAACTGTGATATTGTATATAATGTAAATAATGTATTAAAAACAAACTGTGATATACATACATCTGCCTATATAAATATGTATTATTTACAAATGTTTGATAATGTCAAAAAATACTGTCTTTCATATATAATTGTATATTCATTTGTGAAAATATCAATGTACACTTTGTAAAAAATACTATATATTACCATGTATGTTTTACTTCAAAAACACTATTGAATATAAAATAAAAACTATATTAACTAAAACGCTTTTTGTTACCTATATATCGTCTAATTGTATGTCTAAATGTTCGTCTAACTGTTTGTATAACTGTTTGTCTAAATATAACGTATACATATCGTCTAACTGTTATGTAAATATCATCTTCTTGTTATGTAAATATATCCTATTGTCTTCCTATTATCTAAAAGTCTCAAACTGTTTGTCTAACACTACCTAAGTTGGCTATACTAATAACAACAATATATAAAAAACCACCATCTTGCCTCATATACCCTCTTCTTGTTATCTCAAGTCCACCATCTTGCCACATTTTCCTTATATAAAAAGTCATGCAATACAACAACCTACTTATCTCCCCCTTGTTATCTCAAGTCCGCCATCTTGCCCCGCCTCTTCTTGTTATCTAAAAGTCTAAAAATACCTCCCGTTGTTATCTCAAGTCCACCATCTTGCGCCACCACCGCGCGCCACCATTTTTTGCTGTATAAAAGTCACGCGCCACCAGGCGTTTTTACTATATAAAAGTCACGCGCCACCATCCGCGCCACCAGCGCGCCACCAGAATAATACCTAAGTCCGCCATTCTCTACTACTCATTAGTTACAGGTGATTGGGCCAGAGATGTGTATATGCAAAGGATGGAGTAATTGTGATAATGATGTATGCGTATATTTGCCAAGGAGTGATTGTGAGAAATGTTGTCATGTGAGAAGGTGTAGCTGTGATAGTAATGTGTGAGTGTTCATGTGTGTGGGGTAACAGCTTCCAGCAAGTTATGTGTATATATGTTGGGCAGACATGTGTATGTGACTATATTATAAATGTATGAAAAATAGTATGTGTTTGAGTATGTGTGTTTGTGGGAAATGTTGTTTGTCGGAGACAACGTGTGGTCAATGTCTTTATCTGAAAGAAGCTACGGTTGTATGGGAGTCCGTATGTGTATGTGTTCTCAGCAGACAGTAGATAAACTGCATTTTATAAATCAAAATGTTGAGTTGTGAAGGATCAGGGCAGAATTTAGATAAGGTCACTGGTGAAATACAGAATTCTATTACTTCAAAAAGACAGTTCGCGATTATCTATCTATCTATCTATCTATCTATCTATCTATCTATCTATCTATCTATCTATCTATCTATCTATCTATCTATCTATCTATCTATCTATCTATCTATCTATCTATCTATCTATCTATCTATCTATCTATCTATCTATCTATCTATCTATCTATCTATCTATCTATCTATCTATCTATCTATCTATCTATCTATCTATCTATCTATCTATCTATCTATCTATCTATCTATCTATCTATCTATCTATCTATCTATCTATCTATCTATCTATCTATCTATCTATCTATCTATCTATCTATCTATCTATCTATCTATCTATCTACCTACCTACCTACCTACCTACCTACCTACCTACCTACCTACCTACCTACCTACCTACCTACCTACCTACCTACCTACCTACCTACCTACCTACCTACCTACCTACCTACCTACCTACCTACCTACCTACCTACGTATCTATCTATCTATCTATCTATCTATCTATCTATCTATCTATCTATCTATCTATCTATCTATCTATCTAATTTACCTACCGATCTATATAGATAGTGAGCGCATTTCTCAGAAATCATAATATGACTCATGCTAAAATCGATTGGTTTGTGCACAGGGTGAAAGTTAAAATCAGCAGACATGCAATGCGATGACTTAAAGTCCACAATTTTCTGACGCAAGTTCAGTACAGTCCAGTAAGTGAAGTTGGAAAGCGAAGGTAATATGTTTGTTTCTTTTTTAAAGTAAATTCTTGCCTTTTCTCATCTTGTTGTATACTTGCACCAGTTAAAAAAATGTTGTCACAATGTGTTGTTAAGTTATTTCATTATAAATTATTTCAGACTGTTGTGTAAAGTGGGTTATAATTTCAAGCCAGTGCGTGAAGTACACTTTTAACGGTGAATGATGTGGATTGTAGCTCTGTTGAGTTTAGAAGAATGTTCATTAATTAATAGCGTAGAATTTATTACGACGAGTAAAGAGAGTTTAGCTTCCTGAGTTTAGACATAGATTAGCTCAGAAATGCAGAATTTAGCTTAATAACTGAAGCTGAGTCTAGCTCAGTGAGATAGGTTGGCTTATGCATAGTCAGTTAAGTAGAGGTTAGCTAGATGGATAACGTGTTAATGTATCTTACAGATATTAGTCCCAGCCTTCATACGGAGTAGACAGAGTTGTACTCAGAAAGTGAAGCAGGTTTTGGTTTCAGTTTTTATTCTTGATGTATGACATAGGGCAGTGCTTCTCACACTTTTCGATGCGACAGTACGATAATTTTATTTCAGCGTCCCAAGTTGGTACCATATTTGCACATATTATTATTGCATTGTTAATAAAGATCCTAATTATAACCAAAGATTGCACTGAACAGGGTAGACTCTTCCGAGTCAGTGGAAACAAACATAGCTCATCAGATGCTATTCAGCTCTCCTCCCATTTCTTAAAAAAAATATTATGGTGAGGCATGATCGCCTACTCCAGTCAGAATTTTTACTTGGAGATTAAAAGAAGCATAAGAACTGTAATTAAGCTAACATGTTGATAATACCACCTGCATTAAGGAATTTGAATAAGAAAAGTATTTTGTTCCGTGAACGGGAAAAGAAAAAGCGGTATCGGGTATTTTCTGACCTCAGGGTGTCAAGGTGATTAATTCAGGTTATTATTTCATTAGAATCAGTTAACAAAGAACTCATTTATCTGTCCCTAGTACTGTTCACGTCTGCTCTCAGATGAGAAATTACAGGCTACTGTTCGTAAAAATACATAGTATGATACAGTCTTTGAGGTAAAACATATAGAACGTATCATATAATCCATTCAAACGTATTTAATGATGAATTGAGTTAAGTTAACTGTTAATACACTTGTATTGTATTATATCTATTTATAAGGAAGTAGCTTTTAGTGATATGAAATTTCAAACTAGCACTCATTTCTTTTCAGGACCAAAAAGAGACATTAGAGTCGTGAGAAATGGGACAGTCAGCGTCACACGTGGTATGTTTGTTACTGGTTATAGATACTTCTTCCTATGACGACAGTTTGTAACAAGAACTACTATTACTACTATTACTATCACCAACGCTATAACCATCACAAATGCTGAAGCACTGATGCTTGTTGCGAGTGGTGGCGAACGATAAGAATTTAAAACTGAAAATAAAATTATGCCACATCTGTTTCCTTATGAATGTTCTACTTCTTTAGACCAGCTGTAGTCATTCACACAGAGTTCATAATTATGTCATTGTACACTGATGTTTATATTTTATGACACTCTCATGTCCCTTTTTGTCTGTTTTTGATCAATGTTATCTTGCTTTGATTTTCGCACTCGATAGAAATGTATTTCTACTTTTGTAGAAAGAAAGTCTATTCATGTAAGTATTTGTTGTGTACCAGTTAAATAATTATGCCAAGTTTTTTGCCATTAATCAAATAATCTTTCATATTCCAGTAAATTAGAATTTATCCATGTCAAACTAAGGAGATATTGGTGCCATTACAAACCACTCATTGCAGTATTGGAAACAACATAAGCTATAAATACCGTCCTCTTTTGTAAGATACACGAATATGGCCGTAGCACTGGACACAGAATGGCTGTATTTCGTCAAGCTTACATCTGTCCATCCCGAACAGAACAATCACTGTAAGTGAATGTGTCGCTGATTTCATCTCACGCTTCGTAACTAGCGGTCTTACATTATTTCATTTGACAAATGTCACAATAAAGAGCTCTGTAAACAAAGTTCAGACGAACAACTCAAATAAATAAATTAAACACAAACAAACAAGTGGTTAATGTTTTCTACCAAAGTTGAAATGTAACTCTCCCTACCAAAGTTAAACACGAACTATTTTAACTAATCATACAATTTTAAGTCTTCTGTCGACTATAAAGCTAGATTCAACTGAACTCGCACGGGTTTTTGCCTGCACGAAGAATTCTATGTTATTTTCTTTTTTATTATATTTACAGTTTAAATTCTAGCAATTAATGTTGTTTCTTAATTAATGCTATTTTATTGCCAATTCTTCTTCTTCTTTGATCCTTAGCCACCGACCGTCAAAGCAGTCAGTGGCCATTACGCCTAGTGGCGTCTTGTAGGGCAACAACAAATTGATTCCACTTTGCTCGGTCGGCGGCCATCCTTCGTACAGTGCCCCAACTCTGGTTCATTCTTTGCATCTCAGCCTCCACAGTCCTCCGCCAAGTTGTTTTTGGTCGGCCTCTCTTCCGTTTTCCTTCAGAGGTCCATAGCATAGCTGTTCTTGTGATGGCATCGGGTCTCTTCTGAGGACATGGCTGACCCAGCTCCAGCGTCTGCCAGCTATGATAGTGTGCATGTCCTCTTGCTTGCTCCGAGTAAGCAGATTTTGGTTGGTGATGGTATTCGGCCAAAAGATTCGGAGAATTTTTCTTAGGCATGTTGTGTGAAAAGAGGACAATTTCGACATTTCCTTCTCTGTAACTCTTCAGCTCTCCGTGCCATAGAGAAGCACAGAAAGCACACAGCTCTGATAAAATCCTAATTTTGTGCTCGTGCTGTACTGAGAGGACTTCCAGATGTTGTTTAGACTAAAAAAGGCTGTTCTTGCTTTGTTCATTCTTTTGCTGATGTCTTTGCTTGCTCCTCCGTCTGGTGTTACTATGCATCCTACGTATGTGAAGGCATCTGTGTGTTCCAGTTGCTGATTCCTTACTGATATGGGCTGAGGGTTGCTCACATTGAGTGTCATGACCTCTGTCTTCTTTAGGTTGATGTTCAGGTCCACCTGCTCGCTATACTTATTAAGTCTATCCTTTTTTTCCTGGATGTGTTAATGTGTATGTGCTAGCATCAGGGCCGGCCCTAGGAATTTTGCCGCCCCGTGCAATACCATACCTTGCCGCCCCAGCCCAACCTCAAATTAACGTTTGAAATTTTTTAAACCATTATGTTAAACAAGATTCAACATTAATTTCATGACCATTAGCCTAATTTTAAATAGTACCATTAATAATAATGTATTGATAAATTGATGAAAATACTGTATAGTCATAAAATAAACCATTGACTTTATTAGCGACAATTATATGAAATAAATGTAGTTACATTACTTACATATAGAGGATACTCTTCTCATGTGGAACGATGAGCTGTTGAGTCACAAACGGTTAACTATAGTATGTGCATGTTATAGTTTTTAGCACTATTTTCACATTATTTGAATTTATATTGTTTGAAGTATGTACTGCTTAAAAAGACACTTTTCTTGCTTTCATATTTGCAAAAGCAGAAATAAGGTCTGCGTAGTCTAATTTGACCGATTTCATGTTCAATTGAAATCATGGCAAGTCCTTCCAATCTAGTTTCGGCCATTGTTGAGCGTAAATACGCGGGATGGTCAAAAAGTAATGCCTCGTAATTTTTAATTTCATTTAATAGGCAAGAAAACAGATAAAATTCACATTGAAATGTAGCCCCAAGTCTGAACTTCAAAAATTTATTTCTCAATGTAGTCTCCGTTATTTGTTACAGATTTTGTGCATCTTCTCACAAGGGCATGTATCTCCGCACGGTAAAAATTTGTGTCCTTTTTCCTAAACCACTGGAATACGGCGCGTTTAAGGGTCTCAATCTTCTTTCAGTGGTCCAAACAGATGGAAGTCAGAAGGTGCAAGATCGGAACTGTAAGGGGGATGTGGTAATAATGTCCAGCCAAATTCTGCAATCGCATCAATGGTGCATTTAGCGGTATGTGGCGTGGCATTATCGTGCAACAGTAAAGCAGTTCTCTGATATTTTAGTGGGTAAAGTCGCCGAAGACGACCTCTAAGCTTCTTCAAAGTTTCAGTGTAACGGTCTGCATTCACCGTGTTTCCCTGTTCCAAGAAGTCGAGAAGAATCACACCCTTCTCATCCCAAAACACGGAGGCCATAACTTTCCCTACAGATGGTGAACTTTTGAACTTCTTTCTTATCGGCGATGTTGTGTGATGCCATTCCATTGACTGCCTCTTGGATTCTGGTTAAAAAAAATTAACCCAAGTCTCATCACCTGTCACAATATTCGATAAAAACTCTTCTCCTTCAGTTTCGTAACGGTGCAGGAGGTTGATGGCTATGGTTTTCCTTGTTTCTTTATGTCTGTCTGTCAACATTCTGTGTACCCACCGTGCACAAACTTTTGAATAACCCAGGTCTTTAATGATGCTCTGAACACTGCCTTTACTAATGGACGACGTGGAAGAAAGTTTATCCAGTGTTACCCAACGGTCACCACGAATGATTACATCAACTTGATGAACGTTGTGTGGAGTCACTGCGGTAGACGGACGGCCAGTCCACTTTGCGTCAGCCATTGAGGATTGACCTACTTCAGCTTCGTCACAACGATGTACCCAACGTCGGACAGTGCTAACATCCACTGTTGAATCTCCATAAACATTCTTCAAACGTTCTTGGATGCGAATTGGGGTCTCGCCTTCAGCATTGAGGAATTCTATGACATAACGTTGTTTTAATCGAACGTCTTTGGCAGCCATTTTTAAACTGTTACAGTGGTGCCATCTGTTACTGAAACAGGTTGGTAATGCTATACAGTGCAGAAGAGTATTTTAGGAATCCTGCTAAATTTACAAAATGTACACCGATGCAGTATTTACATACATAAAAAATAGGAGGCATTACTTTTTGACCTTCCCTCGGGGCGTTCAGAAAGTAATGCACCACATCGTTTTTCTCAGCTAATAACAAAGATAGATGCATGAAATTTTGCATACTTTAAATATGGCATGTGCCAATTGTGCACACCAAACTGCACCGCAATCAGCCAAATAATGCGGCTGCCCTAAACCGTTGAAATGGAGCGTGTTAGCAACTTGCGTTATAAACAGCGAATTGTGATATAATTTATCGTTGCAGAGAAGGAAACTGTTGTGAATATTCACAAGCGTCTATGTGATGTGTATGGAAGTTTTGCAGTCGACAGGAGTACAGTCAGTTGCTGGTTTCAGAGAATCAAAGAATCAGGAAGTGGAGATACGGAGCTGCTTGATCGGCCGCGCTGTGGACGTCCTGCCACAGCCACCAACGCAGAAATGTTGAAATGCGCTGAGGGCATTATTCTTACTGATAGGCCAATCACTACTCAACAATTAGCCTTACAGCTGTCAGTCAGCATTGGTAGTGCAAAGTCAGTTATAAAAACGCTCGGATTTTCTAAGGTTTTCGCAAGATGGGTTCCTCGAAGTCTCACAAATGATCACCGATTGCAAAGGAAAGCAATTTCTTCTGAATTGTTGGAGCGTTTCAATGCTGATGGAGAGAACTTTTTGGCTAAGATCGTTACAGGTGACGCAACCTGGGCACATCATTTTGAACCTGAGACAAAAAGACAGTCAATGGAGTGGCATCATCCGCAATCACCAAGAAGAAAGAAATTCAAGACAATTCCTTCAGCTGGAAAGGTCATGATCACTGTCTTTTGGGACATTGAAGGTGTGATTCTTGTGGACGTTATGCCAACAGGAGAAACAATCAATTCGCAAGCTTACATTAAGACATTGAAAAAACTCAATCAACGTTTTCGCAGAGTTCGGCCGCACAACAATCCAGCAGACCTGCTTCTCCTTCACGACAATGCGCGCCCTCACACAAGTCAGGCAACACGGGAAGCAATCACCAAATTGGGTTGGACTGTACTACCCCATCCACCCTATAGTCCCGATTTGGCACCCTCTGATTTTCACCTATTTGGTCCACTTAAAGATGCACTCCGTGGGACAAGGTTTGAAGATGATGAAGGAGTGATTCATGCAGCGAAGAAATGGCTACATGATCAAGACAAAATCCGGTACGGGCTAGGAATACATGCACTTGTTTCGCGCTGGCATAAAGCCGTACAAGTTGATGGGATATATGTTGAATAATACCGATGCTTACATGACATATCCATGTATATTGTGTATAAATCTCATGCTTTTTGAATAAACAGCTCCAGAGAAAAACGATATGTTGCATTACTTTCTGAACGCCCCTCGTAGTACCAGAAAATACACCGCCAATTGAAGTTCTTCATTATATTATTGAAAATAACATTGCTTCTAATGTCGCTATAGCAAGTATATTACTAACTTTGCCTGTAACGGTAGCAAGTGGTGAGCGTAGTTTTTTTCAAAACTGAAGCTTGTTAAAACTTACGAGATTTGGATACTACTTTCAGTTCATCACATAGCTCAATGGCATCAATATCTCTATTTTCTTGATGTGTTAAAACGCCTTCTAGGTTTTTACATTTGTTTAAGAGCTCATTTTTCGTCTCAGATTTCAATTTAGGGATGTTATATAAAAAGGAAAAATGTGAACTGTGATGTTCCAATATCTCGAACCTTTCTTCAATAGAATTAGTTGCAACATCAATAATAAAACAGAAAAATTCAATTTTGAATTTAGTTTTGGGATCTAAAATAGGTTCATCTCTTGCTTCATAGTTGTGTTCCTTTTTCTGCCGACGCACTCTAGTACATTCAAACGTTGGTATCAAATCAGGATCAGCTTCAACTTTCTCAGCTAATGGTGTAGCATCAACAAGAACATTTTGAAATGATTCATCATTTCTGAGATTCTTAAGTCTTTGGAGAACATTTCTTAAAGTTGTTATGGCGCTAGTCAATTCTATTTTTATGCTTTGCAACAGTTTACTAGCAACATTAATTTCGTTTAAAACATAGTGCCATATAACCAGACAACAAAAAATTTTAAAATCTCTGAGTTTTAGGGCAAGTGTTTCAGCTTCATGTCTCGCCATTTTGTCTACTGACTCGTCATCAGCAATTTCTATCAATGCATCATAAAATTCCTCAATATAATATCTTAAAGGACGAATGGCCTCGATTCTAGATTCCCAGCGAGTTGTACTTAGTGGCTTGGGCGTTAGAGTCGTAATATGTTTCTTAAGGATTCCCCAACGCAGTGTTGACGCTGAGAAACACACACAATTTCTGAACCGTTTCAAAAAATTAAACCACTTCTCTAGATGACATCGCGGCATCATTGACCACCAAGTTGAGAGAATGAGAACAGCAAGAGATATAAAAAGCTCTCGGGTTCAAGTCCCTAATACGTTGTTGAACTCCTGAATGTTTTCCTTTCATATTTGATCCATTGTCATACCCCTGGCAACGCATGTTTGCGATTGGAATATCCATGTCTGACAATTTTCTTAGAATGCATTCGGTTAACGCTGAGCATGTAGTGGCTTCTACAGCAACGAAACCAAGAAAATGCTCATGAATGTTGATATCATCTGGATTCGTATTAACAAATCTTACAATTAGTGTTAATCGTTCAATGTGACTTACATCGGGAGTACAGTCTGCAACTATGCTATAATATTTAGCTTTCTCCACCATATAAATTATTTTTTTTTAATGGTTCCAGAGAGAAGAGCAATCAATTCATTTTGAATGTTTTTCCCAAGGTAATGTTGGGTCGATCCACGAGCTACTCTCATTAAATGTTCACACATAGCACTATCAAATCTGGCAATCAGTTCAACAAGCTTCAACAAATTTCCATTGTTAGGGTCATATAATTTATCAGATGTTCCACGAAATGGCAAGCAATGTTGACTCAAGAACTGGACAATAACAATTAGGCGTTCTATTATGCTACTCCAGTGTCGAACTTCTGAATTTAATAACTTTTGTTGCACTGAATCAATTGTCTGTACTGATTTAAGTCTGAAACGATAATTCAATCCACTTTGTATGGGACTCCAAGTGGTTTTTAGATTTTTCGTGTTCGTTAAGATACACATACAACTGACCCCAATCATTATAGCCATCGGTAGTGAGTGACATTTTATTACAGGAAAACAACTTAGAGCAGAAACAAAATACAGAATCTTTTTCTTTTGAATACACTAACCATGATCCATTAATATGTTCTCCATTGCTTAGTTCCCTAGTATAAAAGTTTAGTGAAATATTCCGACCATTAGAGCTGCGTAGAAAAACGAACTCATTTTTCAGTCTCTTGGGGGACCTGGATTTCGCAGATGATGTAGCATTCTTAAGTTCAACACCAAGACAATCCCAAGAAGCAATAAGTAATTTGTGTCATCTCTCGGTTAAAATAGGTCTCCAAATAAATGCCTCTAAAACTAAAGCTATGAACTTTTCTAACGAGACCTTTGATATCATCTTGAACGGGGAAAAACTACAGAAAGTTGAAAGTTTCAATTATTTAGGCAGTAAAATGACTCAGGATGGTGACACAACAAGAGAAATCCATACTAGAATTGCTTTGGCAGCTAGCGCTTTCAATAGATTATCTAACATTTGGAAATTACGATCATTGAATATACATACCAAGCTTCGTCTGTTTAATTCAAATGTTATCTCAGTGTTAACATACGGCTGTGAGAGTTGGAAAATAACAAAATCATTGGAGAACAAGCTGAATACATTCGAGAACAAATGTCTTAGAAAACTCATGAACATCAGTTGGAAAGAATTCAAGACTAATCGACAAATAAGAGAAGACTCTAGGCAGAAATATGTCTCCGACTATATAAGGAAAAGACGATGGTCATATATCGGTCATGTCCTACGAATGCAAAACAACAGAATACCACTACAGGCGCTCAATAGGGTTCCTGAGGGTAAGAGGAAAAAAGGAAGACCAAAAGAAACACTCAGAAGAACAATAATAAGAGAAGGAAGAACGTTGGGCCTAAATAATGTGCAAGAGCTAAGAGGAGTGGCGTCACAACGAACAACTTGGAGAGCACTGGTTTCTGCCTTATGCGCCGTGTTTGGTGCTTAAAGAATTTATTATTATTATGGCAGGCCTTGTTTTACAATTTCCAGTCTTTCGGTATCGCTTAAAGAAGGATTCCATCTTGCCGGATCAGTGTACCTCTCAAGTTCATCATTTAAATCTCTGGAATTGGAAACGGTCAAATCAGTCTCATTTTTGACATTGTTAGTAATATCTACGTTACTGGGGTCCGAGTTAGAAGTACTTGCCATGAGCTCAGAATCATTTGTTTCGGTATATTTGCTTATTTTCTTCTGTCCTACATCAGCTGTTTCAGTTTTTAGATATTTATGTAAATCCCCACTATGTTTTTGAATACCGCGTTCTTTTTCCAGTTTCCGTTTCCAATATTCTGCACCTGGTAGTTTTTTTTTCTTTTATCGGAAATTATATCTATTCGAATATTAAAACTGTTTTAATAAACCTTACAATAAAATGTATTATTTAGTAATGAATGGAGGCTGAAGCACTGTATTAATTTCCATAAAACGTTTAAAAACTTATTTATCACTGTAACACATAGCTCACTAACACTGAGCAAAATCAACTTCCTTGAATGCACACTCGAAAACAACTGAAACATTCGAGCCGGCAACATAGAACGGTCGATAACAAAATAAATTCCTTATTCCCACGCCAAGTTAATTAATTCCCGTATCTCGTTCAACCATGCCGGAAGATTTATCGTGGCGGTCTTCAGTTGACCACTGAACACGGAAATATAATCCTCTGGGAACCACTGTGGTTTCGACAAAGCGAATAAATTGTACTGACGTCCCTAAAGAAATACCTTTTAGTGCCTTTGTAGGAGAAGATAGCATTAGGATCGTATGGCAGAACTATTAGTGAAGATTTGAAAAACAGCTAAAGAACAGACCGCAGGTGCACATATTTCGTAGAGAAAATAGACAAAATGTGAAGGAATAGAACAGTAAGGAAATTAAAAATAATCTAGACAAAACGATCGAACACTCCGTGACACCATCCACAGAAAGTTTATTTCAGGAGCCGTTCAGGTTATTCAGTCAAAATCCCGGTCGATGACACTCTTACAAATGCCCGCACCCAGGCTTGATCCTTGAACACTGTCGTAAATTTATTTTGAGAGAAAGAGTCTTAGAAATAGTGGTCCGGTTTAGAGTGGAGAATGGTGGTGAAAAGCTCAGTGATAGAAAATGTAGAGAGTAAATAGTTGCTTCACAGAGTGCTGGAAGAGAGTAAAGACAGACTTATTTACGACAAATCGTTTCTCTCAATCTTCTCTTCAGACTCTCCTGGTCAAACAATTATTTGCCAGTTTCCAGACACACATCTGCGCTCACACCGATTTGGTGCTTCAAACACACAGACGCACGTGAATACAAACTATATTAAACAGATAGGGGAAGTTTTGGGCTTTGGGTATTCCAACACAGTAATAAATAAGTTTATGTTGTTTATTAACGTTAAATCAATCACCACAATAAACATGTGTTTACATAAAAAAAATATCATAAGTACAGAAAATGCAAATAACAAAGGTGGGGAGGGGGTGAAGAAGATTGGTATCGACTAAGCCCTTCCCGCTTATTAGACAAAGATAAACCCAGTCCAAAGATAGATAGTTATCAGGAACATAGGTAATGTAACTCAACAGTGAAGTTAATTACTCTGAAAGAGGTGTTACAATATTAGGTATGGGTGGTAGAAAGAAATCCTGTTATTCCCCCAATTGTTCTTCACTTTACTAAGCAAATGAAAAAAAGGGGGGAGGGGTTTAAACAGAGTTAACAAATTATCCCACTTAAAGGAACAATGCAGGGTATACAGAAAAATGTATTACCCGGTATGCAAGTTAACAAATGGTTTGCAAAAAGATTAAATTTCCTGTCATTCATGCACGCGCGTGAGGATCCACACTCATATACTCACATACACTTACCGATTGCAGCATAAGACAATCCATAGAATCATATAAACAGCAATTACATTCTTGACATATGAAAAGGTCTGGTACTTCGTTGTCCCGCCCCAGATGTAGCGAGGTTTGCTGATAGCAACTATTCCCACTTATCGCCGGACTTGAAGCCTAAGAGTTCTTGTGTTTTATTATATAAAAAGGAGTCTATGGGATGGCACTGACACAGTTCGACACAGGGGTGAAAATGAAGTGGTCTCTTTAATTTTTCCGCTAGTGGTAAAATTCCTTCAATGCGTGATGATAGCAACTGACCGGTAAGTTTTATTAATCCAGTGAGGAAAAAACTAAGCCGTCACAGTTCAGGAAAATATGTACTTTCTCAAAGCAGGGCAGTAAATAAAATATCGCTACTGGCACTGTTCATCTTCCAGTTTATCTTACAGATTGTAATTTAATTTGATGATTTATTTAAATGTTCTTGGGTAGGCTTTCTTTCATGTAATTATGATAGCTAGGTCGCATCGGACTGCCACTAGATTATATTTAAAAAAGTTTCATCAATATCTGGAAGTTAAGAACCGAGTCTGAAAAGACTCTGTATGATTTCTTTATTGCTGGGATCGCAAAGGTTACGATCACTCTGTAGGAAGAAAAAAAAACATGTAATATACCGAAAAATCAAATAACCTTCTAAAGCGCGACGAATTTCCCGTTAAGACTATTATATACGCTCGCGTATTTAATTATGTATTTAATAAACACTGCGCGAGTTCTAGTGGTTGCAACACACATCTATAAATATAGGACTTAACTAAATTTATTAATTATAAATTCCTTCGCGACTTTAAAAGTTACTTTAGCATTTAAGCCTCTATTATTTTTTGGAAATAATATAACATTACATTTACAACTGGGAACTATTGAGATGGTTTAATTTAATAGATTTAAATTAACACAAAATCCAGTGAAATAGAATGAATGAACTAGACCACTGATCACTGTACACAATTATATTTTACCGTTTTGCACAGAAATAGAATTCACTGCAAATATATATAAAAATCCAGGGGAAAATCTAGCAAGATTTCAAATATAGCTAGTGCTTCTGTAAAGGTCTGGCCAACGAGTGATAAAGTGTATTTCTTCTGTATATATCTAACTCGAATGCAAGATGAGTGGGACGTGTTAGAATTTGACACCTTTTTAGATCGCATGAGACTTTTGGGGTTCTGACCGCCAGACTAAAGAGAGATGCGGCCCCTGGTCTACCATATCTCCGCTCGCTGCTTCCGCGTCGGCTTTCGTGTTTAACACCGAGATGCGAAATACCGGCAGGAAACTTGCGTCGCTCGTTTCAGGGACCACTACTGCCTTTGAATGCGCCGGTAGTCTTTCCTGCGATCCCTCAGCCTGTTTGATCGTGTGCCGCTACTTTCTGTTTGATTATGGCACCGCCCCCACTGACCAAGTTAATGAAAATACTGCATATGATTGCTCAAGAGATGTCCATGGGCGTCATTTAGCCTCTCCTTAAATCAATGCGATGACCAGAATGTACGGTAGATAAACTGTCCACATATTAATCAGCAAATGTGTTGACCATCTGCGTGGAAAGGTTTCATAGCTAATGAGTCCAGGTGAAAAAATAAATCCCGTTTGACGAATAGTTACTATATTCGGGGGCACTGATGTTATCCGAAGGGATCGTTACGAAGGGTCGTACCATATCATCACACAGTTCAGGTTCATTCAGGGTCGGCTGAGTTCGTCTGTCACAATCGTCCCCTCTTTTGAGACATGAAAACCTCTTTTCATGTTTGATTTATGACAATGAAGCTGCCCTGATCGGTAGCTTTAGGATGATTGGTATTTTCAACTTCCTAATCTTCCTCCGTAGTACAGTTTCTACTCAGGAAATCCGCCCCGACATTCTGTCTTCCCGGAATGTATTCCACTTTGAAAGAATAAACGCTTAAAAGAAGGGCCCAACGCATGACACTTGCGTTAAATTCTTTATTGGCACCAAGAAATGCAAACGGAGCGTGGTCTGTTTGCACTGTGAACGATGTCCCATAGAGAAACTCATGATGGCGTCTGATACCGTCAATCAGAGAGAGAGAGACATTCTCTTTCAACTACGCTATAGTTCCGTTCAGCTTTATTCAATTTCCGACTGCCATAGGCAACTGGAAATAGCATGTTTGGGTCACTGTCACCGGCTTGAAGCAGTGTTGACCCGATGCCCTGACCTGACGCGTCGACCCGTAATACAAAAGGTTTCTTGAGGTCAGGCAATCTCAAAATGGGGTATGCAGACAACTGTCCTTTCAAAGTGCTGTATGCGTGTTCGCACTTTTGATCCCACATGACCTTATCAGGACACCCTTTCTTAGTGAGGTCGGTCAGAGGTGCTGTCAGTCCGTTGAAGTTCTGGATGTATTTCTGATAATATGCACATAGTGATATGAAGGAACGTACGTCTTTTTTCGTTCGGGGTCTTTTTGCTGCCACTATTTTCTCCACGTTATTCTTAATAGGCCATCTGCATCCGTGAGAAATAGTATGCCCCAGGAAGTCTAACTGTTCAAACCCGATGAGATATTTGCTAGGTCTGGCTTTAAGACCAGTTTCCTGTAGTCTCCTGAGGAGCATAGCAACCGTAGCAATATGTTCGTCGTAGGTTTCCGATGCAATTAATATGTCATCTATGAAATTATGGATATGGGGACTTTGCAAAGGTTCTAGAAGCTTCCTCATCATCCTGGTGAACACTCCTGGTGCGTTATGCAATCCGAACGGCATCACATTAAATGTGTAATGTCCTTCACTAGTGCTGAAAGCTAACAGAGGTTTAATTTCCTCCTTGACTGGTATTTGATAATAACCTTTACTGAGGTCAATCTTGGAGAAAATCTTTACTTTGCTAAGCTTGGTGAACAACTCAGATACAGTTTGGAGAGGTTCGGGCTGGAATTCCGTTACAGCGTTTAGCAGCCGGTAATCTATACACAGCCGAACTTCCTTATTGGGCTTCTGCAACAGCACAACACTGGAACTGTAAGGAGATGTAGACTCACTTATAATTCCTGCCTGACGCAGCTTGTCTATTTCTCTGCGAAGTGCATCAGCTTTAGCGTACGGGATGGGGTAAACTCTGGTTCGAACAGGGGTCTCGTTTGTTAATTTCATATCAAATTCAATGAGATTTGTTCGACCAAGTACATCCGTTAAGACTGCACTGTATTGTTTTAGTAGAGCCCTGGTTTCTGTTTGTTGTTCTGGTGAGAGATTGTCGCCGAACTTGACATCTTTAAAGGATTCTGTGGGTTGCAATGGGTACTCCATGCAACCATCATCATCTTCCTCGTCTTCCGTTGCTATGGCGACAGCCAGGAGATGCTCGGAATATGGTACTGGTCTCTCCAAATATTTCTTAAGCAGATTTACATGGAAGACTTCTCCTTTCGTTTTATCGAGATCTTGTAATTAGTGCGTGAGACCTTTTTAAGGACGGTAAACGGCCCTTGCCGTCCGATGCGAAGTTTATTGCTTCCGGTTGGAAGTAGCAACAAGACTTTCTCCCCTGGTTGTAGTTCTCTCTCTTTTGCAGCTTTGTTGTATCTTTTAGCATGTTTAGCGCGGGCTTTCTTAAGGTTGGTAGTAGCTAGATCAAATCCTAGCTTTAACCTTTCCTTGAGTTCAGATACATACTTGCTTGCAGAGACGACTGTCCCGTCAGCCTTTTGGTCTGTCAGGGACCGAATTAAGGCTTCTAGTTGCCCCTTAATAGGTCTGCCAAATAAAAGTGTAGCTGGCGCGAATCCCGTAGACGCTTGGGGAACCTCTCTGTAGGCGAATAAGGCAGCAGATATATATATATATATAGGTCCAACTCTTCCGGTTTCTCCTGACCCAGCTTACGTAACATCATGGTGAGGGTGCCATTAAAACGTTCCACGAGCCCATTTCCGGCCGGATGGTAGGGACTTGTGTGGATATGTTTGGCCCTCAAGATCTTAAAGATCTCCTCCATTAACAGGCTACGGAACTGGGATCCATTGTCCATCAAAACATGTTGAGGGAATCCCAACCGTGTAAAAATTTGCACAAGGGCTTCTCCGACACGCTTGGAATCTGTGCAGGCTAGCGGTATAGCTTCGGCCCACATTGTGCAAGTGTCGACTAAGGTCAGGATGAACCTGTTCCTTCTTTTGGTCCTTTCCAGGGGTCCAATGATGTCGACAGCAACCAGTTCAAATGGAGTCCCTACTATTGGCATTTGTCCCATGGGTACTGGGGGTGTCAAGTGCTTGGGTGCTACCCGTTAGAACTGGGCGCAGGATTTCACGTACCTGATAATGTCAGAGCTCATTCCTGGCCACCAATAGTTGGTTTTTATTCGCCGAATAGTGGCGTTTTGACCCATATGTCCGCTAAAGGGAAGAGAGTGCCCCATTTCTAAGATCTGGCTTCTGTACTGCGTCGGCACTAGGAGCTGGTTATTCCCCTTGTCCGGGTTGTCCGTTCTACGATACAATACGCCATCCTTAGAAAAGATGTCTCCGTTGTGTCTGGGATCCTTAGCCATGGCAGTTTTCTAAAGCAGGGCTCCAGAGTAGGGTCCTTTTGTTGCGCCTCCTTCAGTTCATTCGGCAACAAATTTGGCGCAGGCTCCCTCTCCTTTATTGCTTGCCCTCTTGTGGTTACCACTGCCACAATCGGCTCCTTTGGTCTCCCAATAAACACATATCTACATCCCAGGATAACTGGGTAGATAGGATCATCCATTATGGCCGCTTTAATAAGACCTCTGACAAAACCAGAGTGTATTTCTACCAGTGCGATGGGAAGCGTCCTGGGTGCATCACTCCTAAAAACTCTACTAAGTTTGACGGTTTCCTCTTTCTCCTGACCGGGTTTGACTAGGTGCCTAGCGACAATACAACTAAAGCTTAGTCCAGTGTCAAAGAGACAAGTAGTTGAGGTACCATTCAAAAGTACAGTTCCGCGAGTTGAGGGTCGGTCGCCCTCAGGTTGAGAATCACTGACATTGACTCTACCTGGCAAGGCTGTATGCAAACATGCGATGCGGTTTGGACCGGTTTGTTTGCCCTGATCAGACGTTCCTGGTGTAGGGGTCTTCCCTTTTCCTTGACCTTGGTGGCCGCGCTGCCACGTAGGCTTGGTGGGTTAATCAGAATTGTTGTTAGGGGAAAATTGGGTTTTGTAGAATTTCGATCTTTCCTGGGGAGGTTTATGGGTATTATTATCTCGTTGGTTATAATGTTGATAAGAATTAGAGGAGAAGGATGATTGCTCTAGATTTTGTTTTCGAGATGGCTCATCTGTGGGTTTACGTTTTGTGCTGGGAAGTTCGGCCATTGCATTTGTATAGCGTTCTGCCTTATTGAGGATGTCCTCAAGTCTGACTGCGCCCTGTTCAGCCAAAAATCTACGGGTTTCGTTTGACAAAGTTGATTTTATCTGTTCCACAAGAACAAGTTCAATTAGTCCCTCATATGTAAGAGGTAGGTCAGATAATTCAATGCACTTTGTCAAATAGCCCTTGAGACGTGAAGAGAACTGCGGAAATGTTTCCGTGCTCTCTTTCCGGCTGTTTCTGAACATTTGCAGAAATTTTCGGGCGGTCATCTCAAACCGTTCCAGCAAGGCCTTTTTCAGCATGTCGTAATCATGTTGGTTGGTTCCCAGATTTGTATATACGTCATAAGCATTGCCTTTCAGTGACGTTGAGAGTTTAAGTGCCCAGCGGAAACTCTCTAACCCATACAGATTTGCGAACCTCTCGAATTTTTCTAGATAGCTGTCAATTTTCTCGCTAGGGCTAGGAAAAGACTCTAAAGCAAAAGATATCGCAGTTAATTGGGCAGACTGAGTACTGGAGAGATCCATTGACTGAGACTGGGGCGAAGACGGCTCTCCGTTATTCGAAGTAGAGGCGCCCCGACTCTCTAAAGCCTTAAGCGCCAGTTCGTGCTGTCTTTTCCTCTCTCTCTCTCCTCACGTTGTCTCTCCTTCTCTCTTTCCTTGCGGGCTTCTATCTCTTCCTCAATTTTCTTGTATTCCAATTGACGTTCTTCCGCTTCTTTCCTATCTGCCCTCTCCTGTGCTTATCTCCTCTCTGCTCTCTCTTTCTTTTCCTTCCTCTCAGCTTCTGCTCTCAGTTGCTCCGCGTCATATATTTCCAATTCCTGGTTGACAAAGCGTTTGCCGCTTCTGCGTCTAAACCTGATTCTTTCGCCTCCACCCTCAAGATGGATCTCATCTTAATTCTCTCTGCCATTTTTAAAGAATAGGATGCAGTACGCCTAGAGAACTAGTGAGAGGAAACAAGAAAGGGAAAAACTCAAACTCGCTACGAGAAAAAAAACACAAAGTATAACTTTATTTGTGTTACCTCCTACCTGTACTGTGTTAACTTATCGCTTCTATTATTGTTACTTAAGACTCTTAAAGCAAGCGACTATGCCACTTAAAACGGTAAGTTACCCTGGAAAAAATTTACTTTTACTAAAAGTAGAGAAAGATTTATATTAAACAATTTAAAAGGAAAAAAAAATGTCCCGAAAATTTTAATTCTCCGTCACAAAACTCGCCCCTGAAGTCAATTTATGAGAAGAGACGTGTTAACTAGACTTAAAAAGTCAGAACAAGGCGTCTTTAGCTAAGCTCAAATCTTTTTAACTTCAAAAAACCTTTTAGTGACTGTGAAAACAATCACGCAATCCCAGCACATCTTATAAAGAAAAAATTTAATTTTCTCTGCCAGAGGATAATTTAGCTAACCGAATTTATGATTATCCGTACTTTCTACTGCTGTGGAAAAAAAAGAACCTGTAAATATGCTGTGTGGACGACCCAAATACTAAAAGGCGTTGTCTAGGGGTGTAATTAATTTTTTATTTATTTCCCTAAATCACAAAGACAGATCACTCACACTCTATCTAGTTAGACCCAGACTTAGATCACACTCAAAAATATCTTTATCCCGGCTATGCGATTGCCTCAAATGTAGCTCAAGATCCCAGGACCAGCCCACAAATATTGTCGTAAATTTATTTTGAGAGAAAGAGTCCTGGAAATAGTGGTCCGGTTTAGAGTGGAGAATGATGGTGAAAAGCTCAGTGATAGAAAATGTAGAGAGTAAATAGTTGCTTCGCAGAGTGCTGAAGGAGAGTAAAGACAGACTTATTTATGACAAATCGTTTCTCTCAATCTTCTCTTCAGACTCTCCTGGTCAAACAATTATTTGCCAGTTTCCAGACACACATCTG
Source organism: Oreohelix idahoensis (assembly GCA_024509875.1). Classification (NCBI taxonomy): domain Eukaryota; kingdom Metazoa; phylum Mollusca; class Gastropoda; order Stylommatophora; family Oreohelicidae; genus Oreohelix; species Oreohelix idahoensis. The sequence continues at coordinate 479,811 of JAMPIV010018249.1, read as the reverse complement.
CGCTCACACCGATTTGATGCTTCAAACACACAGACGCACGTGAATACAAACTATATTAAACAGATAGGGGCAATTTTGGGCTTTGGGTATTCCAACACAGTACTAAATAAGTTTATGTTGTTTATTAACGTTAAATCAATCACCACAATAAACATGTGTTTACATAAAAAAAATCATAAGTTCAGAAAATGCAAATAACAAAGGTGGGGAGGGGGTGAAGAAGATTGGTATCGACTAAGCCCTTCCCGTTTATTAGACAAAGATAAACCCAGTCCAAAGATAGATAGTTATCAGGAACATAGGTAATGTAACTCAACAGTGAAGTTAATTACTCTGAAAGAGGTGTTACAATATTAGGTACGGGTGGTAGAAAGAAATCCTGTTATTCCCCCAATTGTTCTTCACTTTACAAAGCAAATGAAAAAAAAGGGGGGGGGGGGGGTTTAAACAGAGTTAACAAATTATCCCACTTAAAGGAACAATGCAGGGTATACAGAAAAATGTATTACCCGGTATGCAAGTTAACAAATGGTTTGCAAAAAGATTAAATTTCCTGTCATTCATGCACGCGCGTGATGATCCACACTCATATACTCACACACACTTACCGATTGCAGCATCAGACAATCCATAGAATTATATAAACAGCAATTACACTCTTGACATATGAAAAGGTCTGGTACTTCGTTGTCCCGCCCCAGATGTAGCGAGGTTTGCTGATAGCAACTATTCCCCCTTATCGCCGGACTTGAAGCCTAAGAGTTCTTGTGTTTTATTATATAAAAAGGAGTCTATGGGATGGCACATACACAGTTCGACGCAGGCGTGAAAATGAAGTGGTCTCTTTAATTTTTCCGCTAGTGGTAAAATTCCTTCAATGCGTGATGATAGCAACTGACCAGTAAGTTTTATTAATCCAGTGAGGAAAAAACTAAGCCGTCACAGTTCAGGAAAATATGTACTTTCTCAAAGCAGAGCAGTAAATAAAATATCGCTACTGGCACTGTTCATCTTCCAGTTTATCTTACAGATTGTAATTTAATTTGATGATTTATTTAAATGTTCTTGGGTAGGCTTTCTGTCATGTAATTATGATAGCTAGGTCGCATCGGACCACCACAAGATTATATTTAAAAAATTTCATCAATATCTGGAAGTTAAGAACCAAGTCTGAAAAGACTCTGTATGATTTCTTTATTGCTGGAATCGCAAAGGTTACGATCACTCTGTAGGAAGAAAAAAAAAACATGTAATATACCGAACAATCAAATAACCGTCTAAAGCGCGACAAATTTCCCGTTAAGACTATTATATACGCTCACGTATTTAATCATGTATTTAATAAACACTGCGCGAGTTCTAGTGGTTAAAACACACATCTATAAATATAGGACTTAACTAAATTTATTAATTATAAATTCCTTCGTGACTTTAAAAGTTACTTTAGCATTTAAGCCTCTATTATTTTTTGGAAATAATATAACATTACATTTACAACTGGGAACTATTGAGATGGTTTAATTTAATAGATTTAAATTAACACAAAATCCAGTGAAATAGAATGAATGAACTAGACCACTGATCACTGTACACAATTATATTTTACCGTTTTGCACAGAAATAGAATTCACTGCAAATATATATAAAAATCCAGGGGAAAATCTAGCAAGATTTCAAATATAGCTAGTGCTTCTGTAAAGGTCTGGCCAACAAGCGATAAAGTGTATTTCTTCATGGTCTGTATATATCTAACTCGAATGCAAGACGAATGGGACGTGTTAGAATGTGACACCTTTTTAGATCTCATGAGACTTTTGGGGTTCTGACCGCCAGACTAAAGAGAGATGCGGCCCCTGGTCTACCGTATCTCCGCTCGCTGCTTCCGCGTCGGCTTTCGTGTTTAACACCGAGATGCGAAATACCGGCAGGAAACTTGCGTCACTCGTTTCAGGGACCACTACTGCATTTGATAGCGCCAGTAGTCTTTCCTGAGATCCCTCAGCCTGTTTGATCGTGTGCCGCTACTTTCTGTTTGATTATGGCACCGCCCCCACTGGCCAAGTTAATGAAAATACTGCATATGATTGCCCAAGAGATGTTCATGGGCGTGACTTAGCCTCTCCTTAAATCAATGCGATGACCAGAATGTACGGTAGATAAACTGTCCACATATTAATCAGCAAACGTGTTGACCATCTGCGTGGAAAGGTTGCATAGTTAATGAGTCCAGGTGAAAAAATAAATCCCGTTTGACGTAAAGTTACAATATTCAGGGGCACTGATGTTATCCGAAGGGATCGTTACGAAGGGTCGTACCATATCATCCAACACTTCAGGGTCATTCAGGGTCGGCTGAGTTCGTCTGTCACAAACACCTGATCGCTAGCGCAGTGTGGTAACCATTACACCAGCGCGGCTCCCATGCGGAATTTTTTGGCGGGATTGTAAAAATAAGTAAAAAGATTTTTTGCCGCCCTCCAAGGCTTGCCGCTCCGTGCAAATGCACGTGTTGCACCGTCGGTAGAGCCGGCCCTGGCTAGCAGTGCAATGTCATCTGCATATTCCAGATCTTCCAATGTAGAAAATGTAGTCCATCTTATTCCTTTTGGATTGCCCTCTGTTGTCTGGCGCATCACCCAGTCTATGACTGTTAAAAATAGAGTGGTTGATATGGGGCATCCCTGTCGTACTCTTGTCTTCACTTCAAAGGTTAGTTTGCTGTAGCGGTCTTTCTTAGTCCGTAACAGGCTTTAACATATATTGTAGTCTCATGTCCATTGATCTGTGGTCCTACCTCTGTTAACACATTACGCACCTACGTATATGATATTAATAATTGTTTGGGAGTTTTATTTTCTTCGCACACGATTGTGTACTAGTGGGAGTACGGGTTATCCCGTGCGCACGTGTTGCCACACATTAGTCGACGTCAGAGTTTTGTTGGACAAGCTGGTATCCCAAGATCAGTTCATTGATCGGTGGAATTTATACCCATGTATTGGGTGAACGTTATTATTATTTGACCCGTCCGTCTGATCAGTAGACGTGGCCGGTGGTCATCCACGTAAGTCGATTCGCTGAAAAGAGCGCAGATGTTATTATAATTAATAAGATGGTTTTCTTCTTCCAGCGCGTGAGTATCTAGTCGCGAAAGGCTATCAACCTTTACCGACATGGATTCACGTCTGGCCATGTATCATTGGAATCAGATCTATGTTTAATAAAAAGGGATCATTCTAAATTAACGTGGATTTTCGCTATATATTGTATTTGAATAGCCGCCGTAGGAATCCGGCTGATTACAGAGGTGACTCAAAGATTTATGCTTGTATAACTTTTATGTCAAGGATGTCTACAGTAAATATCTGTTCAGATGATCTACTATCGTTTGATTTATGAACCCTAATTTGTAAAAGGACATTATCAATTTTTGAATCTTAGATGCCACGAAGCATAATGGGTATTCCATGTCCTTAGCCAAGGTCAACGGTCACCGTCCTTGGAAATTAACTACTTCATTACCATATACTTGCTGAATTTAAGTCAACATGCTATGCTATAAGTTTATGACAGGATTTTACTACGAAATGACCAGAAAGAATGTCTTTGAAAATATATTAACTGTCATGATTACCATTATTAACTGTGATGCGCCCAGGATCTATGTTTCGTCTCGTCAACCGTGTTATGTCAATAAAATTGAATGAACTTTACGCCAGCGAGTTTGAATACTACAGTCTTGGCATATTTGACGTGCCCCCTTTGTTGGGATTCCTATTTGACTATTTATCACATTTTAACTGTGAACATTCGCGTGCTAGTAGTCATCAGTAACAACCACCATGAAGAATGACTACTACAGTTGCTCTGCCCAATGCTACACGTAAAGTTGGCATAGAGGCTTTTTATGATTGACACTATGCAGCTTGGAATTCCATAAGCCCTCAGTATTTTCCATAAACTGTCCCTATGTATACTGTCAAAAGCCTTTTCAAAATCAACGAAATTAATGTACAGCTGTCTTTGCCATTCTGAGCACTGCTCTATAATGTTCCTGAGGGTAAATATATGATCTACACATCTTCTGTTCTTTCTAAATCCTGCTTGTTCTTTCCTCAGTTTGTGGTCTACTGCATTTGAGATTCTCTGTATAATTATCCTGCCTAGTATTTTGCTGGGAACTGAGAGAAGAGTTATTCCTCTAGAATTATTGCAATCTGCAAGATCTCCCTTCTTGGGCAATTTGAAAATTTTTCATTTTCTCCACTCTGTTGGTGTTGTCCCTGTTTTCCAGACTTGTGCAAATAGTGGTTCTAATAGTTGTGCTGCTAGCTCTGGGTCTATCTTAAATAGCTCTGCATTAAAGTTATCATGACCAGGAGCTTTTCCATTCTTTAACCCTTTGATTGCTGTTATGATTTCTTCTTTTCGTGGAATGTCTGTATTAACATCTAGATCATTTTCAGCCTCAGGAACATTCAATTGTGTCTCTGGTGGTTCCTTATTCAGAGTTTCTCTGAAATGCTCTGCCCATCTTGTTTCCTGTCACTCTACTGTCGTGATGACATTTCCGTGCTTATCTCTTTCTAATGTAATATTGTTTGCACCTCGTTTTCCACTGATGAGTTTAGTTATTTTGTATACTGTGCTTTTTTCATTTCTCAGTGCTGCCTCTTCTGCCTGTCTTGCAAGGTCATCCAGAAATGTCCTTTTGTTAGCACGGGTTTGACGTTTTACTTCCTTGTCCAGCTGACTGTACTGTTCACTATATATTGCCTTTAACCTGGGAGACTTAGCTTATGTTTTCTTTCTTTTCCTTTCCTTTCTCTTCGCTATTGTGTTTAGCGTATGTGGTGTTATCCAGTCTTGGCTCTTTCTTCCCTGGAATCCCAAGCATGACTTGCTGCTTTCCTTGTATATTGTTGAGATGGTGTTGAATCTCTGGTCAACATCATCGGTCTCTGTTCTTTCCTGGCTTTTGATAATCTCATATCTTCTCTTTACGTCGACCACGAAAGCTTTTCTGGTGACGGGATTCTTCAGTTTCGTGATGTTGTATCTTTTTTGTTTGACTGCAACTGGTCCAGCAGCTCTGAGTTTCACTTTCAGTCTTGCTACTTGTAGCGGGAGGTTATTTAAATTTATTTATTATGTAAGAGTATGCCAGTAAATAGTTCTGACCTTACAAGTAATACCCCAGTCTTAGAAATAAGCACTGGTGTATTGTTATCATAACAATAGTCAGACTGTGAAAACCCTGGCCCAGTTGGTAAGAAGTAGTACCAGGATTTAAGGTGTCTCCTCCCTGTGACTATCTTATGATTACTTATATGCTAGGGGATAAGTAAAATGTACATTCACTGAACCCACAAAATGGAAAAAGTGAATAAATCCTCAGGTACCGTTAAATTAGTTTAATGATTACATTAATATTCTATTTCTACTAGTTGGAAAAGAGTATACACATATATATAAAAATATTCACACAATTACTATTATTGTCTGTTTATACTTCAAGATCTTAAATAATAAATTTACTGAAATCACTGTTATTAGTCCTTTGAATTTAAGGATAACTGTCATCAGTTGACTGAGTTTATGTATGGTTACTTATTGTTTTCAACTATTGGCTGTTTCACATGTATAGGTGGTCAGTGTCAAACAGGACACTTATCTTTCCAACTTGATACTGCTGAAACTGTCCATCAGACTTGGTAGGCCCAACAGTAGGGATGCCAATGACCAGTTGAAGTTCACTCTTTGGGGTCCTGCACTTTTGTGGGATTGCCTCGGGTAAACTGCACCGGCTTCTGATACTGGACAGTCTGGTTTGAGTTATTTCATGGAACCTGTAACATATCAGCCTTGGCTAGTATCTGGCTAGACTTGTAGCTGACTAGCACAGATGTCAGACCAGTCAGTCATCAGATGTCACCGTTATACAATCATAGTAAGTAAGGACATCATTTCAGTGATATAGCATTAATATTAACATTTCAATTAAGTATAACTGACTAGCACATAAGTCAGACAAGTCAGTCATCAGGTGTCAAAGTTATACAGTCATAGCAAGTAACATCAGTTCAATGATATAGAATTAATATTAACATATCAGTAATAAACATCATCTGGTTTAATCCGCTCCTATACATCCCTTCATATTCTATAACTTGATCCTTCCAAATCATATCAAGTACAAATTCAAATCTGATGCTATCTTAGCAACTACCCAAAATTAATACATAAAATAAATAAAGTGAGTGACCACGTGATCAGGTTGCTTTCTACTGAAACTGGCTGTAGAACACTCCAGTTTACCAGCTGTAAATGGGTACAAAGTTGTGCGCTCGAACTAGGGAAGGCAAAGGCAGCGAGGAAGGGGACTAGTCACCTTAGCCTCGTAACTGGGATCTTCCATGATGAAGTTTCTAACACTTCATTTCCCTATGACAATCTCTGGTCATGGGACTGCCCTTATCTTCGTAAGCGATAATGCATTTAATATCGACGAGATACAGCATTAAATATAATAAATATTTTCTATTTGGCTGTGGGGCTAGTTTTGATACGTTTTTGTACAAGCAACCATCTTCCACTAAGCACATGAATAAATCATATTAAAATAATAATACGTTATATCAATGAATATTATACAGGCATATTTTGTGAATTCTAAATGAACCTGTAATACAAAATAAAAGAAATTATTATACAGGATAGCTATCGTAAATTCGCTTACCCTCAGACTCCCGACACTTAGACTGAAATTTTCTGGCGATCCGCTCACACTTCAGATGGATTTAGAGTCGTGGCGTTATCTGCCCTCAGTCTTGTCTCAACCTCTTGCGTTGTGTATCTCTCTCAGTTTACCGATCCGCTTTAAATACGTATAGCGCGGACGTATCGGAGAGTACCGACGTCACAGCTTAAACCTAACCTGAAAAAATCCTTCCCGAACCGTGATTTCAGCCGATCTGTGCGTCGACTGAAATTTTGCCTTTCTCATTCTCAGCATATATAATATCCATATTGTTCCATCTTATCTAGTTTTATACAGCTGATAAAACTCTATCTTCCTATCCATGTAAATTCCCAAAATGTTATTTGTTGATTTTAATATTTCGAACAGAAGTGGGTTTACCAGCTGTTAGCGTAACTGTGGGCAGCCGAAATACGCATATATCTCCGTAAATGAGAACTTCCTACCGTTCCATCTTATATGCAGTTATACACCATCCTTCCCTGTACTGAAATGTAAAATCCTTTTCATACGGGTTCCCTTCTATTTTTAATTATTGTTGGCGATTCCCTCTGTCCGATACACGTTTCGCTTATACGCCGCCATTTTGAAAGCGGTCACTCGATCGTAGATGGGTTTATAAATCTAACTGAACTCATTTGCAATGACTTGAAACCAATTTTGCGACACTACTACTAGGTGATGATCACTTCCCACATCTGCGCCTCTTCTTACTTTCACGTCTTGTAGTGCATGTCTCCATCTGCCATTGATCATTATGTGATCTATCTGTTTTCTGTCTGGTCCGTTTGGTGAATCCCATGTTAACTTGTGTACTTCCTTGTGTGGAAAAAGTGTTCCTCCAATGACCAGGTATTTAATACTGCAGAAGCTTATTAATTTGTCCCCATTCTTTTATGCTGTTCCAGTGCCGCATTTCCCCATTACTCTTTCGTTATAATTATTGTGTGCTCCCACTTTGGCATTTAGGTCTCCCATTACTATAATGAGATCGTACCTGGGTGTAGTTTCCATTTCTTTTGTACCTGTTGATAGAACTCGTCCTTGATCTCTTCATTGCTGTCGTTTGTTGGTGCATAGCATTGTATAATTGTGGTGTTGGTGAACCTCCCTCTCAGTCTTGCTCTTATCAGTCTGTTGTTGATGGGTTTCCATTCCAGTAAAGACATTTCTATTCCTTTCTTCAGGATAATGGCTACACCTTCGTTGTGCTGACCATCCTCTCTGCCAGAATAAAGTACTGTTTCCCCTGTAGCTGTTTTTATTCTTCACTTACCTGTCCATCTGCTTTCGCTTATTTCCAGGATATGTATCTTGTAGTTCCTCATCTCCGCTGTGATTTATCTCAGCTTTCCTGCCTCATTCATAGTTCTAACGTTCCAAAAACCAATTCTAGTTTCGTGTTTTGCGGTCGGGGCATCCGTTTTCATGCCAGTGGCTTCCTTTCGGCTGTCACCACTGTAGTGGTTTTTGATGTTATTGTATGGTTGTTATGTTACCTAGTGTACTGAATGAGGTCAGCTGTGAAGGTTCCTGAGATAAAAGTTTATGTGAGTTACAGAGGCCTTTCTGCTACTACTTACGACCTCAAACAGACCTATTCTACTATAATGAATGTTAGCTACGTTAAAAGTCTAGGGTACTGAAATGTAATGTGTAGGTAATAAAATACAGACACACACATATAAATAATAAGTCTAATAATAATAATAATAAACTCTATGATACACTGAACTAACACTGGCTGTTATAGTTTAAGTTTGAAATTTTTTTTTTTTAATTTATTAGTCCTGAACCAATTGTTTCTTTTGGTCAGAACATATGAAATAATATGTATTTATCAATAAAATGCATATATATATATATTGCATGATCAAATGAAATTTTTGGTACATAGGTATATTATTACAATGGTTAATATTAATAATATCTACAATGTCTTGGGAAAAACTAGCACTGGATGTTTAGTTGGGGTGGCGTCATCATGCCCAATCTATGGTTATCAAGTTTCTTGTCCTTGACATATGGACTGATATTAATGTTTATATAACAAGATTTTATGTCTTTATTGATGGTGGACACAGTTGATGAATCTACAGCAGGCCAGGTTTGCACTTAACTGGCCTGTGACGATGTAGTACATAATTCTTGTGGCCCACTCCCCTCAGTAGCTGGAGTAAAATGTTAGGCTGCACAGGCATCCGCTCTTGTACTTCTACAAAAGCATCTGGCACAAGCGTAGTGCCAGATCAGAAACTCTGAAACCAAAATTTGTGCCATGTGTCAACACTCTGTTTACTGCGCCACTCTTACACACAACACAGCAAAACAACATTACACAGATTGGGTCAGATCTCTCTGACCAACTTAGCACATCTCACCCAGTTGTTATCAAATAGTACCAGTTTCCCAAGACTGCATTGCATCCGAAATATGTTCAATAGTTTCCTCTTCCATTCAATAAGGTGGGTGATATGTTCCCACTGATCTCAAATGTAGATCTGTCTTCCATAGTCTTAGAAATGTTTTCATATATTATTAGTTTATCTCTAGGCCCTGGACTGCGGCTGGGGACCTAGAGCAAGCACTCACTTGTCGTAATCATTTTTCATGATATGGCAGTATCAATCACTCAAAATATTAAAATAAACAAGATAAATGCTTTTTCCCTTACCACAATTCAGAATTGAGAACACAGTTACGTAGTACTAGCAAAACTCAGCTGAGCTGCTGGCTAGATTAGGGCGTCCCACTGATCTTTATTTAGTAATTCCTGGAAATCACCTCTAGCATTAACGTACTGTGTCAATGGACAGTCTTCTTTAAAATGGCACAAGCGTGCGTCTCTCATTCAATAATATAAATGCTTTTGTCCAATCAGCGGACTTCCCCTCTAACGTTTTCAAATATTCAAACTAAAAGTCCAATTTCAGTCCAGTCTCAGTCTAGTATGTAGTATTTTTCCCAAAAATTACACTTGTTTTTTGGACTAACTGCATGAAAAAACTACACAAATTTTTGTCTCCCCCTACTTCTAAGATCCTATGCTAAGTTATTTTTAGCTACTATCCTCCGACTTTGCCCCTAGTTCATTGGAGTTTGATTTTTGCATTTTTAGGCTCAAGGACGCCAAAATGTAACTTTAGTGAAAATATGCACAAAAAACTGTTCGCTAGTCTGTATGGAACAATACGGTCTTTCGTCAATATCTTCCGTGTTATCTGTCCGTCTGTGTAATTAAAAGTATATTATTTGTCAGCTTAAGATGGGCTATCAAACTAGCTAGGTTTTATTTTTATAACTTTATTATTAAAGAAAACCCTACTTTTTAAAGGTTAGTTTTGAAATTTGTTTTTGTGCCCTAGTTCACGGCGTTTGCCGCTAGATTCAAACTAAAAACGACGAATTACCGTAAACCGTCCAAGATACGTCTGTTTCTAACAAGAGCTAAGGTCGTTTTTCTACCAATTCCTTACATTGTGTCAACTAGTGGCGTAATTTTTCCTTTAAACTAAAAATTGCGTCTTTTTGCATTTTAGATTCAAACACGTGTTCAGACCGTCATAATTTTCTTTTCTTTTATCTCCGTTTCCACCCCGTCTAAAAAGATAGTTCGTTTAGTCTGCATGTTATAACTAGTTAGTTTCAATGGCGCTAGAAAACGCGGCCGTGGGCGAGAATGTATCATCGTACCTTACCTATATTTTTATCCCTACATGTTATTTTACCTATTATCTTTATAATTGGAGATATTTTAACGTTGTATCACGGTAATTTCACCACAACCACTGTCAGTCATACGAGCCTGAGACTCCGGACGTCCGTCCCGCAGCAAAGTTTTTCCATTTATTGCTGTTTCCTTAACAAGTGCGATTTTTTACAAACAAAGGGGTGTCGGCCCTGTGCTGAAACCCCCAACCTGGAGGACCAGAGTACCAGCTTTTGTCTGACCCTTACCCACGCAGACCAGTCCAACGTGGTTGAACCTACCAGGAGTAAATCTCCCACTGGCATAGCTCTGGGGATTGTCAGGGTACGCAAGCTGCCATACCGCTACAAGGTATAGGTACCATTGATGGCAGTGTCAATTCTTAGTATACCTAAATTGATCTCTAAGACAATAACAGTAACTTAATCTATTTTTTTGTAATAAATTAACAGCGTATTTTCCGCCCTTCCATCGACCCGAAATTGTTTGAACACTTCTAGGCTACCTAGAAGTTTGAAATTTGGCATGCTGATAGGTCTTAAGATATGATGATCTAGAAAAATCAGATAAACCAAAAATTAAATACCGGAACGCCATAATTACGCGCGAAACGTTGTGCACCAAGAGAAATAATTTAATAATAATTTTTCATTTTAAAGGGAAATTAGCAGCTCTTTATAATCTAAGATTTTCTTATTGTAACAATAGGAAAATCTTAGATTATAATGAAGCTTTTAAAAATTAAGCAAGTAACTCTGGAATATAAAAATATAAAAACAATATAGCAGATTTGTTATTCTAAATATTAATATTGGTGTGTAATTATAACGTAGTTCACTTTAGAAAGCAGATTATCATTATGCATAAACATGACAAGTATGCTTTGTAGTGTATATCTGTACCTGACACAAAAGGTGTTTATTTAATAAATGTATACAGGTGTGACAAACGAGCGCAAAGTCTAATCGCCATATCTTTTCCTACATCTTTCTCATTTTATTTTCTCAAACATTGTGCTCTTTCATCCCACATTCCCTTATTTGCTATTTCATCGTATTTGATTACTCGCGTCTGATATCTAAAGAACCACATATGTTCTTTCATCGGTGGTCTTTTGATTCAGTTTCCAACCTTGTTAAAGACATCTGGGTTTATCCTAATATTGCGAAACCCAAGCTTGGACTTTATGAAATAAAAAATGTCTGCGATAACTAGTCCCTGTGTAAATAATCGTCAGACAAGCCACCTTGGACTATTGTTTAGACTCGCGGCTGACACCAACTGGTAATTTATTCAGTGGGAGCCACTGTTCAAACAATCGACGGTCATCATGCTCGATACAATGGCCATGCAATACAGTGTACGCCAGGAGTGGGATATAAAAGACCCGTGACGCGACTCCAAATGGAACCGGCACAACAAAAGCACTAATTAGCGAGCAGACGGAGAGCTGTCTTACAAAGGATGACAGAAATTTACGTGTGGGCGACAATGGACAACGAAATTTGTAACCGTTAGCGGACAAGTGAGTTTGTCTAGCTGGCCAATCAGTAAACACCGGCAGTCTGACAAAAACTGATAGACAACGCAGACGAAAGTTGGTGGCGTATAGCCCAACCCACTTCAGCCCGTGACCCTCGCTGACAGGGGGAGCAGCCAGATGGCCTCTTAGCTGTTGGAGAGAGGCGGAGTTTCACATCCCAGGCAAGATTTAGTAACATATGGGCGTCTTAAAGATATAATATACCGCGCAGCTTGCTAGAGAGATGAGTCCAGTTTTGCAACAGTGTGGAGTAGAGAATAAATCCCTAAACTCATAGCCTATACACGTGTTTATTCAGAGTGGATAAAATAATTCATATCAGTGGTGATTTTGCGAAGGGAAAAAAAGGTTAGTAGGTCTTATACAGGGTACTAATACTTTTTATTTATTTTTCTTTATTCAGTTTAACCTCACAGCTAAATGTGCGAAAGATAGTTTTTCAATTAATTCTTCTATTACGGGACTAAAAAAAAAATAAGAAGATTTTCCTCTAAGATGATAGGCTGATAGGAAGTAATTAATAGTTCATACTTCACCTTTTACCTTCATCTAGCTTGTTAAATCATCACGACAGTCTTCCATATGCACACACGCTCGTGCACAATATATTTAGCATCATTAGAATCAAACTCTGAAATACATCTCAAGAGTGAGATGTAGAATAAATGAAAGTCATTCCGTATATATTAAGTGTGAAAACTTACGAAGACTTTTATGTGTCTTCAGTCCATCAGAAGTCTGAGTCTACACGCTACGTGTCGGACGCCTAACTAGAAATAAGTTATCAAATCGGACATTTGGTTAGCAGAATTCGCAATAGGACATTCTTCGTTCCTCAGTAAAAAAGGAATATTTCTCGCTCACGCTAAAAACAGTGGACTCAGCATTTTTCGTCAACAAATATCACATGCGCACAAGTTCATTACATAGTTATAACAAGTTCAAATCCATCAAAAGCTTTTTACAGGAGTCAAGCTAAAAGCTCACAGTTGGTTACTCATATCAAGGTCAACTCCATCGGAAGCGTATTATGTGAAGTCAAGCTAAAGCGCTCAAAAGTTGAATCTCATATTTATACCAAGTGCAACACACTCTAAAGCGCATTCTATGAAGCAGACTCCAAGTATATTTTATGATTCATGATTACATAATCAAGATAATGAGTCTACATATCAAGAACATTTCGTGAAGATATCCAGTCTGGCTTACCCTCCGGAGATTAGACAACAGTTTTGATCAGAAAATCCTCGACTTAGAGATACAGCACTCGACATAACTTATAACAACTTGGGACATTCTATGCATTCATGTGAATCATCCTATCCGGGAGAAGAATTTAGAGACACACGGACTGTGTAGATTATTCAATATTTTGGTAACACCAGTTCCGTATGCGTGTTAAAGTTGGTGAAGAACTGTTACTGGTGTGTACATAGTGAAATGTTATGGTCTGTTTATATGACAGTTTTGTTTCGTCTACCTTAATGTCGCTGCTCTGTGTTGATGTATGATGCTGTGCAGAATGTAGTCGGACTGAACTGGGCCAAATAGCAATGTAGCCTAATTAGCTCACCAGGCGTGGGGTGCTGTGAAGGTGTCATGTTGACATTCAAAACATAAGGCAGCTCCCAATGTGTGTAGTCCCCGACAGTTTGTATAGGTTGATGAAGAGGTGTGGATGAATGAACGCGAATGCTTGATGGTACTTTAAAGGTAGCTGATTCACCCACTCACTCCCATGCAGTAGTCAATGAATTGTGTAACTGCAGTTTCATGACTATCATTTATTTACGTTACACAGTGACATTTACAACAATCAAATAGACAAGGATCAGGAACAGTACATCAATGGATAAATGACTGGCAAATACATCTAAAGTTCATCTAGTATGACCCATCCATCTAGTCGGACGTTATCGATAATGATCTGTCCTTTCGAAGATAGTTCTATAACATTAGTGGTACCACTGACTCAGCGCGTCAGGTACTCTAAACAACTACCTCGTACACCAGGCGAGTTTTCATTTACATAGTCACAATAGCAATAAGCTGTATCTCATCTTGTCTTCCACTCCATATATATATATATATATATATATATTTATATATATATATATATATATATATATATATATATATATATATATATATATATATATATATATATATATATATATATATATATATATATATATATATATATAAATAAATAAATAAAAAAATAAATATAAACATATATAAATAAATATAAATAAATATAAATAAATATAAATAAATAAATAAATAAATATATAAATATATAAATATATATATAAATATATATAAATATATATAAATATATATAAATATATAAATATATAAATATATATATATATATATATATATATATATATATATATATATATATAAATATATAAATATATAAATATAAATATATATATATAAATATATATATATATAAATATATATATAAATAAATAAATATATATATATATATATATATATATATATATATATATATATATATATATATATATATATATATATATATATATATATATATATATATATATATATATATATATATATATATATATATATATATATATATATATATATATATATATATATATATATATATATATATATATATATATATATATACTCTTCTGTTCGAAGATATCGGCCGTAATATCGGGGCTCTATGAGAAAGTAAACACTGTAGATTACTCATACGTAGACATAATCGTCCATGTTCAAATATACCGCTAACATGCGGGTTTTTTCCGAATAATATCTATTCTACTGGGCTTCTGTGTAGATATAAGACTAATAGTCTTAGTTGGCTCCATCAAGCCCAACAAATAAAGTACTCTGCCTCTCATCCATCCGTGAGCTCTCCTCACAGGTTGACTCAAAATATGTTCTGCAGACAATGCAGATAAAGGTAATGTTAAAGTTCATTTTACCTTGCTTCGAATTCCTATCACAACTTAACAACCACTGTCGTCTTCATGACGAGCAGAATAACACTGGGGAACCTTAAACAACATGTGGAAGACTTTCCATCCCCAAGGTAATGCAGAGAGAACAAACAGACATCTTGTCCGAACAGAACCCAGATCATCTCTCCCTTCCCGGAAGTATCTCCGTTCGCGCCCAGAAACCGCGCATGCCTAGACAGCAATAATCAAAGAAAGAAAGGGAAGATAACCCTACATAAACTGTCACAGTAAAGTTACTACCAGTTCCCTAACTTTGCCCAGCAGAAAATATCAAATAAATTTACAACTTGTGAACCCGTCAAAAACGACGGCAACAGTTCACCGCACCCCCCGGATAAAAAAAAATGAAACAATTTTTTTTTTTGAAATACATCAATGAGCAAAATATAACAAGCTCCAAAACGCATGAATGATGCGCCGATGCAAGCATCAACATACATAATGCCTAAATGTCAGACTCAATCGACACACGATAGATCGACTCGTGAGAACACAAAATCATCTCACCATAAAAACGAAAACAATCCGGAAGGTACCATCAAAAACACAGTTGCTGGCAATGCAAACAAAATCACATACATATCAATAATGCAATTTTATAGCAATAGTTTTTTTTTTTTTTTTTTTTTTTTTTTTTTTTTTTTTTTTTTTTCGTTCGCCCGCTAATACTCGAGGCGAAATCTCAGGTTATTATTTTTATGTCTAACCTGACATTGATTTTACGTGAGTATCCCTTTATTTCTTGTACAGAGACAGGTGTCCCTCGCCATTCAGGCAAATACTCGCCGATTTCGGAGGTACCCATTGCAGCTGGGTCGGCTCAGGAGCCACCAGTCCCTGGTCGACGACACTCCTTCAAATGTCCTCGCCAGGTCTCGAGTTAATCCAGTCCAAATCCCGGTCGACGAAAAATCCTCAAATGCCGTCGCCCGGGTTTGATCCTGTATCACCCGGTCGCCAGAGCGGTGTTGTAACCACTACGCTAGCGCGGCTCCCATAGCAATAGTAAATGACAAGCTAGCTTGAGTAGTCATATCAACATACTAATTTTGACGTGAAATGCCATCTAATCATTATAATATAATGGATGGACATAATCACTTTATTAAAGTCTTTATACATAATCTAACAACATAAATATCATATGTC
The DNA here is from genome assembly GCA_024509875.1 of Oreohelix idahoensis. Taxonomy (NCBI): domain Eukaryota; kingdom Metazoa; phylum Mollusca; class Gastropoda; order Stylommatophora; family Oreohelicidae; genus Oreohelix; species Oreohelix idahoensis. The sequence continues at coordinate 463,645 of JAMPIV010018249.1, read as the reverse complement.
AAACAAGGATGCCATCCCAGGAACACAAAGTTGCTGTATCCTGAAGATCACCATGTAAGTAGCATCCACATAGTATTGGTTTTCTGCGAACAATACAAATGATACAATTGGTAATATGTTATAATGCACTATAATAAGTACTATATATGTAAACATTATATGTGGTCGACTAAATTTTTTTCTTGACCATTATATTATGACAACTCAACCTTCTCTATACACCAACGATGGTAATAGAGAAAGAAAACAATTAATTTACCATTCTAATGTGAAACAAATATGTCAATATGTTGTTATGACATTAAAGAAATGTCATGAGTCTAAAAGTGTATTAAGAAATCTTGGACACAAGACTTAAGTGAACTCATGTGGGCATCTAGACAATATGTCTGCCATCACATTATCTGACCCACGGATAACTCGAACCGTGAAATGAAAAGGTTGAAGAGCTATCGCATATCGAGTAGATCTCGAGCTCTTCAAATCCTTATTCTGAATAGCTGCAAGAGCTTTTTGGTAGGTTTCCACAATGAAATGCGCGCCAAGAAGGAATCTTTGTAGCTTAAGGATGGACCAAACCATAGCTAACAATTCACGGTCCAGAACTGAATAGTTACTTTCTGTCGCATTCAATTTCCTAGAAATATATATCACAGGATGCAGAGCTCCTGAATACTCCTGCATGAGTGCCGCCCCGATCCCAGTGGAAGAGGCATCACTACGAAGAACAAAAGTCTTATCAGTCATAGGTAGCTTTAAAATAGGAGGGGATGAGAACCCATTCTTAATCTGATCCAATGAAGATTGGCATTCTTGTGACCAGCGCACCACATTAGGAGACCCTTTCTTTAATAGGGTTGAAAGAAGTGCCATAATAGAGGATAGATTATGTATGAATCTTCCGTAAAATTGTATTAACCCCAAAAGACTACGTACTTGCTTTTTTGTCTTCGGAACAGAGATATTTAATATCTTAGAAACGTTTTGATCCTCTGTCTTCAAGAGACCCTGACCAACGCGATGACCTAAGAAAGAAATTTCACTAAACCCAACAAAAGCTTTAGAGAGTTTTGCAGTCAAATTGTGCTCGCGTAGAGTAGACAGTAATTCCTGTAAACCCAAATAGTGATCTTTCCACGTATTATCGAAAAAACAGATGTCGTCTATGTAAGCGATGACATCTGAACGATCAGAAAGAATTCGGCGCATCATGCGTACGAAGGTAGCTGGAATATTCATAAGTCCGAAAGGCATAAAATTCCACTGAAACAAACCCCTAGGTGTTGAGAAGGCAGTGAGAGGTTTGGCGTGTTCAGTCAACGGGACTTGCTAATAACCTTTCGACAAGTCGAGTTTAGTAAAGAATCGAGAGTTAGAAAGTTTAATAAGTAGCTCCTCTAACAAAGGCATAGGTTCAGCATCGAACTTCGTGACTTGGTTCAATTTGCGATAATCCACGCAAAGACGTATGTTATTGTCTTTCTTTCGAACAATAACCATCGACGAAGAGTATGCTGAAGTGGATGGTTCAATTATTTTCAATTGAATCATCTCATCCAACTCTTTCTCGGCCTGAGTTTGAAAATGAATAGGTATAGGGTATGGTCTTACTCTGATCGGATTATGATCAGTAAGTATGATGTCGTGTTTAATGACATGTGTGTGTCCAGGAATGTCGGTAAGGACATCCTGAAATGATTGTAGCAAAGAAGATACCTGTTGCTGTTCATCCATAGACAAATTAAGAGAAACAGTAACATTTTCCCATGATTCCGTAGAATAAAGTGGAATCACTGGAAGCGGAAGATTAACATCCGAAAAAGAAGTTTCCTCATCCTGTATAACAGACAAGGATGAGTCTGTCCCTGTGGGACTGGAGAATCGTCCGTCGCCTGAAAAATAGGCTGCAAATAGTCTGGTCGCTCATGAAATTCCGTAAGCATATTTATATGGAAGGTTGTATGCCTCCCATCAATATCGACAACATAGTCTACATCGGAAATTTTCGAGACTATTGCATATGGACCTTTCCATGCAATGAGAAGTCTGTTCTCCCTAGAAGGAAGTAACACAAATGCTTTGTCACCCGGACAAAGTTGACGTAAGCGTCTCTTCTTATTAGCGAATTGCCTTGCCTTTTCTTTGGCAAATTCTGATGATTAAGTTGCTATCTTGCATGCTTCGATAATCTTATGCCTGAGAGCAATGACATACCCATATGAAGATTGTGTGTCATTGTCAATATTATCGGCAGTTATCAAATCGTGTAGCAAGGACATAGGACCGCGCGGTTGCGCGCCAAAGACAAGTTCAAACGGAGAAAATCATGTATGCTCGTTGGGGACCTCTCTATAGGCAAAGAGAGCCGCGGGTAAAACCCTGTCCCAATCCTGAGGATGACCCTCCGTAATCTTGCCCAGTAAGTTCTTAAGTGTGCTATTAAGACGTTCAACTAACCCATTCGACATTGGGTGATAAATACTACTCAGAGACCTCTTAATATCTAGGATAGACATCACCTGCGAGATAGTGTCAGATATCAATTGGGTACCATGGTCTGACAATATTTCTCTGGGAAAACCCAAACGAGAAAATATTAGCCAAAGAGCGTCTGCGATATCGGCAGTAGATATGCTCTTTAGAGGTATAGCCTCTGGCCAACGTGTGCACATGTCAACACATGTTAGGATGAATTGATGTCCTCTGGCTGACTTAATCTTAAAAGGGCCAATAATATCAATTGCCATCCTCTGAAACGGCCGTATAGGAATGTCTGCAGCCTGGATAGGTGCAGCATGTCTTGGACCTCTAGATTTGACTTCTTGACAAATCTTACAAGAACGGCAATAAATTCGTATGTCTTTGTTTACGAATGGCCAAAAGAAAGCCGCTAGAACTCTCGACTTAGTGCGAGAAAAACCAATGTGTCCAGCACACTGAGAGTCATGTGCATGTTGAAGAATTAAGGCTCTCATACTTTTGGGCACGAGAATTTGAAATGTATATACGTGTCTGAGTGTTGAACAATACGCTCCAGTATACCATTCTTCAAAGTGATTTACGACTTGCGATTCGTATTCTGATTCGGATCACCGTTTTTAGCGAGAAGAAAGTATTTATTTAAAGAAGGATCTTCTCCTTGTAGTTTCACAAACGAGTCATGCGAAATCACCAAGTGATCATCTTGGCTACGAACTTCATTACCATCAGTAGATGAAGTTGAAGGAATAAGAGCTTCTGCTCTTGTCACAACTGCATTGGCTGTTTGGATATTATTTTCTTCCCAAGCAGCAATTTGCTGCGGGGTGCATTCCTTAACCTCGTGAATACGACCGATTATAAGATCCGCAATCGGATTAGGTAGAAGACACGCGTGGACATCTCCCGTAAAGAAGGGAGTAGCAATGTGAATTATGGCAGTAGGATATTTCTCCAAAGTGCCACCAAATGTCACACATTTGACCACCTTTTCCGTAGCACAGCAAGGATCTATGAGAGATTGCTTAACCCCGATAGTAGTGCATCCAGAGTCAAAAAGAACTGAGGCCGGATTACTATTTACAAGACCTTTATGCAAGATAAGAGATCCTCTCCCGTCATGCGCCATTGCAGCAGGAAGAGCGGGATGAGGGTGACCACAACTTAAAGTAGATACCGTAGACGGCTCGAACAATGTTGAGCATTGGGGGCACTTAGTTGCTCTCTTAAAATCGAAAGCAGAACACGCGGTAGCATTAGAGTTCTTACTATCGTTTCTTTGACTACAGGCTCCCTGAGACTCTTGTTGTGCAGAGTGTGCCTGCTGATAAGGTCTTCTTTTATTATGTTTAGCCCTGCCGCGATTATCATTACCCTGTAATTGTCATTATGTTGCCTACTGTAATCATTATACCGGTTTGAATCCCGGTTTTCATAATCACCATTGTCATATTCTTGACGGCGAGAATAATTAACTCGAGAAGAATAGCCCGGATAGTGTCTACCATAACCACCTTTGCGAAAGTGTCTATAATTTTTAGACCCATAATTACCAGGGCTATCAGCACGTCTCCAATTCTTTGAAGAAAACCCCTTGTGTGATGGATTGTTTTGATATTGAGTGTAATTTTGATTAGTCTTCCTATTCAAGTTTTGTTGCGCACCTTGAAAATTACGATTGAATTTAGGGCTATATTGTGCTGCGAAAGCAACAGGCAACCCTTCCTTCACTTTCGAATTGCTAACCGTAGCATGGGGATGTGCCGTGACGTACTGGCAACAGTATTCTTCCATGTCTTTTATATTACTAGGTTTACGCTCATGAAGAAATGCAAGGAAAGACTCATTAACCGAAGACAGAACTTTGTCCCAAAGCAATAAGTCCATAAGTGCTTCATATGTTTTCTCTGTTCCAGACAGCTCAATCCAACGTGTGAATTTGAGACGTATTTGTGTAATAAAATCAGAGAAACTTACTCCAGTTTCTGGCAACATTGTTTTAAAACGAAGACGATAATCTTCATCTTTTAATTGATATTTTTTAAAATAATGTTGCTCTTACAACCTCATAGTTAGTCCTTTCCTGTTCTTCTATCGCCATTAAAGTATTTAATGGTTCACCTGAAAGTAATCGCATCAATTGTCCGGCATATTTCTCCTTCTCTACTTTCTGCGTTACGCATGTAAATTGAAATCTATCCAAATAAAACGTTATGTCATCCTTTAGAGGGTTGAAAGGAGGTAATTTGACATCATTAATACGCTCGTTTGTCTTACCCGAAGTTGCTTGAGAAGCTCCCATATTTGTCAATTTTAATCTCTCTAACTCCAAAGCTAAGAGTTTTTCCTCATGTTCCATTTTTGCTTTTCTCTCTTCAGCAGCAGCTTGAAGTTTCCTCTCTTCAGCAGCAGCAGCAGCTTGAAGTTTCCTCTCTTCAGCAGCAGCTTGAAGTTTCTTCTCTTCAGCAGCAGCAGCAGCTTGAAGTTTCCTCTCTTCAGCAGCAGCTTGAAGTTTCTTCTCTTCAGCAGCAGCTTGAAGTTTCTTCTCTTCAGCAGCAGCTTGAAGTTTCTTCTCTTCAGCTTCTCTGTCCAATCTTTTGTTTTCATTGTCCATTTGTAGCTGGATTTTTCTCTCCTCAGCCTCAGCTTCTCTTTTTTGTTTTTCCATCTCCATCTGGAATTTCCTTTCATCTGACTGCATCTGCAATCTTAAATTCTCAGCTTCTGTCTTCTTTATTTCAGCTTCTCTGTCCAATTTCTTATTTTCCTCTTTTTGTCTCTTTTCTTCTGACTTCAATGATTTATTCCACTGAGCAGTCGCGTATTCCTCCAATTTCTCACCAGTCTTACCAAGGAATTTCCCTTGTTCAATAAAGAAGTCTAATGTAGACATTATGTCTAATGAAATCAATAACTGTCGTAGATTTTTGATAGGAGAATTAAGACTTGGGTTGGTCCCTTCTGAATAGGTTGGACTGAGTGATAGTCACAGTGAGAGATAGAAATACAAAATAGATTTCCACGAGTGAGGTGGTAGAATAGTGATAGAGGCTGTCTCTGAGAACGGGAGATCTCTCTCTCTCTCTCTCTCTCTCCCCCTATCTTCTACGACAGATCTAAAGTAGTCAGACAGTCTAACCCATATACATTAAATATATATCTATCCACTCACGTGCACGCACATTCAAGTGACGACAGGTAGACACACAGACGTGGGAAACTATAACTATAGATATTTAGAACGAGCTGACCAACACGCTGATTAATTTATGGTTAAGTTTATTTATCATATTAAACTTAAGTCACAACATGTAAAATTACATCAAAAGAAGGCATATACACAAAGTCATAAACAAATCAAGGAATGCTACAAGAACTGATAGACCCACAGTTATGATCTTCCCTCGATGGATAGCCCACAGTCCCGTTAGGAGAAAGATGATAGCACAAAGAGTCCCAGATACATATGATTGAGTCTAAGAGTTTTCCCCGTTTAAGGTATGAACAGACCTGATACTATAATCTAGTTTAAGGGAAAATGTATATATATATATATATATATATATATATATATATATATATATATATATATATATATATATATATATATATATATATATATATATATATATATTTAGCAAATAGCTTGCATACAGAAATGTTATGACAGAAAAATATGAATGGGCGTCAAATTACCACCATAAAAGGATCGCTCAGTCCTGCATTCACTCTATTCATTCAACTGAGCTCACGTGCATCTTACACATACTCACAGCTTTGGTATCCACTTCGGGAACAAAAAAACAATATTTTAGGACCTGCCCATACAGAATCTTCACTGGTAATCTTGGCCAAGAAAACCCCAGGTCCAAAAAGGTGGATTGAATTCACTACTTCCGGGACCGTTCTCTTGGGAATACTATTGTTTTGGATGTCTGTTTAAGTCACATAAAATTTTTTCAGGCACGAGCGTTTATAGCGAGCACAGTGTCAGCATCTTAGATTAAAACGAATGAGGAATGTCAGGTCGGCACCTTCTCTCAGTATAGGAATTTAGTTGGTCACACCACCACTTTTCAACAGGGTCGGGAAAGTTACTGATTGAAATATGTTAATTGCCACGAAGGCTGGAAACTGACTAGAGTGTTCTCAGGAAAAATCAAATCAGGCTCGATGACCCGTTACTTCTTTAAACTCTTAAAGTTCTTGCAAAAGTTATACATCAAATCTTTAAGGTAAGAATGTTTGTTGTTTTCTTCACAGAGTTAACTCTTTACTCAAACGCTGGCAAAGTTTGGGTACCACAGTTCACTATATAAAATGGAAAGAACACATATCAAATACTTATACATACTATAACTGATAATTTAAACTGCAAGCGTAGCTTGTCTTATCATTTAAATTTTCCCGTGAAATAAGTTATATGAAAATCATCTATCCTCATGAATTAGGAATACGTGCGTATTCCGTCAACATTCATGAGGCTTCTAGCATGTATAAGTTAGTTTAGAAAGTATTCTCTCGTCTGATTATTTAGCAGTAAAATTAAATTCATTATAGCCACATGGGTTGTTTAAGCTAGAAATTATAATTTATTCTGCTTTCCACTGAAACACGTCACTAGAAAATAATACAGACTTATAAATATAACTCTCTGTACAAATCTAACTAGCAATGAAATAAGCGATTTAACACTTTAAACACTTCACAAAATACTAGATAGTAATATATTTTACCTCACACAGAACTACAGGTAGTCGCACAACTTAAGAATTATATGCTTATATTTATGGAAGTCTAGAAGTTCGACAAATTGTCGAAACAAACTGAGAAACTTTGCTATACGGCTTATTCTGTTCTGAGCAACCTGTCTACTGCGAATTTAGGAGCGAGAATGAAAATCTATTTTCAAACTCTCGTTATATCTATTACCCGACAAAGAGGTAAACGTCTATCTCGCCAAACCGAAATAATCCCCCTTTCCGTCTATAACACTTTACATCAACTAGAAGACTACCATGAACTGACACTCGTGCGTTTTCACACCTGACGCTGACCAGGCCAACAGTACGTGCCTTGTCAGCTAAGATTTCCAGACAAATGTCTCAAACTGCGCCGAGGAGATGTCAGTTATCGCGCTTTTCCTGAGTGCTCACCGAGGAACTACGTTTTGACAGTTGAGAAATGCAGACGACAGGTCGGCCCCATGTCTGAGAATAGCCAAATATTCACAGTTATTTCGTCAATCTGCTGCGACTGACCGAATGCATTCTCACGCCAAATCGTCTGGTGAGGGACTGACGCGTTACGTAAGAAGTTACTCGTTTAATCAGCACAAAATGCGTTTCTAAATGAGAAACGAAACTGGCGAAAGTGAGAATGGGAAAAATATATTTATCGCAAACGAATGGATGCGAAAAATACAGGAAAAAAATAGAGAGTGATAATAAAAAAAATAGAGGATACGGGTGAAAGAAAAGAGAAGAAGATATAGGCAATTTATAGATCATAAATGTCTACGTGACAATAACCTCAAATAATAAAGTATATTATACCAATCTCAGTGGGAGACAAGTCTGTAATACTAGACTTGTATAATCACCTCACTATATTTTAATCTTTGTGAGTGACCAGTCTTAGTCAAAGACCTTGTATAATTACCTTGATTCTGTATAATAATATCACAATCAATAACCTCTATCTGAAAAGTGCATCATAATAATAATAATAACAATCCCTAACCAAGTATTTAAATACAGACTGTATGACAATAATATATAATATCACTTAACAAAGACAAGCATATCAACAAACGAAAACATTCGCAGAAGTAAAAAAATTATAAAGCGAAACTAAGGAAAAAATAATCACAAAGTATGTGATGATGACTGCGAAAAAAAAAAAACAAATGGCAACACTGTTATAAACACAAAGGTGTATAGAAATAAATGAAAGGAAGGAAGAGAGCAGACAATTACAAACAAAACAAATCAAAAATCAAAGAAATGGAAAAAATAACGAAAACAACACTAGCGCATCTCGTCACAGCTAAGAAAAAAAAATGAAAAATAGCAACACACGTCGCTCGCAATTTCCACTGTGGGAAATATGCACAGTCCCAACAGAAAACGCTCACAATAGAACTTCTGTTACGTGGTATTTTCTAAAGGAGTCACCTACCCAACCAGCCCGCGAAACACACACACAAAATAACACGTAATATAAAGCAAGATAGGGTGTGTTGCAAGAAGGCTCAGTCATAAACAATACAATGGTACAAAGTTTCCGAAAAAACAATCGCCACTTATCTTAAGTACACTCCTGGCCTTAGTCAACAATGTTGTACATAGAAACATTAATGGCATGAAGCTCCACCGTTGAAGGTTACAACAGCTGAATCCTGGATGTCAACAATAACAAGTGTTCACCAAGAAGATTCACGTCGAGTTCCAAACTGTTGACGGTGTGTTGATGTACAATATAAATCGTGTTGTCCAGTTTCCAATGTGTAGTTCTCATGAAATGTATATTCCTCGATCTGTCCAGTGTGCAGCTTAGACCCACAGATCTGGCCAACCAGTTTATGTTACACATCAGTTCCGTATGCGTGTTAAAGTTGATGAAGAACTGTTGCTGGTGTGTACGTAGTGAAATGGTATGGTCTGTTTATATGACTGTTTTAATTCGTCTACCTTAATGTCGCTGCTCTGTATTGATGTATGATGCTGTGCAGAATGTAGTCGGACTGACCTGGGCCAAATAGCATTGTAGCCTAATTAGCTCACTAGGCGTGGGGTGCTGTGAAAGTGTCATGTTGACATTCAAAACATAAGGCAGCTCCCAAGGTGTGTAGTCCCCGACAGTTTGTATAGGTTGATGAAGAGGTGTGGACGAATGAACGCGAAGGCTTGATGGTACTTTAAAGGTAGCTGATTCACCCACTCACTCCCATGCAGTAGTCAATGAATTGTGTAACTGCAGTTTCATGACTATCATTTATTTACGTTACACAGTGACATCTACAACAGTCAAATAGACGAGGATCAGGAACAGTACATCAATGGATAAATGACTGGCAAATACATCTAAAGTTCATCTAGCATGACCCATCCATCTAGTCGGACGTTATCGATAATGATCTGTCCTTTCGAAGATAGTTCTATAACATTAGTGGTACCACTGACTCAGCGCGTCAGGTACTCTAAACAACTCCCTCGTACACCAGGCGAGTTTTCATTTACATAGTCGCAATAGCAATAAGTTGTATCTCATCTGGTCTTCCACTCCAGATATATATATATATATATATATATATATACATACATACATACATACATACATACATACATACATACATACATACATACATACATACATACATACATACATACATACATACATACATACATACATACATACATACATACATACATACATACATACATACATACATACATACATACATACATACATACATACATACATACATACATACATACATACATACATACATACATACATACATACATACATACATACATACATACATACATACATACATACATACATACATACATACATACATACATACATACATACATACATACATACATACATACATACATACATACATACATACATACATACATACATACATACATACATACATACATACATACATACATACATACATACATACATACATACATACATACATACATACATACATACATACATACATACATACATACATACATACATACATACATACATACATACATACATACATACATACATACATACATACATACATACATACATACATACATACATACATACATACATACATACATACATACATACATACATACATACATACATACATACATACATACATACATACATACATACATACATACATACATACATACATACATACATACATACATACATACATACATACATACATACATACATACATACATACATACATACATACATACATACATACATACATACATACATACATACATACATACATACATACATACATACATACATACATACATACATACATACATACATACATACATACATACATACATACATACATACATACATACATACATACATACATACATACATACATACATACATACATACATACATACATACATACATACATACATACATACATACATACATACATACATACATACATACATACATACATACATACATACATACATACATACATACATACATACATACATACATACATACATACATACATACATACATACATACATACATACATACATACATACATACATACATACATACATACATACATACATACATACATACATACATACATACATACATACATACATACATACATACATACATACATACATACATACATACATACATACATACATACATACATACATACATACATACATACATACATACATACATACATACATACATACATACATACATACATACATACATACATACATACATACATACATACATACATACATACATACATACATACATACATACATACATACATACATACATACATACATACATACATACATACATACATACATACATACATACATACATACATACATACATACATACATACATACATACATACATACATACATACATACATACATACATACATACATACATACATACATACATACATACATACATACATACATACATACATACATACATACATACATACATACATACATACATACATACATACATACATACATACATACATACATACATACATACATACATACATACATACATACATACATACATACATACATACATACATACATACATACATACATACATACATACATACATACATACATACATACATACATACATACATACATACATACATACATACATACATACATACATACATACATACATACATACATACATACATACATACATACATACATACATACATACATACATACATACATACATACATACATACATACATACATACATACATACATACATACATACATACATACATACATACATACATACATACATACATACATACATACATACATACATACATACATACATACATACATACATACATACATACATACATACATACATACATACATACATACATACATACATACATACATACATACATACATACATACATACATACATACATACATACATACATACATACATACATACATACATACATACATACATACATACATACATACATACATACATACATACATACATACATACATACATACATACATACATACATACATACATACATACATACATACATACATACATACATACATACATACATACATACATACATACATACATACATACATACATACATACATACATACATACATACATACATACATACATACATACATACATACATACATACATACATACATACATACATACATACATACATACATACATACATACATACATACATACATACATACATACATACATACATACATACATACATACATACATACATACATACATACATACATACATACATACATACATACATACATACATACATACATACATACATACATACATATCAGAATCTTTATTCTCCATAAAATACATTAATATGTACAGACATGATATAATAGATACAACATGGCATATAGGAGAATCATTAGAATTTACATAAAGTGTTGAAGACGTCTCAGGTAGTTATATGTGGGTGTTTTTACGTCGAACCTTTGTGTTACACAAACATAAAATTTTTAAGCTTTCTAAAAGACATTGGCATAAAATGATATGATATAACCTGCCAAAAAATGAGAATTATTGAAATTTACAAAATGTGTGTGGAATACCATTCAAGTTGAGCAATATGGTTGTTTTTACATGGGGGTTTTATCAGAATTTCTGTTTGCCATAAAAAACTTTGACAGCTAGTAGAGTGAGATATTAAATATAGCATCAAATACAATAGTCGTTTGGTATAGTAGACAGAGCACAATTGAGATTAGACGGTGGGGAAAACATTTCAGCAATTTAAAATGGGTGTTTTTTACATCGAAGTTTCCATATTCTGTAAGAACCTATAATTGCACTGATACTGACATATTTACATAAAACCTTTGCTTCAAATTTCCGCAGCCCTAGCGACATTAATCCACTCACACACTTTGCATGCACATGACCCAAACTACCAATTATCAGTACGATTACATACGTACGATAGCCTAGTTCGTTAATTTCTGCAGCCAATGGATAGTACTTATCAAATTTATGTTGGTAACATTTATCTAAATGGGCGTCATATGGTATTGCTGCCTCTACTATAAAAGCTGTTTTGTTCTGTCGATTGATTATCGTTAAATCAGGTTTTACGGCATGTGTCTTAAATGAGGTGTTACTGCTGCCGAAAAGTGATGGTTTAACTATTATCTCTTTATTTATTGTTATGTCACTCTTATTATTGTATGAGGATTTCAGTTTCTCATAAATAATGTCTACAGCTCTATTGTGCCTTTGTTGGTATAATGTTTGAAATTTGGTACATCCATTCAATAAATGTGACACTGTTTCGTATGGGTGGTTACATATTTTGCACATTTTCGTGTATGTCTGTGGGTAATATAGATGTAAAAGACTTTCGCATTCCATCAACTGTAACCTCGATCTCACAGCAAATGAAAGTATTTTATCACTTAATTTAACATTAGATAGAAAACTAGATGACAATGAATGGTTTACACATTTCATTTCGCGCACTATTCTCCCTTGTGATGATTTACTTTTTAGTTCACTTAGAATTAGGTTAAGTTTATGTGATTTAAATCCAGAATAAAAAGCATTTGCTGACTTGTATGTTAGACTCACATCTTTATCTACATCTAAATGTACAGTGTAATGGCCACTGTCATCCACTTTCACACTCACTCCTTCACGCGCGCATTCTTCATTCAGTTCTACCCAAAATGATTTTGGCCAATTCACCTTCGATCTTTTAGCTAGATGGTTTGTTTCATTTAACTCGTAACTTGCAAAGTTATTCCTATCATCATCTACTTGGTCTATTTTACGTTTTTTCATATGTCTATCTAACGAGTTTATCGCTGCAGTTTTTACAAGACTATCATCACAATTGAGCATACTGACAAGGAATGAAATATGTCGAGAGTGGTATAATATGAAGGGGTTTGGTATGCCAAGGCCACCCTTCGACCTGGGACAAAAGAAATAGCTCCTTGTGGATGATTCATTTAGCGCTAGCCATGTTCTAACGTGGTGTACAATTTCATCTTCAATTTCTTTAAGTTGTTTTTCTGTGAAGTGTATGTTAGAAAAATAAAACATGAGAGGACCGAAACACATCGGGTTAATTAATGAGATCTTTGCTGATGATACATACATACATACATACATACATACAGACATACAGACATACATACATACATACATACATATATATATATATATATATATATATATATATATATATATATATATATATATATATATATATATATATATATATATATATATATATATATATATACTCTTCTGTTCGAAGATATCGGCCGTAATATCGGGCCTCTATGAGAAAGTAAACGCTGTAGATTACTCATACGTAGACATAATCGTCCATGTTCAAATATACCGCTAACATGCGGGTTTTTTCAGAATAATATCTATTCTACTGGGCTTCTGTGTAGATATAAGACTAATAGTCTTAGTTGGCTCCATCAAGCCCAACAAATAAAGTACTCTGCCTCTCAACCATCCGTGAGCTCTCCTCACAGGCTGACTCAAAATATGTTCTGCAGACAATGCAGATAAAGGTAATGTTAAAGTTCATTTTACCTTGCTTCGAATTACTATCACAACTTAACAACCACGATCGTCTTCCTGACGAGCAGAATAACACTGGGGAACCTTAAACAACATGTGGAAGACTTTCCATCCCCAAGGTAATGCAGAGAGAACAAACAGACATCTTGTCCGAACAGAACCCAGATCATCTCTCCCTTCCCGGAAGTATCTCCGTTCGAGCCCAGAAACCGCGCATGCCTAGACAGCAATAATCAAAGAAAGAAAGGGAAGATAACCCTACATAAACTGTCACAGTTAAGTTACTACCAGTTCTCTAACTTTGCCCAGCAGAAAATATCAAATAAATTTACAACTTTTGAACCCGTCAAAAACGACGGCGACACCCACTCGACATAACTTATAAGAACTTGGGACATTCTATGCATTAAGGTGAATCATCCTATCCGGGAGAAGAATTTAGAGACACACGGACTGTGTAGATTATTCAATATTTTGGTAACACGAATCATATCGCGTCATCATCATTTCGCTTTAAACAAGCTCATTCTTAATTAACTACTCCCTAATTAACTACAATATTAATATCTCATCTGTGTGTTTTATGTGAATCGTCTTTGACCATCATCATGTTCTAACCATTACTAACCCTATATGTGTAGATATTTACTTAATAAACCCAATAATCGTTTGATCTTTTATCTAGTTTGTTAATGTATCACTCGTGCTGTCAGTGTTAAATATTTACATATACAAGGTAAATTTATACACTGAGATAAGGTTGGGGGCTTTTTCTGTTACGGGATCTAAGGGCAGAAGCTAAGGTCGTGGGGAAACTGCTCTTTCCATAATTAATTAGAAAACACTGTCCAGTGGAAAGCATTCGAATTCCCTTCTTCTTGTCCCTATCTCGAATAGGTCTTTATTCTTTCTTAACGAGCCAATTTCTAGAGACCATCTAACTAATATGTCATAGGCTATTCCTGGCGAAAACTACTGTAGTAGTTGCCCCAATACTCACCACACGACAACAGGGCATGACCACGTTTAAAATGCTCCGAACTGCAATGAGGTCACTGTAACCATTAGTGCTTGCAGTGCGGTAAAAGGGACATTTTCCGAAATAGAAATATCAAGCATAAGAGTGAAAAGGAGACTGCACAAAAGACATTGATGCCACTTGAAATGTTACTACTGAAGGATGCAGGACCGAAAGCTAGGAACGACAGATACGAATACGACAGGCTAAATAAGAAAATAATAGGCAAACGTAGAACGGCAAAAGAAGCATGGCTAAACCACAAGTACAAAGACTGGAACTGTAGTACAGAAAAGACACAACACCAATGTGTGATGAACAATGTGATTCTGTAGATGGTAAAGATACAAACATCGGCACATATATTATAAGAAAATGAACAGAAAACACCAGAGAAGTGAATACAGATCTAAATTTTGAGTTTTATAGACTACACTAATGTATTTAATCCTGTTTAATACTCTTCCTGGCACCGACAGCAACACCATTCCCCCACAATTTGTGCACTCTTGTAAACCTCACCTCCTAGGCAACTTAACCAGATATCCCTCCTTCCATTCTGCCGGTATCTCTTCCTTTTCCCAGACTCCACCAAGCAATTTATACAACATCTCTACATCCGCTCCGACGGCCTCCGCCGGAATGCCATCAGGTCCAGACGTCCCTCCATCTCCCAGAAGCTTTATGGCCTTCCCCACCTCCTTCTCCGCCGGTCTCCCACCGTTGAACCGCAGCACCTCCTCTGCTGGCTGGATGTCCGGGGGTTTTTGTGGAGGTTGTCTATCAAGAAGGTCCACAATATATTCTGTCCACCTCTTCATTTGCCCCTACATATCGCTGAGCAGTTCTCAACTCCCGTCTTCTACGAGGCAACCTGTTTGCGTGTATCTCCCTGTTAGTTTCTTTGTGCTGTTATACAGTTCTCTCATATTTCCTTTGGCTGCAGCATCTTCTGCCTCTCTTGCCAACTCCTCAATATACTTCCTCTTGTCTCTTTTGATATTTCTTTTTACTTCTTTGTTTGCTTCTGTGTACACTTCTTGAGCCTTGGCTTTGGAACTTCTGGTTTTGCTTGTGTTTAAATCTGCTTTCTTGTTTTTTATGTCTTTTATCTTATTGATGGTTTCTGTTGTTATACATGCTTTTTGTTGTCGTTCCCTTTTCCCCAGTATTTCTTCACATGTCTCATTCCATACAGTTTTGACCTGCTGCCAATAGTCTTCTGTATTCTCTACATCTTCCAGCTGTTGGAGCACTTGGAATTTGTTGGATATTGTGAACGCAAATTTGTCTCTTGTTTCTTGATTTCTTAGATACCCTACATTAAATTGTTGTCTATAATTTTGCATTGTTGCATATCTCTTGAGTTTAATTTTTACTTTGGCTATCAGAAGGTGGTGATCTGATGTCACATCTGCTCCTCTGTATAACTTTACACCTGCAATGATGATCTAAACGTCTTGTTTATGCATATATGATCAATCTGATTTCCTGTTCTATGATCTGGTGATATCCATGTTACCTTGTGCATTCTCTTATGTGGAAACATTTTTCGTCCTATAGCCAGTTGATTTGAAGCCCAGAAGTTTGAGAATAGTTCCCAATTTTCATTCATTATTCCTAGCCCATGTTTTCCCATGACTTCTTCAAAGCCGGTGTTGACTGTAACTATCTTTGCATTCAAGTCACCCATCAAAATTGTGATGTCTCTTCTTTTTACTTTTTCCATAATTTTCTGTAATCTAGTATAAAATGCTTCTTTCACAGACTCTTCTTTGTCATTAGTTGGTGCATAACATTGGATGACATTGGATTATCCTTGCGAGATTGAAAGAGTACATAGACAAGAAACTGAGAGATGAACAAGCAGGTTTTCGGTAGGACATCCTGTGCAGACCAAATAGCCACTTTGAGAATAGTGGTTGAGCGGAGTCTGTAATGGAATTCGCTGCTATGCATCGGGTTTGTGGACTGCGGGGGAGGAGGAGGGACATTTGACGGTGTGGACGGAGGATCACTTTGGAGGTTGATGGGGCACTGTGGAGTTCCCCTGGAGATCATTGATTTATTAGAGAGGGCGTGTGAAGACATGACATGCAGAGTTCTTCGTGAGGGACGGCTTGCGGAACCGTTTGGGATGGGAACAGGAGTGCGACGGGGATGCCTCTTGTCTCCATTTCTTTTCTTACTGGCGGTGGACTGGGTTGTGGGAACATCGACAACACGCGGCAGAGGTGGAGTCCGGTGGACTCTGACTGGGTAGTTGGATGATCTGGATTTTGCTGATGACTTGGCTCTTCTGTCCCATGGCCGTGGTCAGATGCAGGACAGATTGAGGGCGCTCGATAGGGGGTCGCGGCAGTTGGGTCTGAAGGTGCACAAGGGGAGGACAGAAATGGTGGGAATAAATACAGAAAGTGATGGTCGGGTTGAACTTGAGGTAGCACCAATAAGAGATGTGGAGTCGTATGCATGTCTTGGCGGCGGTATAGACAGGGTGGGAGGGACGGTCGGTGATGTTAAAGTGGGAATGCAAGGAGCGAGAGGAGCTTTCGTTGCATTGGGAAATATATGGAGATCAAGAGAAATCGGATCCAACAAGAGGATAGGAATCTTCGGCTCAGACGTGGGATCAGTCCCGTTGTATGGCTCTGGGACATGGGGAACAACAAAGACAACAGCCGGAGAGCTACGGACTTTCATAAATGGGTGCTTGTGTAGAATAGAGAGATTAAAATGGTATGACAAGGTTACCAACGTAGAACTGATGACAAGAACTAGACAAGTGCCAGTGGAACAAGAGATGAGAAGAAGACGATGGCGATGGTTAGGACACACACTGAGGAAACCTGCTGATAGCATTACAAGACAGTCCTTGTTCTGGAACCCCCAGAGCAAAAGAGGCAGAGGTAGACCAAGAAGAACATGGAGAAGAGAGCTGGAAACAGAGGTGAAAATGATAAAGAGAACGTGGATAGAACTTGAGATGATGGCACGTGACAGGAGGACTTGGCATGTGTTTGTTGAAGGCCTATGCTGCTTTGGGAGTGGAGGGTTATGAATGAATGAATGCATTTGACAAAGTGAATCACGAGTAAATTATCATATTTTTATAAAACATAAACATGTATGGTAAGGACCTGAGAATAATAAAGTACAAGTGTTGGCAACAAACAGCAGCTTTAAGAAGTAACAGTCAAATAGGAACATTTCAACAGGTAAAAAAAAAAGTGTTAGACAGTGATATGTGCTGTGGAGGGTTATGAATGAATGAATGTGCTGTCACCAGATCTTTTAAATTAGTATAGTGAAGAAAAAATTGAAATCCCCAGAGAACATGCCAGAAATATCAGTAGGTAGTTGTAATATAAATAACTTGAGGTACGCTGAAGAGACAGTCTTAAGGGTAAATAGTGATAATGAGTTGTAGGAAATGATTGACACTGAAGTGACAGAAAGCTAAAATAAAGTCCTTAGCCTTACTAGCAAAATAGACAAGCTTTAGTCATTTCGAAGAAAACGATTTGTCCGGGATGATTTTTCAAAGTAAATGGAACAATTTTAAAACACGCACATAGATTCATATACCTGGGCACATTAATAAAATAGAATGGATATTGTATCTCAGAAGTGATGTGTAGAATAGACCAAATAAAAGCCGTATTCTATTTAAAATGAACAGCATTTTATGCAACAACTTTTTGTTCGGTAGAAGTAGGAAAGCGAGCTCTTCAGAATTATATAGGACCAATTATGACATACGGAAGTGAGTTAGTAAACAAGTACGAAAAGCACTATATGCCACAGAGATGTGGTTTTACAGAAGAATGTTAACAAGGGCAGGTAAAATGGGGATGACTTGAAAGATGCCGATGTGAAAGGAAATATATTCCTCAGGTTAGATAAAAGCAATCCACTTTCTTTTGGGCATGTTATGAGAAGGAAGATGGAGTATATCGTGAAATTAGGAAGGTATAGAAGGAAAAAAAGATAGTTGGCAACAAAGAGAGAAGATTATTTACAGTTTGAAATCATGGCACGGAAAGAAGTCAACAACAGATTTGATCAATAGTAGTGTAGATAGAAAATTCTGATATATAAAGGTGGTATGTCACACAGTTTAAGTATATACCGGATTAATATTTAAACAAGAATTTCAGCTTTAGTTACGTTTGTCCTTTATTTACTTTTATGTTTGAAAACAAGAAGTTATTTACAGATTCCCAATGCAAAAAACGGGTAAGGCCTCTGGTATATATACTGAAGTACATTAAAAACGCACCACTATTATATATACTGATACCGAGAAGATGGAAAAAAGTGTGGGAATGGATTTTTCCCGTGTTTGTCATGAGGTAGAGAGCGAATGGCTGCTGGAATGGAAAGTGCATGATTCAACCCACGGGTTTGTGTACTGACTACATGAAAACAATGAAAGTTACACGTGCAACACGATTCCCAACAGCTATGACCCTGAAAATGTGTACGCGTTGTGGCAGTATACGCGGTATCTTCTTCTTCGTACACTCTCAGACGTCCACTTGAATGTTCTCAAAGAAAGCAGTAGTCAGTTTGAGGCTATTTGAATCCCCGTAAAGCTTTTCCACGAAAGGAGCTGGCGTCGGCCATAAGCACTTTCTCTGTACCACATATAAGGGGCAACTTTGAAGCAGATGTTCAGCAGTCATTTTATCAGTGCCACAGTTACACTGATCGGTAGTTCCTATCTTTAGCTTGTTGAATAGATGGCATCTCAATCTGTTGTGGCCAGTGCGGAGTCTGAAGATTACCACTTGTTCTCTTCTGTGGAGCTGGTAGTAAGCATCATTCTGTGTGTGCCCTGGATGTTCTACATTCCATTTGTTTCTGTAACTGATTCTGATAAAACTCTTTGCCTCCTCAAAAGTTATGCTTGCATCAGGCTGAGGTAGATGTGAACCTTCTTTTGCCATTCTGTCAGCATCTTCATTGCCGGCGATGTTACAATGAGACGGGATCCATTGGATCACAACACTTTTGAATCGTTGACAAAGTTTGTGAAGCACTACTCTGAGATCATCCAGGTCTGTATTATTTTGGCTTTTCAACGTTGCAATTACTGACTGTGCATCAGTAAAGAAAGCAACTTGTCTCTCCTCGCTTTCTTCTGTCAATATAACTTCTGCTGCAGTTTTCAAGGCCTCTGCCTCTGCTCTGAAGTTACTGGAGAATCGTCCTGTCGCCACTGACAGCCTTTTTTCTGCACCAGTGCTTAAGGTCAGAAAGACACCCCCACCTCCATTTTCTGTTGCATTTGTTGCTGATCCATCTGTGTATGCATGGGTCCAGGTGTTTCGTGGATAATGTTTCTCTATGTATTTTGTCGCTATGGATTTTCTATCTGTTGCAGTTTGGCTCTTTTTACTTTCAATTCCAGGAATGTTTTCTATCATTTTAGGGAAACGATTTTGTTTCCAAACTGGAAGCTTGTGTGCAGTGTAGATGGGTTTAACAGTGGATATTTCATCTATGGATACTGCTGTCATTTGTGGTTTGGTTGATTCTACAAAATTACTTCGTTTGAGTCTTTGCCTTCTAAGAGCATTTATTCTATGGCACATTGGGTGGTCTGTTAGTCTTTTGAATTTTTCGGCCTGTTGCTGAGCCCTGCAGTCTCTTCTATCTGTCATTGGCTGGAGGCAAGTAATCTTTTCGAGTTCTTTTATAGGTGTTGACTTCATGCCTCCCGTTATAATTCTCATTGCTTGATTTTGGAGTCTGCTAATTTCATCGAAGGTTGTCTTAGCTGCTGTTGCCCTTGCTGCCATGCCATATTCAAGAACTGGCCTCACTCGCCCTGTGTACAACGTCTTAAGCACTTTCTCATCTGCACCCCAAGTTGTTCCAGCAAGTTTTTTCATAATTGCCATTCTTTGTCTTGCTCTCATTCGATTTCTGTCAACCTGTTTTTTCCAAGTCAGACGGCGATCTAAAATAATGCCTAGGTAGTTCGGATTTTCATTTAAATGAAGATTTACTCCGTTTAGTACTAGTTTGAAGCTCTGAGGTCTAGTTGAGAGGGAAAATACAGTGTACGTTGTTTTGTCTTCATTAATCTTCATGAGCCATAAAAAAGGTATAAAAAGGCCGTTGAGACAAAACACCCAGTACATGTGCTTGAAATGCCAAGACTATCTGAAAACGACCGCCAACGAGCCATTGGTATGTTGGAGACCGGAATGAGCTCGCGGGCCATTGCCAGAAGGATGAATTGCCACCACAGCACTATTGTACGCCTCAATAAACGTTATGGAACCACTGGCAGTGCCCGGGATATACTTCGGAGTGGCCAACCACGAGTTACTACCCCTACGCAAGATCGTCATATTGTGCTGAGTCACCTAATGAATCGTTCTCTCCCGGCAAGTCAAACAGCAAGAGCAATAGTGGGTAGACGTGGGCAAGTCTCTCGAATGACAGTCATACGACGACTCAGAGATACAGGCCTTACTGCAAGACGAACTTATGTTGGGCCAAACTTGACTCACAGACATCGTCAGCAGCGCCTGCAATGGGCAGAGCAACATGTCAGATGGACTAGACTGCAGTGGAATGCTGTCCTATTCACAGACGAGAGCAGATTCAACATATACTTTGCTGATGGACGTATGCGGATTTGGCGACGGTGTGGAGAGCGCTTTGCAGATTGCTGTGTTCGTCAGCACAACCGATTTGGAGGTGGCAGTATTCACATTTGGGGAGATTCAGTTTTCACCATCGCTTGCCTCCTCACGTTTTCCGTGGAAATGTTAATGCAATGACATATCGAGATGAGGTTCTGGATGCATTGGTTGCTCCTACGTTCACAAATTATCGAGACTTGTAGCTTCTCCAGCAGGATAACGCACGTGCGCATACCGCATGCATTACGCATAAATATCTACAGCAGCAGAACATTGTGACGATTGAATGGCCTGCCCTATCACCAGACATGTCCCCTATAGAACATCTGTATGACGAGCTTGGACGCAGAGTCTACAGACAAGGTTCTCCAGCTAATCTGAAACAGCTCGAAGCTGCTCTTACACGTGAATGGGACTTGATTCCCCGGAATTTCCTTCAGAGACTTGTGCGTTCCATGCGGAGCCGCTGTCAAGCTTGTTTGCAAGCACCCGGTGGACATACCAGATACTGAGGATAGTGTGAATGAATGTTTTTATTGGTTGCATTTTTGGTTTTCTCCCTTGCCTGCACAGAATGCAATGCATTTCATAACAATCAAATGTGCAAATTAATGACCAACATGGATTCATAGGAAAATGAATAAAGATTCCAAATATGTAAACTTGTAAACACTTATATTTACATTTCACACTCTGTTCCTGGATTATACAGGTGGTGCGTTTTTAATGTGCTTCAGTATATATATATATATATATATATATATATATATATATATATATATATATATATATATATATATATATATATATATATATATATATATATATATATATATATATATATATATATATATATATATCACTCAAAAAAGTGCGCATGCGCGCAGCGGGTATTTCAAGTGAAACTTTCGCAGTTGAGTTGCAACCGATAATTGTTACATGTCTCTCAACACACTGGTCAAGTAGGTGAAAAAAAAGAAATAGGTACATTCTTATTTAGTCTTTGTAAGGTATGCTTAAAAACTTGCAGATATTATCTTACTTTTGTGATAGAAAGCATCCTCGTACCACATCATGGGGCCGAGGATACATTTTTAAATTTATTATATTATTTATATATTTATATATATATATCTTGTTCGACCATTTGTAGTCCTTCTGGAAGACCGCACGTAACTTACAGGTTGATTCAAATTTGTCGCGAA
Organism: Oreohelix idahoensis; assembly: GCA_024509875.1. Lineage (NCBI taxonomy): Eukaryota > Metazoa > Mollusca > Gastropoda > Stylommatophora > Oreohelicidae > Oreohelix > Oreohelix idahoensis. The sequence continues at coordinate 440,375 of JAMPIV010018249.1, read as the reverse complement.
AGGCTAGTCAAAATGTTTTTCATTCTGGTATGGAGCCTAACATAACTGGTTTTAATAACTGTTGTATTACTCAATTTTTGATAAACATAAACATACAGTACTCGTAATGATCCCGCCTGCCGTTATGACACAACATTTAACGACTCTAATAGTAGCCAGCACAGGAAGGCAGAGATCGGCTCATAGGTGAAAGAGGTTTACAGACGTGCTTCAGAAGGGGCATTATTGTGATTATCATTAAAAATGGACGCGACTGAACTTTACGTTTTCACGTTTCTTTCGTGCCCCAAGAATGGTATCTCAATGTGATGCCCCTGCAAATTAATTAAGAGGTTACAAACCACTGACTGCTTGGACAGGCGGCAGCTAAGGATTCAAGAAGAAGGCGAAGAAACCAATGGAAGGGGCAAATTTTTGAACTTCTTATGATAAGATTTGTCATTAATTCGAAGATCGATCTAAAAACTGTTTTATTAAATACAAATAGAGCAAATGCAAAAGTATGTCAAGAAACTTCGAATTAAATCCATTAAAGAATTATCGCGTTCAGAATGAAGCGCACTTCACTGTCTACATATGTATATTCTAATCTCAAGTGACGTAAAAACTCTACTGTTGACCCGTAAGGTTAACGCCCTTAGCTTACAAACTGTATGTCATTAGATTGTCTCTCTTTACTTTAAATTTACAAGTGCGTTGCTTTCTGTAATGCAAATTTTCTAAACCGGATTCCTGATGAATAATACTGAGCTATGTAGAGTTGTTGAAGATATCAAGGAGTTGATCAATTATGTTTATCCGGACATTATATTAGATCAGTTAAAAAAATAAAATTAATTTATCAATGTCGTCTACAAAGAAACCCATACTTAAATTTTGTTTGGCGTTAGAAGCACACGTCAGTGCAATAGTAAAATTACAACCCCAAAAGGTTAACCTTCCTAAAACGATTCGCACCACACCCGACTTGCACCCGGGATAAGCCGAGTATGACCTCTAATATATATATATAGTAGTATATATATATATATATATATATATATATATATATATATATATATATATATATATATATATATATATATATATATATATTTACTTAGTCGTTCCCCTTCTACCGTGAGGTGTAGAGGTTTGGAAGAGAGAGCGCCAGACCGTTACCGTTCTATCAGCTGTCTTCTTCGTGGCCTGGTTCCATTCTAGTCCTCGGTCCTTCAAAGATTGTCTAATGTTGTCCTCCCAGCGGACTCTGGGTCGTCCTGGAGGTCTGGATCCCTGGCTCTTTGTTTCCCATGCTTGTCGTGGTAGCCGATCTTCTCCAATTCTGCAGACATGGCCAAACCATCTTAGTTGGGACTGTTCTATTTGGGTCTGCAGCGGGTGGGATTTTAGGCCTTGACGTATCGTCTGGTTGCGGACCATGTCTCTTTTTGTTACTTCAACCACATTCCTCAGATACCTCATTTCTGAGGTTTGGATCTGGCTTTTGTGGGTTGTAGTCATTGCCCATGACTCGCATCCATATGTCAAGACTGGTCATAGGTGGAGCGGTATACAGCCATCTTCGTTTTCTTACCAACCTCTTTCTTGCTGAGGAATCCTCGATTTATGGCCTGAAAAAGTCTCCCAGCCGCTGCTTTTCGAGTGGCCAACTCTTCTTTGATGCCTCCCTTTCGGTCTATAATAGCTGCTCCGAGATATTTAAAGTGGTCGACCTGCTCCAGGACCTGTTCTCCAAACTTAATCTGATGTTTTCTTTCCTCTCGTGATATCACCATGGATTTTGTTTTAGAGCTGCTTATGACCATCCCTCTCTTCTCCAGCTCTTCCATCCAGACTTGCGGGTTGGATTGGAGATGTGTCTCTGATTTAGCAATCAGGACAACATCATCAGCAAATGCTAGCTCTGAAATACAGACCTGTCTCATCTTCCAGTACCCCACTGAATACTTTCTTGTTCTCTCCTTACATGCCTTGATGACATCGTCCATGAGGAGTATGAAAAGATAAGGTGACAGGATATCGCCTTGTCTTACACCAGTGGTGGTCCTGAACTCTTCTGACTTATAGTTTGCTGTCCTCACATAATTTCTGCAAGACTTGTAGAAGCTCTGTATAGCATAAATCAGAGGTGCTGGAATGTTCTTCCTTGCCAAACAGTCCCAAAGTATGCTCCAGGGGACCCTGTCAAACGCCTTTTCCAGATCTATGAAACAAAGATGGATCTCACTCTTGTACTCAAGGGCCTTTTCACTCAGCTGCCTGAGTGTGAAGATTAGGTCTTGAGTACTTCGGTTTGCTCGGAATCCGCATTGGGCTTCATCCAATCGTGGCTCAGCTAGGCATCGGAGTCTCTGCTCTAGGATTCTAGAGTAGATTTTACCAGGGACACTGAGAAGGGATATGCCTCTGCGGTTCCCACATTGTCGATTGTCACCATTTTTGAAAATCGGTGTTATGATGGCAATCTCCCAATCCTTTGGTATGGCCTTGTTGCACCACGCTGCCTGTAGGACCCTTGGGAGTAATAGATCGCCTGATGCTCCCATGTACGTAACCATTTCTGGTGTTATACCATCATGCCCTGCTGCTTTGCACATCTTGATTTTCTCCAGTGCTGCCTTCAGTTCTTCCATCTTTATGTTATCTTCACCACCATTGGTTTTCTCTTCTGTGCTAGTGGTTATCATTTCTGATGCTTGACCTTGCTCACCATCAAGGAATTTTGAGAAATATTCTTTCCATCTTTCCATTACTTCCTTCGGGGCAGTAAGCAATTTGCCTTGCTTGTCCTTTATAAATTTAAGAGGGCATTGTTTTTCCTTCCTCATGTTCTTTAGGGTCTTATAGAACAATTTCTGGTTTTCTTGCGCCTACTTTTCTAGCTTTTCTCCAAATTCTTCCCAGGACTTCTGTTTTGCTGCTAGCACCTTGTTCTTTGCTTCTGTTCTGAGTATCACATATTCTCTATATTTCTCTATTTGTCCTGCTGTGTTTTTAGCTCCTAAATATTGATTCCATGCCATTTTCTTCTCTCTTATTTTTCTCTTTGACTTCTTCTGTCCACCAAGGTGTCCTCTTTCTTTTGTTCCCAAGTCGGACTTCACCACATGCTTCTGCAGCAGCTGTCTTTATGATGTCCTTGAATTTAAGCCAGAGGGTTTCCAAGTCATCAGGTTGTTCTTCTGCGTTTCTCACCGCTGTAGCAATAAGCCCTTGATATCTGGTCTTAATTTCTGGCTCTTTCAGCTTGTAGGTCTAATGCTCAGTTCTTCCGTTCGTTTACTTGGTTTCATGCGTGGTGCGGGGCAGTTCTTAGGCTGAACAACTCTTTCAGTTGTTCTTTTGATTGTAAGCAGGTAGTGATCACTTCCAATCTCTGGCCCCCTCTAGACTCTAGCATCCCGGACATATTTGAATGAGCTCCTCCTAACAATGGCATAGTCGATCACCGACTTCTCATTCTTTGTTGGTTCACACCTAGTGTATGCATGTATGCGCTTATGGGGGAACTTTGTGTTGGTAATGATCAGATTATGCTCACTGCAGAATCTGAGGAGTCGCTTTCTATTGTCATTGAGAGTATCTTCTCCATATCTTCCAATAACTCCACCCCATCTAGCATGGTCATTTCCAACTCTGGCATTGAAATCTCCGAGCATGATAATTTCATCTTGGCAGTCATCCACTGTCCTTTGAAGCAGCTCGAAGAATTCTTCCTTGACCTCTGCTCTCTCATCCTCATTTGGCCCATACACTATGACCAGGTTGACTATGGTTTCTCCTTCTTTTAGTTTTACAACCATAATGCGCTCCGAGACAAAGTTCCATCCCTTGATACTATCTTTCTGGTTTTTGGCCACAATGCAACCCACGCCCCCTTTAGCTCTTTCAGATGTGGGTACACTACTGTATAGCAGAGTGTTGCCATCGAGATCCATGACTCCTTGTCCCTTTTTCTTTGTTTCCGTTATAGCCAGGATTTCTATATACTGTTCAAAAAAAGAAACGCAACTTTTTTGGTGTTACTTTTATAAAAGATATTCGCTGATTGGACATCAGTCAACCTATCGACTATGTCCACCTAGTCATTAACTTCTCGTGGTTACCTGAATTGTACTCACCTCATGATTCGTGAGGTCATGAAAGAGATCAAGGTCAAAACAATATTTTTGACAATAACTCGTGACAGGTTCATGAGAATCCCGTGAAACTTACTGAACGCACAACTCTCTGACCATATTATTGAATGCCTATAAAAGATTGACGCTCCTCGAATAAATTCAGTTGAAAATTCAATGCGCAAGTAGGGCTCATCTCACTACAGAACAACGACTCATCATCATTGGACGTTGCACCATTAGTCGCCTTTGGAGGCGATTTCAAGAAACTGGCTCAGTGGCAGACCGGCCGCGCAGTGGAAGACCCAGAGTCACAACTCCTGCCACAGACCGCTTCATACGGCTGCGTCACCTCAAGAATCGACTTGCATCTGCGTCCTCCACAGTCCAGTCAATGTCAGCAACTCATCGCATTTCAGATCAAACGGTCAGGAACCGGCTGCACGACCCTGGTCTTTGGGCTAGAAGACCCTTCAGAGGTCCTGTTCTTACGGACCGGCATCGCCAGAACCGACTGCAGTGGGCGAACCAGCATCGTCAATGGACCGTTGGGAATGACTGGAGACGGGTTTGGTTTAGTGATGAATCATTTTTTGTGCTCCAGGGACACGATAGACGGAGAAGAGTTTACCGCAGAGTCCATGAGCGCTACGCCCAGAACAGCGTTGATGAGGCTCCTCCACATGGTGGTGGAGGTGTACTGATGTGGGGGGGCGATCAACTTCATGGGAAGAAGTGACCTGGTGCAAATTGAAGGACGCCTGAATGCCCAACGATACGTCGCTGAAATTCTTCGTCCTCACGTCCTTCCACTTCTGGCTGCACGAGGGTCGATTTTTCAGCAGGATAACGCTCGACCTCATGTGGCACAACTCACCACCCAGTTCCTAGCTGACAACAACGTCCAGACCATTCCGTGGCCAGCCATGTCATCAGACATGAAACATTCTAAATCCACATATATAAATTAAAAAGTAAAGGTAAAAGCCTAACGAATAAATTCAATCAAAGGAAAGAAGAATGGTAAAAGACCAGTGCTGTCACATTGACTGTACTCGAGATCCCACTTTTTATGCTCCGTCTGCAAAATTGTAACGCTTTCACGTTTGATAGTAAAGCCTACAGCAGCATACACGCGTTTCAAAAAAAAACAATACAACGTGTACTGTATTTCTTAGAAAACCTTGAGATACGCAAGCTGATTAATGACCTAGTTTAATATTCCATTAACTCTTTAAGTCCCAATCGACTTTATATATCCTCAGGGGTTAGACGCGCTTGGCCCAATCAACTTTATAAAGCGTTTAGTATATGTGCCTCTGTTTGAGACTGTTTCTAATTATAACTACCCACAAACCACCCAAAACGTCATTTCCGACTGCAAGTACATTCTTTTAAATACCGCATGTGTTTAAGAGTGAACGTGTTTCTGTTTTGAGATATTTATTTAAAAATGCACCGGGGTGGCCATTTTTGCTTGGGCCAAACCAACTTTTTTGTTTGGGACTGAAAGAGTTAATTTCATTTTATACACTGCGTAATGAAAAGACAGATGGACTTAGGATAGAAAGAGAGAGAGAGAGCGATGTACGAAGGAACGCATGCAACACTAACACGCGTCTCGCGATATAAAATTAATGCCACCCCATGCAGGCTTGATTTTTTTTTTCAAATAAACAGGGACAACAAACACTACCCATACGAGAGTTAGGTTTAAAAACCTGTTAAATGCTTATTAGTAAACATGACATTATACTGTTTTATGTCTGAAAACCTGACAGTACCCAGACACCACATCGTATCGAAGTGAACGGGAGGTAGAAGAAAATGCATATTTTGAACGCAGCCACTTAGCTCCATTAAATTTATATATTTTGGTTCCTTAGGACTTGCTGACAAAGAATATGTTAAGTGTTACGCAAATAGTCTAGGAATTAACAAATTATAGCCAAAAGAAAATAGTGAGGTTGTCTGACAGCACCAAATCAGAATTGCACAGTGGCATGTTTTGAAACCACCATTTTACGGGAAATAGGCCACCATGTTAAATCCTATTTGATTGGATAGAAGTAAATGTAACGCGAAACACGATTAGTCGGACTACAAATACTAATTTTTTGTTGTTAGGAGAAACGGTAGTGGGGGTACTTTTTTTGAAAAGCTGTGTAAACATGGCCCGATTGGTTAGACCCGCCAATATAGTCAATTAGGAGCGTCAGTTCAGTGCCACATTTTCAAATAAACTTACTAAAGAAACAGTGCGTTGAGATCCAGCTCATATTTTTCTAAATGAAAGCCTGGGACATAGGCAGATCGAAATTGTGCCATATTCATCGCCAGTCAACGTAATTCTTTATTATTTCCATGAATTGTGGTAAGCTTGACATATTTGATATCTTTTTGATGAAAATTGAATGTGAATTGATAATTTGTGTCTGTATATATGTGTGTGGTTCAGTAGCAAACATGGGGCCAAGCCTAGATATTGCTCCAACCTGAACAGAACGTGTCGGAGAAAAATAAAAACTACATGGAATTGCCAAATAGTACACTGACACCTATCTTATTGTATAGAAGGACTTACAGCTGAAATTGCAGAGGCGTAGTAACCATTAGGGAGGAGAATACTGGTGTAAATTGTTTCAGATGAAGCTAGCAGTTGGCCTACCGCTCTGAACTCAGTGTTTGTTATGTGTTGTGCTCAGTGTGGAAATAGATTATAAATTAGTTCTGAAGTGGGAGGTACAACCTTCTTGTTTCAGGGACCGTGGTCCTAAGTTATTGAAGCAGCACCTGGTCTGAGTTTTGCTGAATCCAGAGGCTGACAGCATACTCCTTGGTCCAGATAGCGACCAGTGAGGTGTCTCAAGAACGCAGTGAAGCAATCGAGCAGAGGAGACCTTTTCCTGCCGCCATCACGAAAGATAAGCTTCTGTGGCCAGAGCAGCTCAACATTATGTGCCCACCCCCCCTCTAAAATTGACATTATATTAAACACAGAGGGACAATAAATTGTTTCAAAGGACAGGAAATGTGAACTTTTCCCAATACTATTTCCACGATAATCAAACACTTGAAGTCATGATGACAAACAACAACGTAGCTTGAAAAACAAAACCAGTATTACCTCATAATACTACTTCACAACTTACACACATAGGATAATACTAATAAAATATGTCAATCCAAAGATTCTATTTATAATTGTGTGCATATAACCTGTGATTACATGTGATTGTGATTCCTGGTTCACTTTGTTGTTGAATCAGGATATCAAATAGTTTAAAGAAGTTAATACATATCTATTTGAAACTTTACACTTGACTCATTTAAGATAATCTTATAGAGTGTTATATGTATGTGAGTGTCACAGTGGTGTAAAGTGTTGTGGAATAAATTAAATTGTTTATCTGTCTGTTGTTGTTGTGACTTACACTTCATCATTTTCATAACCCTAGACATTCAACGTAGTCATCACAATATTCCAGAATAATTCTGACTGAGGTATAAATGTGGTAGCAAGTAAGGTTATCTGTAAAACACTACACCTATTAGATACAGATACCTTCACAGCTGATCTCAGTCAGTACACTAAGTCCCCTATAACTATTTATATCATCCCACTTTATCACATATATTGGGGTCTCGCTCCCGGGATATTGAACTTTCTCCTATTAGATATATTGGGAATAATAAAGATTTAAAAGGTATCCTTGGGCGGAAAGAAATAAGGTTGCGCTCTCAGTGCCTGTGGTTGTCAGTAGTTAATTAGACATAGATAAAATTGTTTGGGTAAATATTTTATACATATATCTGTTAGAAAATGGCCGACTTGGCAAAATTTCGATCTGCTGCTGTGCAGACTGCAAAAGAGTTAGGAATGGACGGGCAAGTTATGATTGCTTATGTCACTACGGAATGTGACAAATATATTGAACGTGAAGAAAGAAGATTAGAAAAAGAGGCTGAAAGAAGGTTAGAGGCTGAAAAAGAAATTAAGAGGTTGCAGATTGAGGCTGAGGCTAAGAGGTTGCAGATTGAGGCTGAGGCTAAGAGGTTGCAGATTGAGGCTGATAAAGAGGCTAGAGCATTGGAGGCAGAAGAAAAAAGATTAGCTTCAGAAAGGGAAGACAAGAGATTAGCTGCAGAGAGGGAAGCAGAAGATAAAAGATTACAGAGGGAGCATGAGTTACGACTTAGGGAGTTGGAATTTCAAGGCCATGCTCCTGAAAATGGTGCCAGTCCTTTTACCTCTGATGCCACTGCTAGTCAGGGAGCCTCAACCTCAGCTATGAATTTTCATTTAGATCATTTTGTTGAGAAAGAAGATGATATCGAGAGCTATCTAAATAGATATGAACTGTTAGCTACCACGTATGGGTTAGAGAGAGAAAGGAGAAGCTTAAAGTTATCACAAGGGCTTCGTGGGGCAGCTTATGAAGTTTTTGCCAAAATGAGCAGAGATGATCAAGAAAATTATGACATGTTAAAGCAGGCTCTTTTGTTAAGATATGAAAAGAATGCTGAATTTTATAGAAAAAAACTTAGGAGTGCTAAACTACTGTCAGGTGAAACCTATCACCAGTTCTCTGCACGGTTAGAGACATACTTGGAGAAATGGACTTCTCTGGGGAAAACCCAAGATCTTAAGGAAATGATCCTTATAGAACAACTAAGAGAGTCCATGGCTCCAGACCTGAGAAAGTTTCTCATGGAACAAGGTGCAGAGAGGCTGGGTGAGTTACTAAATGTTGCTGAAAGGTATCAAGCAGCTCAGGCAGAGGTATCAGGTAATAAAAAGAAACAGGTAGAAAATTTTAAGGCACCACAGAACTTTAATAAATTTGATCCTAGAGATCAGAACAAAGGTAAGCACCAGTTTGATAGGCCACGGTATGACAATAAAAATAAAACCCCACAATTCGATGAAAGGAAATATGATGAAAAAAAATCTTTCAACCAAGGAAGGAGGTGGTGTAAAAATTGTAAGATGAACAATCATGACACTGACCATTGTAGAAGGAAACCTCCTCATTGTGCTGCTATGACATCTGGAAAGAAGGGAAAAAAGGTCAAACCTGCGGAACTACAGGAACCATACCACCCCCAGTGTGTGAAGATGTAATCTGTAATGGTGTCACCATAAGGTGTTTATATGATACAGATTTAGATTATGATTCCGTTGTGTTCTCACCTGGTGCAGGCAGATCAATACACCACAGAAACAGTGGAGATTCAAACTGCAACCAAGGATGTAGCTAACATGACACTTCCCGTCGCCCGGATAAAGGTGAAAACGCGATATGTGGAAGGAATCATAAAAGCAGCAGTGATAAATGAGCCAATCTACCCTCTGATATTGGGGTGTAGATATGTCTTCTTGGGGAATCCCAAGAGACCTGTGATATTGGCAACAGTGCAGACCAGATCACAGTCTAAAAAGGAGGAGGATAATCCAATAAATACTCATCCAGATGAGATGAGGAAGGCACAGGCGGAGGACAAGACACTCAAGCCGTGTTTCAAGAAGTTGCCCAAATCTCATACACCTCCAGGCAAGGGAGAATTTTATATGAAGAACAAGCTGATTTATAGGAAGGCTGGATCTGAATCCAATGGTCACGGACAGCTGGTCCTTCCCACTTCATATAGGACTAAAGTGTTGGAACTAGGGCATGCGATTCCCTTCAGTGGTCATATGGGGATCAGCGCAACAGGACAGCGTATAGCTTGTCACTATTTCTGGCCAGGGATAACTGAAGATATCAAACGATATGTAAAATCCTGTCCAGAGTGCCAACGAGTAGCACCTAAGCATTGGACTGCACCCGCAACTCTAGGGGAAATGCCCATAGTGGGAACACCCTTTGAGAGAGTTGCCGTGGATCTTGGGGGACCTCTCACTCGAACCAAAAGGAGGAACAGCTACATTTTGACTCTGGTGGACACTTGTTCTATGTGGGGAGAGGCGGTAGCCCTGTCATCCATTGACTCCAAACATGTAGCAGAGGCATTACTCACAATTTTCACAAGGTTAGGCTTTCCCAATCAAATCTTGACTGATAATGGCTCTCAGTTCAGGGGGAAACTAACAGAAGAAGTTTTCAGGATCTTCCAGGCCAAACACTTCCATTGTAGTGTGTACCATCCCCAAGGAAATGGCCAAGTGGAAAGATTTAATGGCACGTTGATGTCGATCCTGAGAAAGTTGGCACACGAAAAACCAGATACATGGGACCAGTACCTTCACGCCGCCCTCTTTGCTTATCGGGAGGTACCCCATAGTTCAACCGGTATGGCCCCGGCAACATTATTATTTGGAAGGCCAATAAAAGGTCCACTCGAAGCGCTGTTAAGAACGTGGACTGATGAAAAGGCAGAGGAAAATATTACATCCTCATACCAATATGTGAATGAGCTGACCACTCGTTTAAAAACTGGCTGGAAACTTGCCAATGAAAATTTGAGACAAGCCAGGAAGAAACATGCTGCCTATTACAACAGGAAAGCTAAAGACAGAGATTTGGCTGTGGGAGAGAAGGTACTGCTTCTTCTACCCGGTAGTCAAAATAAATTACAAATTGGATGGCAAGGTCCATATACAGTTCTAGAGAAGGTGTCTAGAACCAATTATAAGATAGATAAGAAGGGGAAAGAAAAAATCTATCATGTGAATCTCCTGAAGAAATACTTGGAAAGAGAAAATCAGGAAGAGACACACTTGTTGGCCTTGTCCATTGCCATGGAGATGAAAAAGGAACCACTTTCATCATTTGAATATCCATTACATCCCTGTGAGACAGCGGCACAGGTGAAAATCAGTACACATTTAACGAAAGATCAGAAGAAGAGAGTGCAACAGGTTCTAGATAATCATACAGAGGTGTTAACAGACCGACCGGGGCATACAAACTTATTGGAATATGATATGAAACCGATAGACCACACACTTGTCTGTATGAAACCCTATTCGATTCCTTTTGCTAAGGAGAAAGCTTTGAAGGAAGAGATAGACTATTTGTTGAAGGAGGGAATAATTTCACACAGTGAATCTTCGTATAGTTCCAGTGTGGTACTCTTAAGGAAACCCTCTGGAGAACATAGACTCTGTATAGATTACAGGAGACTGAATGCTATCACAGAAGAACAGGTGGATCCATTGCCGGATACAAATCAGTTGTTTGCCAGGCTAAATAAAGCTAAATATTTCTCAAAAGTGGATCTGAGTAAAGGATACTATCAGATTCCAGTAAAGCCTGAGGTTAGACCATACTTAGCTTTTAGTACCTCAGAGGGACACTATGAGTTTAACAGATTGCCATTTGGATTGAAGAATGCGCCTAGTGCCTTCTCTAGAATGATGAGAAAATTATTGGACCCTCTGAATAATCCATGCATCACAAATTTCGTGGATGATATCCTTATAGCAACAGAAACATTTGAGGAACACATTGACTCTCTGAACATGCTGTTTAATCGACTTAGAGAAGCGAATTTAACAGCCCGACCAACCAAATGTTGCGTTGGATGTAAAGAATTAGAATTCTTGGGACACACAGTCCATCAGGTAAACATGACCCCTGACCCCAAGAATTTAGAGAAACTAAAGAAAGCCCCGAGACCACAAACCAAGAAAGACGTGAGATCCTTTGTCTCATTATGTGGTTTCTACCAAAAGTATATCAAAAACTTTAATTCCATATGTGCACCGTTAACTGATTTGACACGTAAAGGACATCCAGATCGAATTACCTGGACACCACAATGTGAATTGGCTTACCAGGAATTGAAGGAAAAGCTCACAAGCAAACCTATTTTGAAATTACCGGACTTAAGTCAAGAATTCATTGTAAGGACGGATGCCAGTAAAATAGGGTTAGGTGCGACCCTGTTACAGAAATCAGAAGCACTAGATGGGGAATTAAGCCCAGTGGCATATGCTAGCAGAAAGTTGAATAAAGCTGAAACCAATTACTCAACTAGCGAAAAAGAATGTCTTGCAGTAATATGGGCGATAAAGAAATTCAATATTTATCTGTATGGGAAGGCATTTAAGTTGCAAACGGATCACAAACCCTTGTCGTTTCTAGCGCAGGCTAGGCATGAAAATTCTAGGTTACTCAGATGGTCCTTACTTATGTAGCCATTTGATTTTAGCATAGAGTATATTTCTGGAAAAACAAATCTGGGAGCGGATTTTTTAAGCCGCCATCCGTGTGATGAGAATCACCATAAGCCCCAGAAATAATAATAAATTTCTCTATGTGTATATAGAATTATAGACTGACATATAACGTCTGTTTTAAGAGGGGAGAATTTGTCGTGAAACATTCTAAATTAACATATATAAATTAAAAAGTAAAGGTAAAAGCCTAACGAATAAATTCAATCAAAGGAAAGAAGAATGGTAAAAGACCAGTGCTGTCACATTGATTGTACTCGAGATCCCACTTTTTATGCTCCGTCTGAAAAATTGTAACAATTTCACGTTTGATAGTAAAGCCTACAGCAGCATACACGCGTTTCAAAAAAACAATACAACGTGTACTGTATTTCTTAGAAAACCTTGAGATACGCAAGCTGATTAATGACCTAGTTTAATATTCCATTAATTTCATTTTATACACTGCGTAATGAAAAGACAGATGGACTTAGGATAGAAAGAGAGAGAGAGAGCGATGTACGAAGGAACGCATGCAACACTAACACGCGTCTCGCGATATAAAATTAATGCCACTCCATGCAGGCTTGATTTTTTTTTTTCAAATAAACAGGGACAACAAACACTACCCATACGAGAGTTAGGTTTAAAAACCAGTTATATGCTTATTAGTAAACATGACATTATACTGTTTTATGTCTGAAAACCTGACAGTACCCAGACACCACATCGTATCGAAGTGAACGGGAGGTAGAAGAAAATGCATATTTTGAACGCAGCCACTTAGCTCCATTAAATTTATATATTTGGGTTCCTTAGGACTTGCTGACAAAGAATATGTTAAGTGTTACGCAAATAGTCTAGGAATTAACAAATTATAGCCAAAAGAAAATAGTGAGGTTGTCTGACAGCACCAAATCAGAATTGCACAGTGGCATGTTTTGAAACCACCATTTTACGGGAAATAGGCCACCATGTTAAATCCTATTTGATTGGATAGAAGTAAATGTAAGGCGAAACACGATTAGTCGGACTACAAATACTAATTTTTTGTTGTTAGGAGAAACGGTAGTGGGGGTACTTTTTTTGAAAAGCTGTGTAAACATGGCCCGATTGGTTAGACCTGCCAATATAGTCAATTAGGATCGTCAGTTCAGTGTCACATTTTCAAATAAACTTACTAAAGAAACAGTGCGTTGAGATCCAGCTCATATTTTTCTAAATAAAAGCCTGGGACATAGGCAGATTGAAATTGTGCCATATTCATCGCCAGTCAACGTAATTGTTTATTATTTCCATGAATTGTGGTAAGCTTGACATATTTGATATCTTTTTGATGAAAATTGAATGTGAATTGATAATTTGTGTCTGTATATATGTGTATGGTTCAGTAGCAAACATGAGGCCAAGCCTAGATATTGCTCCAACCTGAACAGAACGTGTCGGAGAAAAATAAAAACTACATGGAATTGCCAAATAGTACACTGACACCTATCTTATTGTATAGAAGGACTTACAGCTGAAATTGCAGAGGCGTAGTAACCATTAGGGAGGAGAATACTGGTGTAAATTGTTTCAGATGAAGCTAGCAGTTGGCCTACCGCTCTGAACTCAGTGTTTGTTATGTGTTGTGCTCAGTGTGGAAATAGATTATAAATTAGTTCTGAAGTAGGAGGTAGAACCTTCTTGTTTCAGGGACCGTGGTCCTAAGTTATTGAAGCAGCACCTGGTCTGAGTTTTGCTGAATCCAGAGGCTGACAGCATACTCCTTGGTCCAGATAGCGACCAGTGAGGTGTCTCAAGAACGCAGTGAAGCAATCGAGCAGAGGAGACCTTTTCCTGCCGCCATCACGAAAGATAAGCTTCTGTGGCCAGAGCAGCTCAACATTATGTGCCCCCCCCCCCTCTAAAATTGACATTATATTAAACACAGAGGGACAATAAATTGTTTCAAAGGACAGGAACTGTGAACTTTTCCCAATACTATTTCCACGATAATCAAACACTTGAAGTCATGATGACAAACAACAACGTAGCTTGAAAAACAAAACCAGTATTACCTCATAATACTACTTCACAACTTACACACATAGGATAATACTAATAAAATATGTCAATCCAAAGATTCTATTTATAATTGTGTGCATATAACCTGTGATTACATGTGATTGTGATTCCTGGTTCACTTTGTTGTTGAATCAGGATATCAAATAGTTGAAAGAAATTAATACATATCTATTTGAAACTTTACACTTGACTCATTTAAGATAATCTTATAGAGTGTTATATGTATGTGAGTGTCACAGTGGTGTAAAGTGTTGTGGAATAAATTAAATTGTTTATCTGGCTGTTGTTGTTGTGACTTACACTTCATCATTTTCATAACCCTAGACATTCAACGTAGTCATCACAATATTCCAGAATAATTCTGACTGAGGTATAAATGTGGTAGCAAGTAAGGTTATCTGTAAAACACTACACCTATTAGATACAGATACCTTCACAGCTGATCTCAGTCAGTACACTAAGTCCCCTATAACTATTTATATCATCCCACTTTACCACATCATCAGACATGAACCCCATAGAACACTTATGGGATGAACTCGACAGACGACTCCGCCAGCGAGACGTGGCTCCAGCCAATCCTCGACAGTTGTCTCTTGCACTGCGGGAACACAACAACAGATCCAACGGCTAATCGGATCCATGTCAAGGAGATGTCGTTCTCTGATAGAGGCCAGAGGAGGCCATACACCTTATTGAAACGGAGGCCTCAGTGGCAAAGAATAAAAGTCCAAACCAAATTTAATTAACATCATTTCATTGTTAAAGTCTGAAAGTTTCTTCATGCCAAGATTGAAACATTAATTCCGTAAAATAAAATTTTGGAACAAGTTTGAAATTTGGTGTCTATTACCACTGCAATAATGTTGCGTTTCTTTTTTTGAACAGTATATATAGTTTTGCTTTCCTCATCTCTTCCATCAGCTTCTCTTCTTTCCCATTTATACTTCTTGTGTTCCAAGTTCCATAATTCGTAGTCCATAGTCCGTTCCAGTTCGTCGCCTTTAGAATCAGTCCGGTTTTCTCTCTTATGTTACTTGTAATCATAGTTTAAGACAAACAGGTGATTGGCCTGTTGTGCCTTTGCATAGTGGAGGGGCTGCCTCCTTACGGCCTCCATGCAGGCCGCCCTCCTCCTTTTTCATCCGGGCTTGGGACCGGCATAGGCGGAGTTATATATATATATATATATATATATATATATATATTATATATATATATATATATATATATATATATATATATATATATATATAATCACAAGCCACTATTTAACTATGGTAGGGGAAGGTGCTACCTGGCTAACCCATCACCACTAGGGCATTACCACTGTAAAAATATTGTTCCTTTTCTGATTTGCTCGTCCGTTCGCGGGCAGCACAAGTGTTCGGACTTCTATGCCTTCTATGCCTTCAGGGAAGTACCTATGTTTAATTTTTATATTTATTTAGGTTCTTATGTGTCATATCTAGCCTTCACTTTCTTTCATTATTTCTGCAAAACGTTTAACTCATGAGTGGTAATTTCCAAGTCACGTGATTCAGTATTAATAGCAGACTTTAAAACCCAAGACACTATTTTGTTTTAAATACGACATTAGACATCTGTCTTGTTTTAATGGCTTCTGAATTTATTTTCCACAGCAACAGGATTTTGAAGGAACTCTGCCCTTGAACTTCTTGTTAATGGGTAAAACGGGATATGGCAAAAGTGCAACTGGAAATTCTTTACTTAATAGGAACATTTTTAAAGCAAGTTCCAAAACGACATCTGTCACGCGAGAGGTCAGTTGTGGTAAGGCAAGATTTAAATGTTATACACTTATGGTCGTTGATGGACCTGGTTTGCTAGATACTAATGCCAACAAGGTCAGTGACAAGGCAGCTGCAGCAAGAAACATGGACAAAGCGCTGGCTATGTGTTCTACTGGTGTGGATGCATTTCTATTAGTCATCAAGTTTGGTGAAAAATTAACGAAGGAAGACGATGATGCACTTGAAACTATTAAAGGGATATTTGGGGAGAACTACTTTGACCGCGTCATCGTCGTCATGACGCATGGAGACTTATTTGAAGAAGCAATGAAAGAAGACAACTGTAGGATCAGTTTTGATAAGTGGTGTCGTCAACAGACAGGAACTTTTAGTCAGTTGTTTAAATCTTGTAGGGGACGAGTCGTGTTGGTTAACAACAGAGAGAAGAATGAAGAAAAGAAACATGCACAGATTCAACAAATTGTTGACCTGGCATATAACCTACAAAACCGTCATGGCCGCTACACGTCCAGATGTTTCGAAATCGCTAAAGCTGAACTTGAGAAGCTAATGATAAAACTGGGAGTATGTTTACCGAGAAAACATATAGAAGAGGCAATTGATCTTCTTGTTGAAGATATAGAAAAGCTTCCCCAGCAGCCATCAAGCAATGACAGGAAAAATGTTTGGAAACAAGTCAAGGCACTGAAGCATAAAATAATTGCAAGTCAAGGCATACACAGTGACCTGCTGGAACTGTTAGGGCACATTAAGAGTAACCTTCATGATACTACTGAACTTAAACGCCTGGCCAACAAACTGGAACAAGCCAGTATGGGGGAAAAGTTATGGATCTCGATTACACCAATTTGTGTTTTCTACAACGGTATTCTCCGTCTTATTGTGTGTACAGCTACCGTAAGCAAACGACAGTTGACAGCATGAAAGAGATAATGAAACGAAAATCTAGCAGTTTCTTTTTAATAAAAACCTTAAAGGGAAATGATAATTCTAAAGTTCACGATTTAGCATTTGGGCAGTAAGTGACCTTACTGAATGACCGTGAGGAAGATATGTAATTTATCAAAGTTAACGTGTAGAAGACAGGTTTAGGTGATAAATAAGATAGACAATACAATCTCATTGACTGCATAGGAGATAGGCAAACTTAATGAAATGACCATGTAGAAGTTAGAGACACCTAATTTAAGGACCATGGAGAAGATATATAAGGGTAACGTAACCATTGTTAAACGATACATATAAGAGATGGAAGATAGAGAGTTCTAGGGTAGTGGCCGAGCAGAAAATAGACAGTTCTAGGGTAGTGGCCGAGCAGAAAATAGACAGTTCGAGGGTAGTGACCGAACAGAAGATAGACAGTTCTAGGGTAGTGGCCAAGCAGAAGATAGAAAGTTCTAGGGTAGTGGCCGAACAGAAGATAGACAGTTCTAGGGTAGTGGCCGAACAGAAGATAGACAGTTTTAGGGTAGTGGCCGAACAGAAGATAGAGAGGTTCTGGGGTAGTGGCCAAGCAGAAGATAGACAGACAGTTCAAGGGTAGTGGCCGAACAGAAGATAGACAGTTCAAGGGTAGTGGCCGAACATAAGATAGACAGAACAAACTATGAGACCATAGATATATAGATGGAACTGTGTTTCCGTGTAGGACAAGAGTCTGCTACCTGTCGATGGCGATCTACTTGTACATCACAAGGAATGATTTGATATATTTCCTAAATGACGGTTGGGTAGAGTGGGGGGGGGGGGGGGAATTATTGTTGAAGCTCGAAAATTTTCGGACTAGCACTTTGGGACATATGTAAATGTGTAAAATTAAGTTAAACATAAATGTTAATGTTATGGAGTCAGTGTTATAAATTCTCAAAAGTAGATGTGTTTACAATACAAACGAAAATATTTCATACATGGGAATTCAGTCATCAGAATTGTAAAGAAATGTAACTGCAAATACAAGAACAAAGAAACATGTTTTAGTACACGCCCAAGCACACATAAATTAGCACATATAAGTATAAATTTACATACATACGCTACTAATACTTACTTGTTTTTTTGTATGAATAAATCTAATGTCGCAATATGTATGAAGGTTAACGGTGCTTGTTTTATCTGAAAACTACATGGAATGATTTAAGTCTTCTGTTTTCAGCGTGAATATATGTAGAAAAAGTTTTGAGTTAAAAAGCATTGGTTCATAGATGGCTTTTATTCTGCAAATCCATACTAGATGTTTATATTCTGCTAAAAGTGTAAGTAACTGATTTCAATGTATGAAGTCATTTTGGGAATGATGTTGAGCATAACTGCTTTATACATATCTGCTTCCTGCGTTAAATATTATTATTTTATTCTTGGTGATATGTTTATTTGATGTAATGTGTGAACACCTGTTAGTAATCTGATATATAATATCTATATCCTCTCTTTATTCTTTGATATAAAGGAGGTTCTTGTGCTAACGCTAAATATTTATATATCTCTTTGGTTGTTCGGTGTACAGTAGAACTCCATTTATCCGAACCCCATGGGACCGAGCATCGTTCGGATAATCAAATGTTCGGATAATTGGATTACATAATGTATCGAATACATGTACACATATTTCTAAAAATAATTAACTATCACAAGGAAATTACACTATAAAACATAATTACTTGTACTGTAATAATAATACCCACACTGTATTAGATCACTGTATCACCAAAATCTTTCATTACACTGCAGTGCATGTACTACTTGTATTAATTATTTTTTTTAAGAAAGAGAAATGTTTTCAAAATAACATTACAAACGATTCAAAACCAGGCGCAACTTACGTATACATGTACTTGCACAGATGTAGCCCACTATTTAAAATAATGAGGAATCCTCTTTTGCACCAAACTGGATAGTCTCCTTTTGGCTGCTAAGTCCCGCATTCTCTTCAACAGCAGAAGCTGTGAAGGACAGCTGTCATCTTCTTGCTCGTACCAAGCCATCGCTGTTTCTAGTGCTATAAAGGCCTCTTCAGGACTTGGTCGACGTTTTGGGTTTTCTTCATAATCTACAAGTACATCATGTACTTCTGAGGTGTCTTCATCATCGGTCACTACATGTATTTGGTTTTCTTCTTGCACAAAAGACAAAATTTCTTCGTCATTCAAAAACTGAAAACCAGAATCATTATCATCTTCTAGCCACATGTGTGCATCATCTTTGTCACAGTCCGAAAATCCGGGCATTGCTTGAAACAGTTCCACAACTTCATTTATACAATCATCATTTGTGTCCACTACAGTAGTTTCATTTCCTCCTTTTTTCCCAAGCAATCTATTCCAAGCCTTGTTGAGATTATCTTGTGACAGGGTGGTCCAAGCATCAGCTAACATATAGCAGCAGTCTTTGAGATTAAGCTTTTTGGAAAACGCCACCACACTTTCTTCATCTTCAGCCAACAATAAACGACGCATGACTTCCTTCTTGTACATCTTTTTAAGCTTTGCTATAACACCCTGATCCATTGGTTGAATCAGTGCTGTTACATTGGGAGGCAGAAAAATTACTTTAAAATTTGCATCAACTGCATTCAATGTATCCGTCTCTGGATGGGATGGTGCATTGTCCAGTAGAAGAATTACTTTTCCAGTTTTCTTTTCTTGTTCTCTCAACCTCTTCACATTTGGGATGAACTGATTTGTATACCAATCAAGAAATATTTCACTATTCATCCAAGCACTCTTCTGTGCTTTGTAGCACAATGGGAGACATGTCACATTCTTTAAACAACGTGGTTTTTTGGCTTTACCGATCATTAGCACCGGTAAACGATGACTTCCACTGGCATTCGCGGCTACCAAAATTGTTACTCTCTCTTTGCACTTTTTAAACACAGGGGAAGCTGCTTCGCGCTGAGATGCAAGTGATTTTTGAGGCAATGATTTCCAGCATAAGCCAGTCTCATCGGCATTATACACATCGTGTGAATAACCTTCTTCTTCCAAAAAAGCCAAGAATGTTTCTTTAAAATTTTCAGCGGCAGTTGCATCGCTAGATAAGGATTCCCCTTGGATCTCCAATTCTCGTATGCCATGACGAGATTTAAAGTTTCTTAACCATCCCTGGCTAGCCTTAAAGTCAGGAGGACAGTCAAGTTGATTGTTGAACTGAAGTGCCTTTTCACACAATAGAGAACCAGAGATAGTTTCCCCTTTGCTTCTTCTTTGCACAAACCATATATACAAAGCCTCTTCCAATTTCAAATCTTTCGCATGTCTCATGGTTTACGTTTCTTCGACCCATTTTCAATATCCAATTGTGATGCAAAACTCATAATTTTATCCTTGTTACTTTTGATGTCAGAGACGTTAGCTTTCCCAACATTGAAAATCCTCGCAAGTGAAGACACAGTTTCACCTTTTCCTAGTCTCTTGATAATTTCTGTTTTCGTTTCAATTGACAAAACATTGCGGTTCCTTTTATATGCTTTAGGCCTTCTGGAAGATGCCATATCGCACAGAGAAATACTTGCACACCAAAATTATTCTGCTGTAGTAGCAGACACAATTATTTTAAGTTGAACTGTCTGTTTAGCCAGTGTTCTGCCTAGAACGCACACGTACACTAGATTGGTAAACCAGATATTAACTGACTTTATGATCTAACTGACTTCCTGTACGTAAGCGACGGACCATTAGCCCATTCCATCCTCTACAAATTGTTCGCACACATTTGAAGCTTGCAGCATCAAAAGATTCAAAAATAAAGTCTAACATGACTGGTGGCGCCTGATTTTTTTTCCTCGAAAAAGTGTTCGGATAATTGGATGTTCGGATAATTGGGGTTCGGATAAATGGAGTTCTACTGTATAATAGTTTTATTTGACTGTATGTATATAACGCACTGTTTGTATATAACGCATTGTTTGTAAACATTTGGTAATATTCCAAAATGACACTGTACTGTGTTGTTAAACTGAAATAATTTTGATATTCATATACTCCCACATTGTAATGTGCTCAAGGATATCCTCGTGGATCATTCATTATGTTACTTCTAAATTTGATTCCCGTAGATTTGATGAAGAGTACATTAGTAACTAGGGAGTTGCGCTGGTGTAATGGTTACCACACTGCGCTGGCGATCGGGTGATCCAAGTCTGAGCCCTGGCGAGGACATTTGAAGAGTGTTTTAGACCGGGTCTTGGACTTGAATAATTCGAGCCCTGGCAAAGACATTTGAAGGAGTGCCTTCTACAAGGGACTAGAATAACTTGAACGGCTCCTGAGCCGTAATGGGTACCTCTGAAATCGTAGAGTATCTGCCTGATGGCGAGATGACACCTGTCAGTGTAGAAGGAAAAAATGATACTCACTTAAAATCAGTATCAGGTTAGACATATTAAACTGTATTAGCGGGAGTACGAAAACAAAACTAGTAATATATACTAGTAACAATTCACTAGTAACAATACACTAGTAACAATATACTAGTAGCAATACACTAGTAACAATACACTAGTAACAATACACTAGTAACAATACACTAGTAACAATACGCTAGTAAGAATACACTAGCAACAATACACTAGTAACAATACACTAGTAGCAATACACTAGTAACAATACACTAGTAACAATACACTAGTAACAGTACACTACTAGCAAAACACTAGTAGCAATACACTAGTAACAATACACTATTAACAATACACTATTAACAATACACTATGAACAAGAAACTTTTCAGGGTTACCTACGTGAACCCGCACGAATGAAGAATCTTCCGAATCGCATATTTTGAAAGTCTTGCTTATTTTACCTTTCATGCTGTAATGTGTATTAAACTATTTGGTTTAAAACTGCAAAACATTACAATGGTGAACATAATTTACCGCCACTAGGGTTGTATTTTTTAAATTTAGCTCTGTTAATGTATTGATAAGGAAACCTTTTTCTTATTAATCTGTAACCATTTGAAGTGATGGTGTGGGCAAAGCATGTTTTAGTTTCAGATTGTCTTTCTTTATTAGTAATAAAAGTATGACTCATATAGTACATATATATATATAACTGTAAGATACATTAATAACAACGGATGGAATGCATCTCAGAAATGAAGAACAGAATAGCTCAGGTAAAAACATCATTCTATTAAACGAAGTGTATTTTATGCAACAATTCTTTGTCAATGGACGTAAGAAAGAGAGTTCTTCAGTGTTGTGTAGAACCAATCCTAACATATGGGAATGAGTCCTGAACAATTAGTAAACAAGTAGGGAAAGCACTAGAGATGTGGTTTTAATAATGTTAAAAATACCATGGACAGCCAAAAAGAGTAATGGGGATGTCACGAAAGTGGCCAATGTGCAAAGAAAACTTATTTCACAAGTTAGAAAGACGCAATCCATGTCTTTGGGCATGTTATGAGAAGAGGAAAGCTGGAATATATCGTAACACCGGGTAAGATTGAAGGAACAAGAGATAGGGGAAGACAAAGATAGCAAATACTGGACAGTTTGACATCGTGGCATGGAAAGAAGTCAACAACAACATTGATAAATTTTACTTGAGACAGGAAATTGTGGAGAGACGTGATCTCATACCCTATTAGGCATGGTACATGAAGAAGAAGAAGATACATGCGAGGGAAATGGTGAGGGATTTGTTTCTTGTAAGTCACAGCTAGAAAATGAATAGAATGTTGAAAATGTAGAGGGCACCTCTTTGTGATGTGATTATCAGAACCCATTCTTTCAATCAAGCAGGGGTAT